>JAGDYQ010000038.1:3660140-4066800 GCA_021962125.1 Bulinus truncatus | reverse complement strand
CATATTCCCATAAGTTTCTACATATTCCCATAAGCTCCTACGCATATTACAATAAGCTCCCAAATCTCTATATAAGACGCATTTGTTGTCTGTCTGTCTGTCTGTCTGTCTGTTCCCTTATAACTCAAGATCCAGATAACGAAATAATGAGAAATTTGTTTCACATACACATAATTACATGGGGAAGGTTATAGAACAGGTTTCGTTTCATATCGATGGGTAGTTTAATTGTAATTATTTTTATTTTTTTTAGTATTTTACTATATTAAAGTAATCTCGACGGCGTCATAGATAAAATTCCTCTGTGACGTCATTTCTCTATCATACGTTTTTAAAAGAGGGGTAACTCCCGGAAACTCCAATTGTAAACATGATGAAATCAATAGTCATATCTATTTACCTATCGTTTTATGTATTCGGAAGATTAAAATTAAAGGTGCACTTTAATAAACCGAAATACGTTAATTAAAATGTTTCTGCGTAGTTTAATTGTAATTAATTATTTTAGTATTTTACTATATTAAAGTATTCACGGTATGGGATCGCCTTCACTATAAATAAAAAAATCGCGCACCAAGTAAATGTGTTATTGAACGGACGGTGAAGAAAGGGCTAGGGACGGGAAAAAAAATATTGTTGTTGTTTTTTTTTCATGCTGCAAGTACCCGACTTTGCCCGGGATTAAAAAAAGGTTTTCTGTTTATTTAATAAGCGTAATTTGACGTTTAATTGTACAGAGAGAGGGAGGGGGAGAGAGAGATAAAGAGAGAGTGGGGCAGGGAGGGAGGGAAGGAGGGGGCAGAGAGGGGGAGAGAAGGAGGGAGGGGAGGGAGAGAGGTGGTAGGGAGGGAGATAAAGGGGGAGGAGGGAGAGGGAGAATTGGAGAGAGATAGGGAGGGAAGGAAAGAGAAAGGTAGGGAGGGAGATAGAGGGGGAGGGAGGGAGAGAGGATGGGAGAAATGGGAGGGAGTGAGAGATAAAGAGAGAGAGGGGGCAGGGAGGAGAGAGAGGGTGGAGGAAGGTGGAGAGAGGGGGGACGGGGGTGAGAGAAGGGAGGGAGGGAGATAGGGGAGAGAGAGGGAGATGGGAGAGTTAGGGAAGGAGGGAGAAAGGGAAGGATGGAAAGTGAAAGGGAGAGAGGGGGGTAAGGAGGGAGAGAGAGGGGGGAGGGAGGGAGAGAGGGGGTAGGGAGAAAACAAAAGGTAAAACAGAAAACCTTATTTTAAACCCGGGCCAAGCCGGGTACTTGCAACTAGTATTTCCATAAGCTCCTACATATTCCCATAATCTCCCAAATATTACCATAAGCTCTTACATATTCCCTAATGCTCCTTATATTTCCATAAGGTCCTACAGATTCCGATAAGTTCCGACATATTTGCAAAAGCTCCCACATATTCCCATAAGCTCCAACATATTCCCATCAGCTAATGTTATTCCCATTAGCTCCTACGTTTTCTAATAACCTCCTTCATATTCCCTTAATCTTCTAGATATTCCCATAAGCTCCCATATATTCCCATAAGCTCCCACATATTCCCATAAGCTCTAACATATTCCTATAAGCCAATGTTATTCCCTATAGCTCCTACTTATTATAATAACCTCCTTTATATTCCTTAATCTTCTAGATATTCCCATAAGCTCCCTTTTATACCCATAAGCTTCCACATATTCCCAAAAGCTCCCACATATTCCCAAAAGATCCCACATATTCCCGTAATCTCCTAATATTCCCGTAAGCACCTAATATTCCCATAAGCTTCTTCATATTCCCATAAGCTCCCTAATATTATCATTAGCTGCAACATATTCCCATAACTTCCTTCATATTCCCTTAATCTCCCAGATATTCCCATAAGTTCCCACATATTCCCCATATCCTCCTACATTTTTCTATAAGCTTAAAAATATTCCCATAAGTTCCCATACTTATTCCAATAAGCTCCTACATATTCCCATAAGCTCCGACATATTCCCATAAGCTCCCACATATTTTCATAAGCTCCTACATATTCCCATAAGCTCATAATATTCCCATTAGCTCCTACATATTCATATAAACTCCTTTATATTTCTTTAATCTCCCAGATATTCCCATTAGCTCCCACATATTCCCATAAGCTCCCACATATTCCCTTAAGCTGCAACATATTCCCATAAGCTCTAACATATTCTCATAAGCTCCTAATTTTCCCATTAGCTCCTACATATTCCCATAAGCTCACAAATATTCCCATTCACTCTCTTTCTCCTTTTTTCGCTCTGTCTCTCTCTCTCCTTCAGTCTTTCTTTCTCTCTCTTCCTCTCTCTATGTATATATATATATATATATATATATATATATATATATATATATAATGAAACTACTATATATTTGAGATAAATTTTTAAATCTACAAAATGGGAGTGCATTTACCTGTTTAAGGAGATAAAAATCTTATTGACAATTCCTGGTGAGAAAATATGAGTCCATTGTGACATCGACAAATTGTAATAACTTCCATCTATTATATTGTATTTCATTCAAATAGATATATTTCAAAAGTAATGTTTTAAATAAGTGCAGTACCTTTGCGCAAGATCTTTTTTCCTGAAAAAAATCTTGAAATGAAATCTAAGGGGAAATGCTATATGAAAGTAAATTGTGTGGAGAAATTTGTGCAGATTTGTGCCCCTTATATCCTTGTAATCAGGCTTGCGGAGCCGGAGTCGGAGCCGAGGAGCCGGGAGCCGCTTCTTTTTGCAGCAGAATTTTTTTTATTAGCTTTAAAATTCCAAATTTGTTTGATTGTTTGCCGCTACAATTTGAATTGTTATTTTTACGAAAGCCACAGCAGTAACAGCGTTAAAATGATAGCGTGCACGCACATCACCACAAGAATTCTTTAACGGGGAATCGTTTTGTGTTCGTTTTAAATCTTGTTAACCTCCGAAATTTTTTTTAATGACATGTTATTTTGTTATATATAAAGTTAAAACAGTTTTATTTCATAGAATAATTGTATTAATCATTTAAAATAATTTTTTACTAAGACGACAAATAGAACGCGTCATTTCGTATTATTATTTGACCGCGAATCAGGCCAGTAGCGTGTGTGGGGACCACGGGGTCTTAGCCCCCCTTGCGTTTTATCTGGCCCCCTCTGCTTATTTACTTAGTAAAATGTAATACCTGCCCCCCCTCAGCTATTGCCTGGCCCCTGTTATAGAATGCCTGGCCCCTGCTGTAGAATTTTCACGCTACGGGGCTGCCGCGAATTTGTAATAGACTATAAACAAAATGGTCGCTTTCTGTAGTAAACAATTTTATTATAAACAGAATATCTGAAATAGAGTAGATAAATTTATAAGGCTGTGGCTATACGGACCCGGGTCCCAATAAAATCCGATTGTTATTCGGACCCGTGGCAAATATGCACTAAGCTTAGCTATAATTAAACTTTATTAGACGGAACCCGAAAAAAATAATAATACAAAGTCCGCTTAGTGGAACCTCTAGACACTGAGTAACGATTAAATCATACAATTCAAACAATTATAAAAAAAGAAAACAATAATAAAGTTTATGTATAGCTAAGCTAAGTGCATATTTGCCACGGGTCCGAATAACAATCAGACTTGATTTGGACGGGGTCCGAATAAAAATCGGAGTTTATTGGTACCCGGGTCCGAATAGCCACTTCAAATTTATAAATAATAAATATAAATACTGAAGTCTTTAAAATATTTTAAATAATGTATCATTTTACTAATGCTAATTTGATCATTGAAATAACTTTGTATTACTTATGAAAATGGCGACTAGTGAAACCTCGGTCGAAAATAATGATATGATTATGGATGCACTGAAATGGTTTGTTTTTAGTAAAACCGACATGGGTATATTTTTCAAGTTCCTGACTATGGGGCAGTCCCGTAGCGTGAAAATTCTACATCAGGGGCCAGGCATTCTACAGCAGGGGCCAGGCAATAGCAGGGGGGGCAGGTAATACATTTTACTAAGTAGAACAAATAAGCAGAGGGGGCCAGACAAATCGCAGGGGGTCCCCGGCCCCCCTGGTCCCCCCCCCCGCACGCTACGGGCCTGCTATGGGGGTGAACGCGACAAAATTTGCATAACTTTTTATCAGCGGCATGTTTGCGTGGCGCAATTACAAAAATTTTTGTCTCGTGTTATACTATCTTAATAGGGAGCCGGAGCCGTCAAATTTGTGGGAGCCGGAAAAAAAATTAGCGGCTCCGCAAGCCTGCTAGTAATTATGACCGTTTGTCACGGATAGGGCTTTGTTGGGGCTCGCCTTGCAATGTCCCAGGGGGACTTACCAGGCACTGCTCAGGGCACATAGGGACACAATTCAAACAGTTCCATTCTTTCATTTAACTACAAGCTCTATTTTATTCCAACGACAAAGTCAGGCACGATATTTCATTTCAATTTTTAATAGAATTCAAATCTGTCCATTATAGACGGAACCAAAAAATAATGATACAGATTCCGCTTAGTCGGAACCCTAGCCCCTGAGTAACGTTTAAATCATACAGTTCAAACAATTATCAAAAAATAAACAAAAAACAATAATTAAGTTTATATATAGCTAAGTGCATATTTGCCACGGGTCCGAATAACAATCAGACTTTATTGGGGCCGGGTCCGAATAACAATCGGAATTTATTGGTTCCCGGGTCCGAATAGTCACTTCGAATTTATAAATAATAAATATAAATACTGAAGTCTTTAAAATATTTTAAATAATATATCATTTTAATATTTGGTAATTTGATCATTGAAATAACTTTTTATTACTTATGTAAACGTCGACTAGTGAAACCTCGGTCGAAAATAATGATATGATTCTGCATGCACTGAAATGTTTTTTTTTTTTAGTAAAACCGACAATGCTTATATTTTTCAAGTTCCTGACTATGGGGGTGAACGCGGCAAAATTTGTATAATTTTTTATCAGCAGCATGTTTGCGCGGCGCAATTACGAAAATTTTTGTCTCGTGTGATACTATCTTAATAAGGAGCCGGAGCCGAGCCGGGAGCCGGAGCCGGATCCGTCACATTGTGGGAGCCGGAGCCTGCAAATTAGGATTAATGAAACAATTTGTTAAGGCTTTGGACAAAACTGGCAATTGCTTCAAGTATATTTGAAGATCATTCCCAGATTGAGCATGGAGTAAGCTTGGATTTTTGACGGTCCTCAGATTCGAAAACTCATCATCGATCGAAATTTTACTAATTTCATGGATCACTTTAAAGCTTATTCATGGAACAGTTTTGTTTCAGTTGTCAGGAACTTCTTAGGTAATTACAGAGCAGAGAATTACGAAGAACTGGTGCAAAATATGCTAGTTAACTTCAACAAATATGAGCATCAAGGTACATTACCTGCACAGTCATTATGACAAATTTCCAGGTAACCTTGGGGACTTCAGTGAAGAACAAGGCGAGAGGTTCCATCAGGATATGAGGGTGATGGAGGTGAGATATCAAGGAAGATGGGACATACATATGATGGCTGACAACTGTTGGAGCCTCCAGCGCAATTCCCCCATCGACACACACAAAAGGAAGTCGAGTAAACAGCGATTTGCTAATGCATTACCATAGACAATTAGCATATTAATTAATTAATTAATTATACATAATTAGTTTTTCAAATGAAAATGTTTTCTTCTATAACACTATTACACGTATTTTTTTAACAAATTTCTGTATGACTATTAACAGTTTCACTACTATTTGTTAGTATACTATTTTCCTTCATGCAATTTTTGACAATTTTCAAACACGGTGCATACATTATTTAATTAATTTTAATTATCTCGTAAAATAGAGCCAATATAGCAAAAGCACTTACATATTCTAAATCAGCATAGTTGATTTTGTATAATATGATTCAAATATCACTGGCAATGAAGTCACTGTTTACCAGTGTTATTCATGATAAAAAAAAATTCAAAATTGTTCAACTGTTAATTCTAACCGGGACATAAGTAATTGTGCAACGGTTCAATTATCTAAAGGCAGTGATGGCGAACCTATGGCACGCGTGCCACAGCTGTCACTCAGAACCTCATCAGTCGGCACAACACTAAAATATCACTTTCTTGATAAATAATTACAATACAATGATACTAAGTAATTTAAATAAATGTTTTGGTTTGTTCTGGAACGTTTACTTACTTATCGCATAATGCCACTGGCCACATGCCTAGATATAAGATATTCAGATATCGCAATAGAAAAGATATACATATTTATTGACATTTCAATTGTGTGGGCCAATCATTTTATTTGTTACATGGCAAAGACTATGCTAAAAGTTGACTCGGCTAATATTTGCTAAACGAATTTAAATTTATTGCAGACTGCCGGTGAGTATTAATACATTCGTTGTTAAATAACTTCTGATTTAAGCATTTTGAAGTAACTTATGAATAATTCTAATTTAATAACATAAACGGCATTTGATAATGTAGCAAAACACGGTATGCAGCCCCGTAGTGTGAAAATTCTACAGCAGGGGCCAGGCAATAGCAGGGGCAGGTAATACATTTTACTAAGTAGAACAAATAAGCAGAGGGGGCCAGACAAAACGCAGGTTGGGGGGGCAGCCCCCCCTGGCCCACCGCACACTATGGGCCTGGCCTCGAGATGAATATAAAAGTGTCAAGAAAAGAATATCATCCAATTTTTACTTCATTCGTCGAGAGACCACTGAACTAGACAACTGTGTGGTATAGATTTTGTCAATTTGATACTTTTTGTATGAAAACAAAAAAGAAAAAAAACAAACTTAATGAATTGTAAATCGGTTTTTGTCGTAAACCGGTTTTTATAGGAATGGTGATGGACACTGATTCTGCCTCTTTGCTGTTATACCGTCTTTTAGATTATGTTGTCAAATTGATGAAATGATCAGTTGTAAATACACTGGACCATCAAGACCAGCGCCGGTCTTACGAATTGAAAGGCCTAAATCAATGGGTACTGGCGAGGCCCTCTTCTAATTTTTAAAAGCCTGTGACAAGAGCCATGACTGATAGTGATATGCTGAATGTAAATTACGAGGCCACTGTCAGGCGCTAGGCCCATTTCGGACAGTTGAGTATCTACACCACTCGGCCATCCGTCCCACAATTATGGACTAATACATGTTTTTTTTTCTTTCTAAAAAGTGTGACTGGGCTAAGCCTGCCATCATTGGTTTGATTCAAATTACGTCACATAAGCTTGTTACAATTCTGTAACAAAAAAGAAACAAATAAACCAACAACATCCTATCACTGGGTCTTTCTCAGACGCATTACCTGGTGTTATTGTCCATTGTCCATAGCTGCTATTTCGGTGTAAATCGGGCATAAAATTATGGTGATGGAGTATTAAATATCGTATGTGTCATTTTTACTACACATACTGGTTAAGGGCAGGGCCGGATTTATAGATAGGTGACTATCTAGAGAGGTGGGCTAGTGTCTCCGCGAAATAAGCCCCCCCCCCCCAAAAAAAAATGTTGAGTGGTATATAAAAAGTAAAAAGCTTAGCAATATTTTTTATTTTTCAAAATGGGGCCTCAAATTTTGGTTGGCCAAGGGTTCCTAAAATTGTAAATCCGTCTCTGTTTAAGGATCATCCATTTATTACATCAACATCTGAAGGGGGAAGAGGGGGGGGTCTGAAAAAGTTAGGTGTTGACATTGGGAGGAGGGGGAGATGTGTGAATATTTTTTGACGTCAACAAATTGAACAATGTCATATTTTACAAAAAAAATATTCCCTTGTTTCTATTACAAACACACACAATGAAAGGTTTACCAAAGATTAATGTGAACTTGAGGCAAGTTTTATTTCTCGATCAATGAAATAAAATGATGATGTCTAAAACATAAATATGATTTATTTATTTAATGAATTTTCGTATACACTTTACTAGAATATATACAAAATAACTCCCATTGAACTATTTTTATCCATTATAACTTTGAAACAAAAAGAAATTAGTTTTTGAAATTGCCTAATGCGTGTATCAGTTTGCGTATTCTGTCAGATATTTATGTCGTCCGAGCGCTCATTCGGCAATCTAGAACTGATACAATATGTTTTAAGATGTTAAATCACATAACAGTTTATTGTGGACTTAGTAAGACTGGTATGATCTAGTGAAAACAATTATTGTGATAACCCTGGACCATTTCTCAATTGATGTTATTATTGCCTTTTTTTTTGCTGTAAATTTGTATTTACGTTTCATTATTTATTAAAATATAAATTAAGTTAAGTGTTGATTATCATACCATATAGTCAGTATCGTAGGAAAGGTAGCGGGCCTGTGTGGCCGCATGAGGCGCAGAGCTAAAGAGAGGGCGAAAAATAGAAAACTTGAAAACAATTTTCAGCCAGACATGGGCATTCTATGGTCCGTGTTTAAGTACAGCTCGATAAGGGGTTTGATCTAACCCTGCTTACATTTACATCGAACAATTTTACAATAAAATTTAAGAATCCCATTGTGGACCTTCTGTGGTTTTAAATGTGTAATCTTTCGTAATGTATTTCACAGTGATCTACAAAATCAAAACAACACTTTACGTTTATCTCATTTGTACACGAAAAGTTGTGGTTGTTGAAATAAAAGAAAAACTGGTAAGTGATGATGTGTAGGTGTCAAACTGCAGAGGAGAAGGTTATGATAGTGACTGCCTATAAAATGTGTACAAGTACACAATGTGAGCAAGTCACATTATAGTGTTATATATGTAATGTAGGCCTACGGCCTACATAAAGTATTAAGAGCTGCTTACAAATTGAACTTTCCATTTGTTTACATATCCATTTGTTTACATACTAAATCTTTATACTAAATCTGGAGCAGCCAATTTTGTACCTTTAATTATTTGTTCACTTATGTGCCAGTCAATTCTCACAAGTTGGTCAAGATGGTCGCCAATGATTGACTAAGTAAGAAAGTCACTGCAATGAAGAACATACATAAACACATTACAGCTGTAATTCGTAATAGTTTATAAGTGGCCATTCGGAGTATGCCACATACTGAATAAAATTGCAAGGACTACAGGCAATCATAAAAGATGATGTTCCAGACTTATTCTTAGAGAGAAATGAAAGACGTTTGAGAGCACTACATTCAGAACGTTAACTCAATTCCAGGCAAATGTAGAGCTTTGTTGACAATATCAATTTTTAGAGCAATTCTTTCGAAATCACACACATTAACGTTGCCTCGAAATGACTTGGCTTCATGCACCGATGCTGGTGGTTGACGTTCGCTTGTAGAAACATCAGACAATGTTTGTCGAATTTCCTTATAATTGGCATAATTCGTGCTGACCACCTTGTTGCTGATAGCCCTTGCAACAGAAAGGTTTTTTCTTTCCCTGTAATTTTAACCATCGCTGGGGTGAAAGGGAAAAAACGTGTAGACTGATTGAACAATAACAAAATAGTTGACTGCAGTTGAACAGCTCTATTGCGATAAAAAAAAAATAATTAAAAATTTCGTGATAAAGTAAGTCCAAGTCTATTAACATAACATTTATGTCCAAAGTTTAAAGTTGAATTTTTTAATTAGGTTTAAGAATTGGGATAACTTTGACATGTCGTGTTTCTTAAAAGACAAAAGTTACAAAGTAACTACAAATTCAGTATACAATTATTTATTATTTATTTTTAGTTTTTAAGTAAGGTAAACGCTAACGCTGATCCTTTTTATAGGTAAAAGTTAATAGCATGATAAACATAATGATTACTTACTTTTATGTTTTAAATTAAGATAACAACATGGCCATGACATCAGTTTGACAATGACTTAAACCAAGGTCTACGTATACTTTGTCCAAGGTCTACTTATACTTGATCCATGGTCTACTTATACTTTAATCTGAAATAATTATTGGTATCAATTTCTTTTAACTTTTTTTTTTGTAGTTACTACCAGCTGGACTTCATAAACACCAGTAAGTTATTTTATCGTCAACACATTGTTTTTAGTTGATTAGCCATATGAGAACATGACCTTAGTATATTTATTGATTTGGTTTATTGGCTTTCATTTTTTAATATGGAAGTAACATTTCTGAAATAAAACTTTTTCAGATACGAAAGATGATCTTACATTTCAATTAGGCACAATAGATCATCTTCTAGACATGAATTTTAGTTTGAAGCATTCAAGTCACAAATCTATATACCAAATCTGAACATTAACTATTTTTTAAACTAATGACCGACGGCTATAACAATGTTTACTCCAGACTTTAATGTGCTTAATGGGAATAAATTGAGAAATCTTTTGAGAAATAAAATGTGAGCTGATATAAATGATTTAATATAATTAAGGAATTAAGTCGAAGATGATTTCATAATATTTAGCATTTCGAACAAAATCTAATTGTTTCAAAACCTTCAAGCCGAATTATAAATGAATTAATTTGCTATGTTTTTGATAAAGATGATACATTCTCTGTTCTTTTATTTCCATTAAAAAGAAAAATAGGTTATCTTAGAAACAGATCAAATACAGCCAGCAGATCAATGTAACCAAATGTTTAAAACGTATATAATTATTTCGATATGTTTTCAGCCAATTAGGCAAAAATACAGAAGGCCATTGGTGACCTTTTGGCGGACCTGCGAATGGTTTTACAGTAGTAATTTAATAGAACTTACAGTAGTGTTTTACAGTAGTAATCTAATAGACCTTGCAGTAGTGTTTTACAGTAATAATCTAATAGATATTGCAGTAGTGTAGTAGTAATCTAATAGAACTTGCAGTAGTGTTTTACAGTAGTAATCTAATAGAACTTGCAGTAGCGTTTTACAGTAGTAATCTAATAGAACTTGCAGTAGTGTTTTACAATAGTAATCTAATAGATATTGCAGTAGTGTAGTAGTAATCTAATAGAACTTGCAGTAGTGTTTTACAGTAGTAATCTAATAGAACTTGCAGTAGTGTTTTATAGTAGTAATCTAATAGAACTTGCGGTAGTGTAGTAGTAATCTAATAGAACTTGCAGTAGTGTTTTACAGTAGTGATCTAATAGAACTTGCAATAGTGTTTTACAGTAGTAATCTAATAGAACTTGCAGTAGTGTTTTACAGTAGTAATCTAATAGACCTTGCAGTAGTGTTTTACAGTAGTGATCTAATAGACCTTGCAGTAGTGTTTTACAGTAGTGATCTAATAGAACTTACAGTAGTGTTTTACAGTAGTAATCTAATAGAACTTGCAGTAGTGTTTTACAGTAGTAATCTAATAGAACTTGTAGTAGTGTTTTACCGTAGTAATCTAATAGAACTTACAGTAGTGTTTTACAGTAGTAATCTAATAGAACTTGCAGTAGTGTTTTACAGTAGAAATCTAATAGAACTTGCAGTAGTGTTTTACAGTAGTAATCTAATAAAACTTGCAGTAGTGTTTTATCCTATTTTGGTTTAAGATTATCGGTTAATTATTAAAGGTATTAGAGCTTTGTTTAAAAAAAATTCTTTATTATCAATTATTCTGTCGTCTTATTCAGCCATGCCTATAGTCTTTATCAAGACAAACATCGAAGCCTCGAAGATCCCATCCACCCTTCATACGGACCTGGTTAAAGTTTTGGCCGAAGAACTCCGCGTACCGGAAAAGGTGAGCAAAAAAAATGAATATTCTATCATCTTAAAATACTGTAAATTCGTCATGAGTAGAAGATAACGAAATAATTTTACGAAAACAAGTTTCTATGGCCTATGTTACTGATGACTAAAAGTTCGAGAACTTTCTTCCGGCAGAGCTTTAAATAATTGCATAAATTATGCTACATAATGTATTATACATGAGTGTAGGACAAATGAGTGGTCGCCCCATATGAATTAAACATATATTTAGGACATTGTCCTAGAAGGCTTTTGTACTGGGGGGTGGGGAGGAATAAAGTCGTAGGGTTTTTTGTTCAAGGGGCTTTCCGTCCTGGTGGGCTTTTGTCCATGGGGGGGGGGGCTCATGTCCGAATACCGTGTAGGCTACATTAAAATGATAAATGGATTTGCTCTAGTAAACCGGAAAACTTTAATGCAGTGTTTCCCAAAGTGTGTTACACGTACCCCAAGGGTTACTTGAAACGTTTATCAGGGGTACGCGCTTCCCCGGACTGAGAACATCAGGAAAAACTCGAAAACAATTAAATAAAGGGAAACCAGGACCGTATATACTAGTGACAAGTACTCAGTATTCAGTACTCAGTATTATGAAAATCAAAAAGTACTGCGCCGATGTCGCTCTAATGCAACAGTACTTTCAGTACACATGCGCACTCGTAGCGACATTTAACACATCCGGCATACCGTACTTCGCAGACAGCTCTCGTGTATCGTTAGATAGAAAAAAAACGCAGCTCTTTTTTCTTCCCTTTCTCACCCCTACCCGGCACAAAAATATAAACTTTCTTTTTTTCAAGAAAACGTATAACTATTACTTAAAGAAATCTATGTTACATTTTAGTGAAATTTAACATAAGTAAAAGGTGTGAATAATATGAAGTGAACAATCCTACAGAGCAGCTAGAAATACAACTAAAAATATCTGAATGCAAATAAAAAACTTTAACCGGCCAACTAAGTACACTTCCACAGCCAGCCAACTGCAGCCTACCTACTGACCTTCTATTTAAATATACATTGTATAGCTAGCTCATTTAGCCTATCACCCCATAGGACATTTCTGTTACTTTGTCTTAAACCTTTTGATTTCATTGGCTGGGCAATATCACCGTGATGTGATATAATAAAAGCCGTTTGATTTGTTGGAATGTTTCCTACAAGCTGTTCCGTTAATTATGTACAGAAATGTTATAAAAACACCGTCAGTAGTTATTTGACAGCTGCAATGAAGTGGCTATATGAAACATGTTTATGATCCCAACATTTTGGGGACCCTTTGGGTAGAGTGATCTGCTATTAAAAAAAGATATAAGATTGTTGGACGTATGTGATAAGATTGGGGCCCACTTAGTGGAGATTATCAGGGACCCATGATCTTCACCTTAACATCTTGCATACATTACAAAAGATCTATTGCATAATATGACTATAAGTTTCTCAGTTAATTGGATAGAATGAATCTGGAAATAAAAGTAGTTAAGCGTATTCATTAGACTAGGTATTTCAACTTTATTGATGTCTAATGACGATAACACGAGTATAAACTTTTCTTGTTCTGCTATAAAGTAATGTGAACGTCAATGGTTTTAGTATGAAAATAGATCTCCAAAATATTTTGTGAAAAATAAACTTGTCCCCTAATTCCTAGCGCTAAACATTATCTATTTCACAGAATGTCGTGATCCTTGTCGAGACTGATCTCCAGATGACCAAAGAAGGGGCCAACGTCCACTGGTCATGGTCAGTGTTGAGAGTGTTGGACGGTTGAGGCCGAAAGTTAATTTATCCCTGGGAACTAAACTGGAGCAGTATTTCATATCAAACGTAGATCTGCCAGCAGGACAGTAAGTATTGAGATAATACTGGGATATTGAGATTGGAATATTTCGAGACTTATGGTTTCGTTCACAGACCAACATCTCTGGGAGAGACTAAAGAGCGGAATGGGCCCTTGGACAAATCATAGAGTTTCAGGGTCTTTAAAATGGCAACCTTCATGAATGAAATATAAATGGAGGGACTTAAACTTGTAGGGCTCCTTGGCTGTTTCCCGTGCGAGAAAGGCCGTCTATTTTAACCGATGTTGGATCTATTTTAAGAAACGAGATAGGCCGTCTATTTTAACCGATGTTGGATCTATTTTTAGAAACGAGATAGGCCGTCTATTTTAACCGATGTTGGATCTATTTTAAGAAACGAGATAGGCCGTCTATTTTAACCGATGTTGGATCTATTTTAAGAAACGAGATAGGCCGTCTATTTTAACCGATGTTGGATCTATTTTAAGAAACGAGATAGGCCGTCTACTTTAACCGATGTTGGATCTATTTTAAGAAACGAGATAGGCCGTCTACTTTAACCGATGTTGGATCTATTTTAAGAAACGAGATAGGCCGTCTATTTTAACCGATGTTGGATCTATTTTAAGAAACGAGATAGGCCGTCTATTTTAACCGATGTTGGATCTATTTTAAGAAACGAGATAGGCCGTCTATTTTAACCGATGTTGGATCTATTTTAAGAAACGAGATAGGCCGTCTATTTTAACCGATGTTGGATCTATTTTAAGAAACGAGATAGGCCTTCTACTTTAACCGATGTTGGATCTATTTTAAGAAACGAGATAGGCCGTCTATTTTAACCGATGTTGGATCTATTTTAAGAAACGAGATAGGCCGTCTATTTTAACCGATGTTGGATCTATTTTAAGAAACAAGATAGGCCGTCTACTTTAACCGATGTTGGATCTATTTTAAGAAACGAGATAGGCCGTCTATTTTAACCGATGTTGGATCTATTTTAAGAAACGAGATAGGCCGTCTATTTTAACCAATGTTGGATCTATTTTAAGAAACGAGATAGGCCGTCTATTTTAACCGATGTTGGATCTCTTTTAAGAGAAAGTGTAATTAAAAAAAAAACGATTGTATAAAATGATTCTATTGATACCTGTTAATGCCTTACATGGGCTGAAAGTACCGATACTTAGTGAATAGATACATTTGAATTGAAAAGTATATCTTCTTGTGCCATGCAAATCGGAATAAATCTCTATACAGTAGGCAGATATAAAGTCAGAATATAAATGCAAATAGTATGCCTACATAAAGTCAGAATATAAATGTATATAGTGGGCCTACATAAAATGAGGCAATACTAAACATTTGTCATTGAACGAGCCAACATTCATATATTATTTTATATAGATTAGGAAGTTAAGAAAAAAACTTGGACTATCCCATATCAGGTAAGCTATATTTTTATGTTACCGTAAGTGTTTATCATAATAAGCACTCATAGGGCCTACATTTATTTTTGCTAACCACTTGATAGAACTGATATAGTTTTAAGTCTACGAACAGTATACTTTTAGACTGGGTCAGTGGGCGTGTCAGATTGTTTGTGTGTGTGTGTGTGTGTGTGTGCGTGCGTGCGTGCGCGTGCGTGCGTGCGTGTGTGCGTGTGTGTGTGTGTGTGTGTGTGTAACCTATTGCTCGGTTTTAAATTGCGTTGTTTAATTCTTCTTTGTTTTTTTTTTCTATACAATGAACTTTTTTTTAAATTATATTAATTCCAGTATTAATGGAGTCACAGTTGATCAATAGAAGGGCGGGTGGTTTAGTGGTAATGCGCTTGACTGTCGACCTGAATGTCCCTGGTTCGATCGCCGGTGAGGACCAAATGCTATTTCAGGTTATGGTTAGAGTCCCCCGCTATATCTCCCGTGGTGCCTCAATGGTCATTGCACTATCGGCTATGGTGGTGATGAAAGAAGGGCACCATAAGCACTGTCCCATTAGCGAGTTGTAGGTTCTAAGAGATTTGATCTCATTCTTACAGGAACTTCACACACACACACACACACACACACATACAGTTGATCAATGTCCGTAAAAGTCTTTCGAATTGTGTTCTTTCACCGCAAATTTAGTTGTGCTCTATGTTTTGAATGATTATGCTAACTATATTCAATACACACAAGACCATTTTATAGCTATATAATGGTCCTGTGTGCATTGAATACAGTTAGCATAATCATTCATAATAAAATGATTACAAGTTTAAATATACATAAAATTTATTTATATAAATTGTATAAGTTCTTAGTCCAATACTTTATACAAATATATAGATCTTTGTTCGGTTGTGCTTTGTATATAGCTGTAATAACTAGGGAGCGACCGATAATCGGATCGGTATCGGTATCGGACTGATATTGGCACTATCGGTTAATATCGGATCGGCCGATTGTTGTAGGGAGCGACCGATAGTCGAACCGATATTGGCACTATGGGTTAACTGTCGGACCGGCCGTTTTTTTGGCTGCCGATACATTGTTTTTTTTCACAACAGAGTTGCATAAAAAAAATTCAGTAAATAACCCAATTCTATAACCAGATCAGACAAGATTTTAAAAAAAAGGAAAAAAAAAAACGCGTACACAGAAATTGTCACGTCTACATCGGAGATGTGACCTTGAAACAATAGGATTGGCATTTCTTAATTCTAATGTATGACCTTGAATGATACAATTAGTGAACATCTGTGTGTATTTTTTGTTGGGATGGGAAGTTGGGGGGGGGGGGGAGGAACAAGACTTACGTGTGGGCGAAGTGTCACGAAATATGACAGGGAAGGGGTAAGCATGGGTTGACATACGTCATTAGCTGTAGCACGAGAAGACACGTGTTTGGCATTGTTGTTGATTAAGGGGCTGTCCATTAATTACGTCAACAAAATAGGGGGGAGGGGGGTCAGAAATTTTTTTACAATTGTTGACGGGGGGGGGGAGGTCAAGAAAAGTTGACGTCAACAATGTTACTTTTTTAAATTTAATATAATTACTTAATATATAGGAAAATAAGCAGCGTTTGTAGTTCTGTGTTACTCACTCGCTTAACATTCAGTATTTTAATTAAACTAACTATATTCCTACTAATTTTGCCACATAAACATTTTGGAAGCCACTTTTTTTAGGGGGGGGGGTAATCAAATGTTGACGTAATTTTATAGGGGGGGGTCTCTGGAAGTTTGACAAGTTGTTGACAAGGGGGAGGGGGGAGGTAAAAATCGCCAAAAATTTGTTGACATAAATAATGGACAGCCCCTTAAAAAGAAAATATCGGTATCGGTATCGGTAAAAATGCTGGGGGAAAATATCGGTATCGGACTATCGGTAAAAAGGCATATCGGTCGCTCCCTAGTAATAACATCAATCAATTTTTCTCTCAGAGTTAGACCGGCAACACTCACGCCTCGCCCCTGCCCCCTCCTATTGCCTGGCCCCCTGCTGTAGAATTCTCACGCTACCGGGCTGACTATCGGCCATGGTGGGATGAATGAATGGCAGTACTGCAACCGTCCCATATTGGTTTATAGGACCTAAGACATAAGGGTCTAATCATCATAACAGAGACGTCACAGATCAGACTTATTCAAACAAATAAAAACTAAAATAAAAGAACTGAAAAAAGAAATGTTCATCCATCTGTACAAGTATGACTGTATTCAAAGTATGCTCCGAATCAGCTAAAAAAAAAAACACGTGTTTCTTGTCATACGCGTTTTATTTTAAACTTATTAATTTTGATTTTTTTCAATTGGTCCTAATTTCTTAAGAGCCGTTTAAAATGTAATTTAAATGTTTCATTTGGACCTAAATCAATTTGATCTACTTTATTTTGATCAATTTAAAACATGCCCCGCCCATCTCAATCAATTCTTAATTGCGTTCATTTTCTTTGCCGTGCATGTAGAAGGAATTTGTTGACTTTTTCAATGTTTCAATGTATAAATAATATGTATCTGTTAAGTCACCAGTCTTTCATCTCTTCCTCCAGTTTTGTAGTTCGCTACTTCAAGCATTCTTCACGGTTCATTTATTACAATAGAGAGCTGGTCAACCCTGCATTGGACTTTGACGAAGATTTGGAATAGGGCTGGACACCTGGATAAATACTTTCTTATGGAATTTAGAATATTGTATTTTAATACTTATATATGTGTCGCTTGTTTTATTGTTGTCTTTAAATTAAAACCAAATATTTAAAACAATTCCTAGTATTTCAAATCATATGTGTAATATTTATAGTATATGATGTAATCGTATTTTAAAAGTGATGGATCAGTTTTTTTATTACATCATTAATGAGCAATATTATTATTAAACAGTTGCTATACCTCATACATATAGCTAGACTAATGTTTGATCCTTGCAATTTTCAAAAACACCTTTAAAAAGCATAATACTCCAACCGTTTGAATTCCTAAATTATTGCTTAAGTAATAAGTATTGGTCCAAAATATAACGTACGCAAAAATAATAAAAATGAATTTCAAAGAATTGTTTGATTTGTTTTGTATTAAATTGTATTGTGAAGATTAGACTAGTGAGATGTTAATGTATAGTCAAGTGCAGTTGTGAAAATGTGGACCTGTGACAATATACTATTATTTCATGTATGTCCGTTAGCCCATCGTTGAGTTATTCAGAATAGTAATTCACATGAATAATCAAAAGCAAGATTATCATTTTGACCTAACCGATACATTTATTAATTGGTTCAAGGCTCTCTTAAGTAAGAAATCACAAAATCCCCCCCCCCCCTTTTTTTTTTATTAATTTACCTAATTTGAATCGATTTCTAATTTTACAATCAGGATAAGTTATTATGTTTACTATTAATAAAAATTGTTTTAAATGTGACATTGTAAATTAATCAGAGCATTAACAAAAAAAAATCTCTTTATATTCATACGATAAGTATATATTCTTTATGAGTTTTTCAAAAGAAAAAAGTTGATGACTTGTAAAAGAGTACAGATAACTTTTAGAAGGTATTAGTATCCAGAAACGCAGTATTTGTAAAGGATGTGAAGAAGGAGTTGACATTTGCGATCTTTATTAGAGCGATACAATATGAATTATTTAAAAAAAAATAAAATATTGACGTAAGTGGCAGATAAGCTGAGCCACAGAAGAAATTAAGTCAAAAACCCATTTTACTATGATGGTTAACTAATGAGAACTACATAATATTTCTGCACATGTATGATAACAGCTTTGTTTTAAAGGAACTGACAGAAAAACAGAATGACATTTAACGTTAGAAATAATTATTTTTCGAGATTTCATAATTGTGTATTCTCGACATTATATATTTTTGTTTTTGGTGTATCTGAATACCAAACAATAAACGATTAATTTATAAACTTTTACTTTACTAATATTTTTTTAAAAAAAAAAAAAAAAGAAATTAGTACATAAGGCTCAGTGACTGCTGATAAGTTTCCATGATTCCACTTCTTTGTAGCGGGGCTGTAGTCAGTGTTAGAAATATTCAACTTCTTTGTATCTCTAAATAATTTCTAGTTCATCAGCTAAATACACAACAGAAAATAACACGTTAAATCGTTCAGTTGGTGTTCTGTTTGTTTTACTTCACATTGCTTATTTTTTTTCTTAATCAACGAAGTTTAATTGACGAAATGTCTATAAATGAATTCTGCATATTTTCAAATATTGGTTTTAAAGTTGAGTCAATCGATGAGAAATATAAATGCATTTTTAGAGTTATAGGAATTTAAAATTGGTATCATTGTCATCATATATGAATAATTTTATCACTGGAGAGAAAGAATTTCGCGTGGCTCATAGAAACGCAAAATATGCATATGTGTAATGACTTTATAAAAAAATAAAATTTTAAAATGACGAAGAAAATCATTTTGAAAATACCTACAATAGTAAAAAAATCTTTGGCGTTTTATATGAAATTTGAAAAAGTTTAGTGAAATCATTTTGCTGTTTATTAAATACATTTTTTCTAAACGAAGTATTAACATTTTATAATGTATCTATTACAGATGGCCGAGTGGTGTAGATACTCGACTGTCGACCTGAAAGTCATGGGTTCGATCCTCGATGAGACCCATAGAATTTTTCCAGGTGTTATATGGTGCAAAGTCGTCCCACAAGTCCACCCACATACGTTGGGGGAAGTAAAGTCGGCTGGGCGTTGTGCTAACCACACAATCCCTTCATATGCCGAGGTTATAGAAACAGATTAATTCTACACTTCATCTGCCCCGATGGCCCAATAGGGCTAAGGGAACTTTTTATTATATATCTATAGTGAGAAATAATATCATGCTTTTATAAATACAATTTCATTTTATTAAAACATTATAAATGACAAGTGAAACATATTTTTTAACACACATTATAATTTTTGTAATCAAACATTAGCATTTAAATGAATCATTTTAAGTGAGAGATAAGTAATCAAACATTAGAATTTAAATAAATCATTTAAAGTGAGAGATAAGTAATCAAACATTAACATTTAAATAAATCATTTTAATTGAGAGATAAATAATCACACATTAGAATTTAAATAAATCATTTAAAGTGAGAGATAAATAATCAAACATTAGCATTTAAATAAATCATTTCAAGTGAGAGATAAATAATCAAACATTAGCATTTAAATAAATCATTTCAAGTGAGAGCTAAACCTATGTTTCTTTTTGTTTACACATAATTTATATTCTTAAAATTCAATTTTTCTATTAGCGTTTTTTAGCTAAGACCCTTCTCTCAAAAGTCTTTATATTAGCGATTTAAACAATCTTTATCACATTCACAGAAGACTCTATCACACTCAATTATCAAAGCCCTTAATGAATCAACTTTTTTTTAACACATCTCTGTAACTGTCCCAAATCAACTCACAAAATTTCCCTTACCGCTACCAAAACCACATTTTTTTTTTCTTTTTGTCCTGTATCTACTAACCTAGACTCCTGATGGCAACAATTCGTCACTGTCCTCCCTGTTTAATTACGTAATATCTAAACCGTAATCTTTAAATTTAACTTCTGCCCTGACCTACTTTCACTCCGTGTTCTGCTGTCTTGTCATGTATTATTTTGTTATTACGGCTTCTGCATAGTTTACTGATGGAGCGCATTTTTTTTATCAATATTTAAATGAAAGTTTGTGTGCTATTTTCTCTCAAATAGAGGACTTTTTCTAAAAGTCTTTTGATCAATTAATGTTATATTTTCTAAAAAAAAAAACTATTTCAATCAACAACTATTGGTTATAATGTATTTTCAAACAATTATGACCGTCACCAAATGTTATACCATATACATATATATATATATATATATATATATATATATATATATATATATATATATATATTTAAAATGTGCAAAAACTGCATTTTTCTTAACCATATGATCTCTTAATAGATTATAAGTGTATTCAGTATTGTAAAAAAAAAGCTCAAATGATTAAGATAATGATTAAGCTTACAATATACGACATGTTGATTTTATTATCATCTCGTTAATAAGTGATTCGGTTAGTTTTTTGTGAAGTTTTCAAGATTTTCATTTTTAGTGATTTTGTCTCCCTTGACAAGTCTGACGAAAAGCAATGTTTAAACCCAAAAACTTATACATTACTATTAGTTTAGAGCAATGAAAAAAAAATGAGTGGTGACTATGTGTATGTGATGCATGTATGTGCTGTAGTTCTTTCAGATAATGGCATCCAAAAATGAGACTTTTCAAGGTTTTTAGAAAAATGTAAAAAATACAACATTTTACTAGCTCATAACTTTTTTATTTTATAAGATATACTAATAAATTTAGTATCCACATTCCTAGAACAAAGAGTTCTTTTCAATATAACAAAAACAATTGATGAGAAATAAGTTTGAAAAATCGGTTTAGACTACCTATTAAAACAAACATTAGTACTTTGATAAGACAGTAAAGTGACCATTGCAATCATATTTTTAACACATAATATATTTTCTTAAATGAAAGGTGACTTTTTTCCATCCTAGGTTTCCAAACCTAAAAAAAAAAAGAGAATTTTAGCACAATTGCTACAGAACCATAAAACGTAGATAAAAATATAACTTAGATGTCATGACCTGCTGGAAATTTTGTAAAATGCAATCTTCGGCTAGAATCAGGTACATTGAGGTTGTTCAATTTTTAAGACATTTCAAAATATCGTCTATGTTAGTCAAAGGCTGTAAAAACAACCAAAAAAAAGTCTGTCAGAAATGTGACACTGATTTGGTCGGTTAAATGTATATTGCCTTATAATCATTATGAATTAAGTCATTAGAAGTGTCTAAATAGTGACTTTCAGTCTTGATCAATGAACCATCGAGCAAATCATGATCTGGGCTTGGCTGATTTATGAAATGTTTTGAACAGGAATGTGACTTGATTAATACATAGGTTAGGTTATCGTCTGACTCTATACGATCATTAGCATTGTCATATGAATGCTGTTGTCTGTTGTCTGTTGGCGAGACTTCTAAGTTAAGAGAAGGTATGAAAGTATCGTCTTTAGTGTTAATTTTAGATATGTTTATACTATGCCCTTTTTCTGAGACAGATTCCACGCAAATTGAAGTGAAAAAATTATTCTTGGGTAATGGAGTAAGCTGCCTCTCGGCCATCGGATTTTGAGAATAAATAGAGTGCTGTGGCCGATATTTCAAATGCTTCTGCATGGTTTCAATCTCAGTACTACATTTACTATTTATTGGATTCAATTTTTTAAAAATCTTTTTACGCTTCTGAATGTGTACGTGTTTCTTTGTTCTGTCTAAGGAGTGTGATGACGAAGAACTACTTGAAGACGATTCTGAGGGGTTCATGACTTTGCTGATGCATCCTGGATCGAATGAAGGGCTACATCCTGAAGTTTTTGGTATTAAATTCCCGAGTTCTGATGATACTTTTTTTACTGATTCTAGTTCTAAATTAATCACCCTGTATGAGAAAAGAGTGTAATCATATATATATATATATATATATATATATATATATATATATATATATATATATATGTATATAACGTTTTGTGTTCTGCATTAAATCGAAAGTAAAGAATTAATACAACAGTATCCCAGTTTAAAATACAATCGTGAAAAAATCGGATCTGCCCGAAACAAAAAATTAGAGCTCTTTTCGTCAACGAGAACTAAAACTAAAATTAGCAGCAAGACTAAAACTAGACGAAAACTAAATCTGGTAGACAAAAGACAATAAAAACTGAAACTAAAACTCCCCAACGAAATAAAAACTAAAATCAGTATTATCGTTCTTTTCCGGTACTGCGGTCTGCGGGCGAACCATCTATTCAATTCTATTCTACGAAATTATTATGACCTAGGACATATCTAGTTTCTTTGATGATCGCGCATGCGCATCAACTGGGCGATAATATAAGCAGGATTGTTAACAATACTCTAAAATTGTATCGTCAATACCGATACCAATACTTCATGAAAATAGTCAAAAATTGATTCATGGCATTGACACATGACGCAATGTGATAGTGTGACTTATAATGTGACAATGGAGTGAATGGACTCAGTCTCAGTACACTGAGCTGTCATCTCTTTGACTACTATTAATATGCTTCAATCTGTTTCAACAATTGGACATGAACAATGATGTTAATTGTTATTGGTGTTTACAAGACTAAAACTAAAAGTGAAACTTAAAATGAATAAGACGAAAACTAAAACTCTGGTGTTTTAGTTTTAGTCGACGAAACTAAAACGAAAACTAAAATTGGGCCTAAAACTAAAACTAGACTAAAACTACAATTATTAGATAAAAAACGAAATAAAAACTGAAATTAAAATAGGACCTGCGACTAAAACAACACTACAAAAAATAACCTAGCCTACCGATCAAGCCTAAGGGGATATAACTCTATGCACAGGTTTGCAGGGTGCAGCTAGTAAATATATATATTGGCATAATTTTACACTTATGTCTAATCTAAATAAATATTGTTAGAATTCTGCTTTATTCCCTCACCCTCCTTAGAAATCACGACTTTTGTACAACGCCTACACATTACTATTCCCGTCGTTCGACCCTGCCTTGATACGAGTGATGAAATAGTGTCATTCGCCACCTATGCTTCAAACACCACGCAATGACCTTTACATTCACTTTTGGCGGGAAACTGCCCACTGCATAAGCTGGCATGGTCTGTCTATAAAAGTGACCATGATGTGGTTTAGAAAACAGACAGATCAGACACACGTAGAGAAGACACACGTTGAGAAGAGTACCACAGAGAGGACCACCGCACTCCTAGAGATGACTCAGAGAGCAGATGAGTACAATGAAAGTATAGAGTTGGTCGCTGGATAACAACCCCAGGTCTGTTGTAGCAGCGAGTTCGTTATCGACACTTCACCATAAAACGTTAACTCGCGCAATTGGGTCAGCTGTGCACACAATAGACTCTAGTTTAGCCTGGACTATTATAACCTGTACAGTGCAAATAGACTTAGAATAAATATTGTTTTCTTTAACTAACAAACCCTCGTGTCCTTGAGAGAAACTCGTAACAATATCAATCTGCGTTAGAATCTAGAGTAGGCCTACTGTTTAAACTATTAATCATTGATCTAAATGATAAATGTGGATAAATGTTTCTAAAAAAATGTACTGTACTAAATAGTTCCTATGGTTTTAAATATGAGATTCTAAAGTCTAAAACATTCACAAGTAATAATAAAAGTTATAATAAGATAGAACCATTCAAATTTTTGTTGTTGGTCTCTGTATCTTTTTACAAAATCGTGAAACGAAAACTATTTTTAATAATCGAAAATTCTCCGCCATTAACATCGTGACAAATGTCGTTAATTAAATTCTTTTAAAAGTCGAACTTTTTATTTTTTTTTAATGTGCTAAATTTGTATATAAATAAAGTTCCCAGCCATCGTATTGTTTTATTTTTAAATTAAATTGTGGGCAACTTGTTTTTTTAATTACAAAATGTTACTACCATGGTTTCAACGACTAAGATTTAAACTAATTTGTGTAAGCTGAAAACAATCGAGTAATTATTAATATAATTTAAAAAAACGACTTTTTAGATAATACGAATTAGTGTCTGAATGGTTAACCCAGTGGTCGGCAAACTTATTAGCCAAAGAGCCAAATAAGATAATTAGAACAATTTAAAAAAAAAATTGGGAGCCAAATATGTTTGTTTAGTAAACTTTTATTACACTAAATAAGTATGCGAACAATGTGCTCGCATCTCCTTGGAAAGTTTGAGTAAGGCAGGTTTATATGTTGTTGTTTTTAATTTTAGGCATTATTCCAAGTTCTCATCAATAGGACGACTTCTCAGTTTACTCTTGATAACGTTCATGCTTGAAAAAGATTGTTCGCATATATATGTAAAACCGAAAAGGGAAAGAACAGCAAACACGAGCGTTTTCAGCTGATCGTAAGAGTCAGGAATACCATTCCAAGTGTTGAAAATGATCATGTCTTCTTTGTACAGGTCATTCAAAGCAGACCACTTGTGTTGTGAACTAAGATCACATTTTTTCTTCTCTAATATTTCCAATTAAACACAAAGACGTTCGAATTTAGAGCGCCATATCTCCTTGTTTCTTTTTTTTTTTTAAATCAAGCAATTGTATTTCAAAGCTACCAATGTCAATTTCAAAAGGAAAAAATTCAACTCGGTTATCGTACCATTAAGAGGATTTTTGACAAATGCTAAAGTTGCTCTGTTGTTTTTAAATTCCTGAAACCTGCTGATAAATGTTTCCCTCATATTTAAAATTATTGTTTTTTCATGTTTTACAATTTTTGTTACGCTTTCTGTCAACAATTATAATGTTTCTATTAAAAAATATTATTAGATCAATAAGAAAAATGTCATTATTCGTTACTAGCACTCGCTTTCTGTGACGAGCATAGGAATTTTTCAAATATTTTTTCTCCGTGTACCTTTGTATCAAACCGGATCACGCCGAAAACATACGAACAATTTCAGCGGTAGCTTGTAAATGGTTTGTGTTTACGTTTACGAAGACTAATAAAATTAAACTCGATGTTCGTTACGTATTTTTACAATATACAATTTTAATTATCTATCTACCTTTTAACTTAAACTAAAAATTATATATATTCTCGATTTATAGAAGAATTATAATGTATCAAAATAAAATGTAATTATTTTATGACTAAGTGTCACGGGTTGTGACTATTCTGTCGAAACCATTCCCTTTATTCCAACCCTTGAATTAATA
Organism: Bulinus truncatus; assembly: GCA_021962125.1. Taxonomy (NCBI): domain Eukaryota; kingdom Metazoa; phylum Mollusca; class Gastropoda; family Planorbidae; genus Bulinus; species Bulinus truncatus. Next base: position 4,041,015 of record JAGDYQ010000038.1, on the reverse strand, counting down.
GTATTAATAAAATTAAAACGTATATTATACAATGTATAGTAGTACACGTTCCAGTTCTTCCACCCCTACCACCCTTGGTACCCCACCCCCGTAATTGCGTCATATCGCAGGTGGTCAGCGAAACGGGGTTGGCAGAAATACGTTACATTCCTCGCGGGATTCTCCCTGACCACTCGGCCCCTGTTCAAATGCCGACAAAGGATAGATGTCCAGTTACGCTTGTCTTTGTCGGCATGACGTACTTCCCCCCCCCCATCTAAGCCGGGAAGTTAACTCCACCCCCCTGATTGACAGGGCAAGGAGCGGAGATAATTGATTGGCCAAGGGTCACATGTAAGAAAGTGTTTGAGTAACGAAAGGGAGTTTTTGGACAGTCGACCGAGTGTCCGAGTCGTGTCCAGTCGAGATTCGACTGAGTGATCTCTGAGAGAGGGTCGATTGATGTGTCTCTGATTGAGAAAGAGAAATATAGAGAGAGATTTACGCCCTACACTTCATTCGTTTATATTGGATTATTATTTTCTTTGCTGCATTTTGGATTACCTTTGCTCTATGATTTAACAGCCACCAGATCCTTGTTACGGACTGGTGCCATTGTATAAATAAAATATATCTTGTTGTTGTACACACGACTTGTCGAATTGATTATCGCCCTGTGTTGTACGTCTAATTACTGGTGAGAGAGTGTGTAGCAGAAACACAAATACAAATACGGGTCATCACTGAGTCAGCCCTCATACTTCTAGATACAAGCCAAGGATACCCTCATAGGGGTCCTCGACACCAAGTTTTTTTTTAATGAAAAATATTAGTGTGCCTTCCGTGGATATTTGTGTCAGAGCCGCACTTAAGGGGCTAAGGAGCACTTTGCCGACCACTGGGTTAACCCATTGGCTTCGCATTCTGCATAAATATATATATATATATATATATATATATATATATATATATATATATACAGTATATAAAAAATAAATGGCTTTTGTCTAATGACTCACCTATTCTTTTTTTTGGGAGGTTTTATATTCTTTACTTACATATTATTACCATCCAATATTAGCTAAAATATTTATGAAAAAGATTTTTTAAAGTTGTATTGGGAACTAAAACTTAAAGCTTAAACGATACTTTTATGAAAAACTGCTTTTCTTTTTTTTTCAGTTTTTGTTAAAAAAAAATTCGGCAGCCATGTAATATGACACAATCATGACACACAAAATAGTTTTTTGGTTGTGTTCGGTTATGCGTGTTGACAACTTTGGGTTTGCAGCTTGTGGATTTAAGTCTGAATTATAAAATTGTATTAGCTACTAGTTGGAAAGCCTGCTGAAGCTGGCTGAAAGAAATCCGACAGAAGGGATAACAAAGAAATAAACGAAATACTGCAATAGAAAAGAACATGTGGCCTTTATTGTCATGAACTATGAACAGAAATAACAAAGAAACGTATGAAATACAACGCATACACCGCACGATATGAAAACTACCTGCTAGGGAGACACAAAGTTACAACGCATACAACACACGATATGAAAACGACCTGCTAGGGAGACACAGTGCTACAACGCTTACACCGCACGATATGAAAACTAAGCTGAGACACTCGGGTTAGATGATTATGTATTTAAGAATATGGTACAGCCATGGAAATCTTGATATAGCATCAGGAAGGAAAACCAATACTTTAAAGAATACGTTTTAGGCTGATACACAATCAAGTGTTTAGCGTTAGTCTTCATGTTTAATAGCAATTTTGTATATTTGGTCCTTTTGTTTTTATGTAATAAAATAACAATTTTTTTGATTTAAAATCTTTATTTTGTCAATTTATTTATTTTTCATTTTTTCATTGGTTTTTCATGAACCGTTTCATTCAATTGCTAACATAATTTTTAGACGAACAATGAAAAAATTTAACAGAAATAAGTTCTTTTAAATTATGATTGAAATTACAAAAATTTTCTTCAATCAGCAATGACTCATCAATTGTTACTCTATCAACAATTTTAACAAACAATTTTTTTTTAATTGTTTGTCCTAGAAATAGTTTCAGACTACTTGCTGATCTTTTCAATGAATTGAATACTTTCCAATTTAGTAGGCAAGTAGAGAAGGTGCACTCAGATGGCTTCAATAGCCCTTCTCTCAGCCCCGTAGCGTGAAAAGTTTACAGGAGGGGCCAGGCATTCTACAGCAGGGGCCAGGAAATAGCAAGGGGGGGGCAAGTAATACATTTTACTAAGTAGAACAAATAAGCAGGGGGGCGAGACAAAACGCAGGGGGGGGGCCCGGCCCCCTGCCTCCCCCCCGCACGCTACGGGCCTGCCTCCTCTGTTGACATCTTTCAAAAAAACATCCAGCTTTTTCAATCCTCATTCGTCAATGACTTTAAAATTTTCATCGACTAATATTTCTCAACAGCTGGTACACTTATTCTGATGAAGGATGGAATGTGCAATTGCTCCTGCAACATAATATATTGCCATTAGGGCTTTCCGAAATTTTTAAACAATCTAAAAATTGCATTTACATTTTCATCCGTACCAGCTGGCAAGCTTTTAACATCATCAATGAAATCATCGATCTCGCTAATAGTCAATTTCGAATGAAATTTCGTTTTGCCAGCTGTGTAGGTTACCACGAAATTTTAAGAGAAATTCTATTTTCCAATCAGAAGAAGATTTTACTGGATCCATGTGGTAGTTTCTTTTTCTTTTCCCCTTCGAACAAGTTTTTACATTTAAAACTTCCCAGAGTTTGCTGATAATACCCACAAACCAAGCTGTTGCACTCCATTCAACTTTATTTTCATGCTCCACATAATATTTTAAAGCAATCACAGTCGATTCGCAAAACACTGACGATGAGAGTTTGATAGACATTTTCTCAATATTTGTAGGATTCAGTACTTTCGCATTCTGCCTCCACAAAGTTCTTGAATATAAAACATTATGTTAACAGCTGCATTGTCAACCGAAATGCCTATTACAGTAATCCCTGCTCGGTGCACCATTTCCATCACTTCTGTGTAACATTGATGCACTTGGCCAGCAGTCAATTTATGGATAGGGTAGAGAGTTACCATATCTCTATATTTATGGCAAAGAGATTTAACCATAAAACACAGAAGAGTAGAAGCTTTTTCTCCTTCAGCTGTCAGTCCATGAAACTTGCCGGAAAAGTATTCAACACGCTTGGCCACATATATTTCATCGATTATGATTATGCAAAACTTCACTTTCCAAAATTTTAGAGTAAGATATGACCAAACAATGGTTTGTGGTGTGTATGTTCTCGCATGTTTGTTCACCCCCACCAATTTCAACAGATCGACAAGAAATTGTATTTGTTGAAAAACAGGATTTGAATTTTCATAAAAAGTCATCATTTTTTTCAAATTTGATTTTGCTTCTTGCTTGATCTCATCAAAGGTTTCATGAAATGGAGTTTCATCAAAACATTTTAAACGAGCAAGCAAATTCAACAGCTGACTCATTGTTTCCAAATTGGCTGAACACATATCGTTTGAAAATGATTTAGATAATTGTTTTCCTTTGTGATGTAGTGATATGTCGAATGATTTTTCAAGTTTTCCAACTCCATCATTTGATTTTCAACAACTTCTTGTCGAGCTGATGATGAAGACTTCATTGTTGTTCTACGGTGCTTCGGAGTTGATAAGTATGATGGTGCATTCTGAAAAATACTTGGCACTGCATCATCTTTCAATTTCATTTTTTGTCTCACAGGTTTATTGGATTCACATCTTTTCTTTGATCGAGACATGTTTGTATCTTTTACATCACTAACAAAATCACTTGGCAAGAAATGGAGCGAACACATTTTTGAATATTTCCCAGGCTGAAAATTTTGGCGAGGATAAGCTCTAATCCATTTTTCACATAATTCCACATTGTTTAATGGATACGAATGAAAAGAAACTCCTTTACTTTCCGCTTTTTCAACACTGCCATATCCACTTTTGCATCTGTATGCAGAACACTTATTGACCATTTTCTTAGTTATTTATTATATTTAAAATTAGATTTTATAAATCAAAACAATTATTATACGTAAATTTTACCGAGAAGAGAAATTTTAGAAAAAACAACAGTTATAACACAAATCGATAACGCAAAATAACAACCCGAGTAAACAATGGACGAACGAAGACAAGCAAGCATGTATATGGTATATATAATAGTGCAACTTTGTTTAACCCTTGCGTCAGCCTAAACCGTACACAGCTAGAATGAAATTTTGTTTGGTTGTGCATCCTGATGTCATATCTAGATATCCATGGTACAGCTCATGACACCCATCAATTAACTTTTTCGCTCCGACTGCCTACCATTCGTAGCCCACACTAGTCAAACATGTAGAACTAAAACGCATAAACACCTTGCAGTGCCGAAACTAGGGATTTGTGGGGCACGGGGAACTTGGCCTCTTTGGGGGCCCTTGCATTTTGGCATTCGGCACCATGGCATAATATAAAGTACTTAATATTATTTAATGTAAATAAAAAAATTGGAGTCCCCCCCTCAAGCTGAGGCCAGGGGGGACTTTTTAATTGGGACCTCTTCCCCCTACCCTTGGTAGGCCGCTGTGACACCTTTTGAACATTTTATCTACAAGTTTTAGACATTTCAAAATGAGCCTAAAGTATCTTAAAACTAGAAAAACACTTGACTTTTTTTTGAACTAGTAACTTGTTCCTTTTTATCACTAATTACGGGGAAAAGAATAATTTCTCTCTATAAAAATATAATTCGGTCTGTGGGCCAGAAAATATAAAAAAAACGCTAGCAAATACTATAACAATTTTTATAACTATTATAAAAAAAAACCATACTTGATAAGGGAGGTGCTTACAACCTTACCTGTAGCATGGTCAGCCTATTCAAATTAAAATAGTAATTGTTCAAAATGTATGTGTAACCAGCCCCGTAGCGTGAAAACTCTACAGCAGGGGCCAGGCATTCTACAGCAGGGGCCAGACAATAGCTGGGTGGGGGGGAGGGTAGGTAATACATTTACCTACCCCCCCGCATGCTACGGGCCTGTGTGTAACACTTTTTACCTTATTATTTCCTGTAGTTTAGGTCTTTCCTGAGGTTGGGCACTAAAACATTTTTTCATGATTTGGTAAATTGACTCTGGGCAACTTTTAGGTCTGCATAAACTAGTACGCTTTGCATCCTGTCACAAAACATATTACAATATTATTACGATCAAGACATACTTTTATAAAGTGTGTTACTTTCTTCACCAATAAAAACAAAGAAGTAAGTCAACTATTATGTTTTAATACTTTAATTGACCTACAAAAAAAAAAAAACGCAATAAGTAGATACATTTAAAATTGCACTCACTATAACATCATAATCAGTTTGTAGATCATCAAGCGAGTCGACTTTAATAAAAACTTCCATCATGAGATTCCCCAGACTATGAATATCATTTTCAACGCTGCTGTGAATATTGCCAGCATCCTTAAAATTACTTCTGTTTACTGATACCTCAAAAGCCACATCACTGGAACTTAAGTACCATAAATATTTATTGACACAAAGATGCAAAAATATATCCATCCATCCACTCACCCATCCTATAATTTATCTATCTATCTATTATTCATCTATCTATCTATTTGTTAATATTCTATGGAAAAAAAATACAAATAGAAAATCTTATTATCCAATTTTAATTAGTGACACATAATTATATAAAAATCAATAGTCAAATAGATGAAGACCAGACACTAATACACCCATACCTCGCTTTAAGGCCTAGATAAGTTCCACGAAACTTGGCCGCAAAGCGAAAAGCCGTATAAGGAATCAATTATTATAGTACAAATACAAACAAATTCAATGGGATCGGTTCCAAGTTTTTAAAAATATGTAACGTGGTTTATCATTCAAAATGTATTTTCTCTTTTTATTTTATTTTTTACTTAATTGAAATTAAAAATAATTAACAAGTACATACATTTGTACATAAAATAATAACAGACTCAAACAATAATAAAAACAAACAATAATCTATAAACACAAATGAAACAACTTCATGTTATATAAAATACTAGTTGCTTTGCCCGGGTTTAAAATAAGGTTTTCTGTTTACCTTCTGTTTTCTCCCTACCCCCTCTCTCCCTTCCTCTCTCTCTCCCTCCCTCCCTCCCCCTCCCTCCCTTTCCCTCCCTCCCGTACTCCCTCCCTCCCTCTCCCTCCCTCTCTCCCATCTCTCTCCGTCCCTCTCCCATCTCCCTCTCTACCCTCTCCCCCTCCTTCTCTCCCCCCGTCCATCCTCCTCCCTCCCTCATTCCCCCTCTCTCCCTCCCCTGCCCCCTCTTTCTCTTTATCTCTTCCTCCCATTTCTCCCATCCCTCTCCCCCTCTCTCCTTCCCTCCCCTCTCTCTCCCTCCCCCTAACCCCTCTCTCCCTCCTTTCTCCCTCCCCCTCCCCTTTCCAGCTCTCTCTCTCCCTCCCCCCCTCTCCCCCTCTCCTCCCCCCTCCCTCATTCCCTCCCTCTCCCTCCCTGCCCCCTCACTCTTTATCTCTCTCCCTCCCTTCCTTTCTCTCTCCCTCTCCCCCCCTGCTCCCTCTCTCTTCCTGCTCCCTCTCCCATCTCCCCCTCTCTCCCCTCCTTTTTCTCCCCCTGTCCACCCCCTCCCTCCTCTCTCCCCCCTCCCTCCCTCCCTCCTACCCCTCCTTTCCTCTCTCTCCCTCCTGCCCCCCCTCTCTCTCTCTCTCTCTTTTATCTCTCTCTCCCCCCCTCCCCTCTCTCTCTCTCTCTCTCTCTCTCTCTCTCTCTATATATATATATATATATATATATATATATATATACTTATTATTAAGGCTTCACACTTCTTCTAAAATCCTTCTTCATTCCTTTACATTCCTCGAACTGTACAAATCAGAGAGCATGAAAAAACATCAACAATTCTTTGCATCACAAAGGCACAATACAGCACCAGCGCGCATGTTCTATTCGATCATCGGGAAATGACGTTAGAGAGGAATTTTATTTATGGCGCCGTCGAGATTACTTTAATATAGTAAAATACTAAAATAAAAAAAAATTAATTACAATTAAACTACCCATCGAGATGAAACGAAACCTGTCCTATAACCTTCCCCATGTAATTATGTGTATGTGTAACAAATTTCAGGTTAGTTCTTTGTCTGGATCTTGAGTTATAAGGGAACAGACAGACAGACCGACAGACAGACAGACAACAAATGCGTCTTATAAGTATAGAGATGTGTATATATAATGTTTGTTTAAATGGCTTTAATCTGAAGACGATGAATGATGGTAAGGATGAGCCTGGCTTACAAAAATTGTCCAACGTTGTTTATCTTGCCGGCTTGTCTATTTCATTCTTTAATGATTTATAACAGATAATGGCTGAGTTAATTCCTCGAGAAACTTTAGCGCAACGTTCAACGTCAGGATCGTTTTCAAGGAGGATGCCTTGTTCGAAATAAGAAAAAGCCTTCGACAAATGTTTTTATGTTAACTGTTTGGATACACCAGGCTCTGCCTATTTATCAAGTGACAATTCTGCTTGCAACTGAATGAGTTTCTCATATGAAAGTGGTTCCCTATCAGCTTCAAGTAGATCATGTACATCACGTTCGTTCAAAACTTTCATGCCGAAATCTTGTGCTAGATCCAATTTTTTTGGCCTAATTTCAGGAAGAAAAATTAACTTCTGCATCTGTACTTTGTACACATTCTGACCATATTTTTTTTCCAAACATGGTACATTGTTGTTAATTTTAATTCCTTCTATGATTCATTGATGCTGTCAACAGAATTAATGTGTAACAAACAGTTATGAATATGTATGTATGTTATAATACACAAGTCTAAACCAGCCGCTGTATGAGCATACACTGAACTGAATAATGCTCGTTAATAAAGAAATAGAAAAATGTGCGCATCGAGATTGCGCCAAATTTGGCAACATGTACAACAGCAGTTTTTTCTTGCCGTTATAGAGAAACATTTTAGGCCGTAAATCGAAAACGTGCCTTAATTGAAGAGGGCCGTTATAGCGAAATGCCGTATGAAGAGCGGCCGTATAGCGAGGTATGAGTGTATAGCCATGGGCAAACAACGGCTGACAATCTAAATCCTGCCCACGGACTGTTTGCCCACCTCTGCACTAGAATTAGGCCGGTCAGTATATTAATTTTAATGTTCTTGTGAACAGTGTATTTTCATATACATATTATACATTTAAAAAAAAATGTAATTGTAAATAATATATCAGTAAAATAATAATTTATTATAGTTGTTTCAAAATCAATTAGACTACGCATATATTACTATGTTTACACACACATTAATAATTTTAGTGCGTTTCTGTATGTTGTGTAGATACGTAAATTGACACTCAGAATAGTATAAAACGTTTTTTTTTTAGGGTTTGGAGAGATGTGTCTTGTTTCGGTTAAATGAAGAGGTGGGGGGGGGGGTGGTCATTGATTCTATAATAGAACAATACATAAAACATATATGTTGTTTTAAAATTAAATGACCACAGAATGGAACATTCCTTTAGTCCTAAAAATCAATTTAATAGCTGTAGATGCTTTGTGGTTTAAATGCTTGTGGCTATTTTAAAACATTAAAAAGGATTTGCCCACTGGAAAACATTGTTATCTGCTACAATCTATCTAGCCATATTACCTATTGGTTACAGAAACATTTCATCATCTTTGATGCACTCCCATCCCCTCCACCAAAGGACTAAATGATATTTACTTAAGTTATTTTTTAGCTAATTTTGTTTTAAAGAAATCATTTTAGCCGCCATTAAGAGGCAGTCGCACGAATGTTTTGCATTTCCATTGAACCAAAGGATAGCGCGGCATTAACCACGTAACAAACGGTGTCACGTGACAAGATACCTTTAAGTTTACATGCTTACGCATGGTAAATCTGATTATCATATTCCGTGATGATGTCGGCAACTCAAAATAAGAAATCTTAATTTCTGCTTGGTGTCACGCTGTGCATTGATGTCATTTCAAGTCATAATGTATACGTCAATAAATGTACTAATAGCATCCACCTAATATATTTACAGACCTGTCACACGAAAAGTTCAACTGTGCAAGAGATATCGGGTACACCTAAGAAAAAAAGATTTTTATTATGATTAATTGACTTTAACTTTTTTGTTTATTTACAATTATTTTTCTGTTAGACTAAAATAGCAAATATCATACCTTGATATCATCATCTGTTGAGTCCACAAATAAAGTTGAGGCCTTCAGTTCACCCAGCACAAAATGTTTCTGGTGAACTTTCTGCACCATTTGTGCCACTTTGAGAATCATTTGAAGGTAATGGACAGGTGAATTAAGAACGCGACGACACTGGCTGCTCATTGAGAGCATAACTCCGTAACACGTCACAGGAACAAAAATATCCTGAAAAATAGGTAACAGAATATCTATTGCGAAACAGACTGGTAATTCGACTTTGTAGATTGTTGTAATTCTGTAATCTTATTTAAGATACTAGGGATGGTAGAGCGCTCGACTGCCAACCACCTTTAAGCCCAGGTGAGTACCGTTACATTGACATTTCTTGGGGAAAGTAAAGACAGCTGGGTAGAGTACTGGCCACTACTAGCCAAGCAATAACATAGAAAACCGTAGCTTCAGATACATGGGAACTCCACTTCATCTCATCCACAGAATATATTTTATACAGAGTAATCATCCTTGTTTGGATCGTTACTCTCTACGGCAGCAATATGTGTTTTCATATACTCAATGAAAATTATAATATATATAAAAGCGATTTGGGCTCTGCGTTAAATCGAAAGTAAAGAATTAATACAACAGTATTCCAGTTTAAAATACAATCATGAAAAAATCGGATCTGCCCGAAAACCAAAAAAAAATATCCTAGCCTACCGATCAAGCCTAAGGGCATATAACTCTATGCAAAGGTTTTTGCAGGGGTTCAGCTAGTAATTTATAATGTACACAATGGGATCATTGCTTATTTAGCTACTCTTTACATTGTATCTGCAAAGTCACTGAAGATAATGCAAATCATATTTTCCAAGGCCGTATGGACATTTTAATAAGCAATTAATTTTTTTTTATTTTGTATTTATTTAAACTGAAATATTGTTTCATAATTCACTTCTTTCTTCACTGGAGTAGTCACAAAGGCTGCTAAAATAGATAAAAGTAATGTCCAAATAAACTGAAAGTATTCTAGAATTTACATGCTCGCTAAATTATTAGTGTATAATTACTTCTTCTGTTTTTTGTTAATTCAAAATTATTGTGTTGTTAAAACTCTCTAGATATCCTGAGATATTTTTATTAACTTATAAATAAACAATGACAGCATTTTTTTTAAACGAGAAGAATTTTTGATATGGAATTATTGTAAAAAGTAATTCTTTAACTGAAAAGTCTGACGATATATCTTTTTAGTTTATTAATTATCTTCGATTAAAAAGCGCATAGGTTTACAGACTGAATTGTATACGCAGGCGGGAAGTCAAATTAAGCATTTCATAAAATTTAAAATGTCAGTATTCCTTCTCTTTAATTCAACTGCAAATGTATATCAATATTTATGCACTTCACTATTAATATTTAAAATAAAATATTACTAAATATAAATATATAAAAAGCAGCTTAATCCAAGAACGTGAGAATTTTAATGACAATTAACGCTTTTTAATACTTTAAAACCTGCTGATAGTTTTTACATTGATATATATATATATATATATATATATATATATATATATATATATATATAGCTTGAAAAGGGAAACAAGAAGTTCCACTGTTATGAAATGTCTCTTTCTTGCTAAAAGAATGAAATCCAGAAATACGAAAAATATCGGCAGATTCTAAAAAAAGTATTGCATTGAAATAAAATGTGGGGAAAAATAAAAATAACAACGAACAATTAAAATTAGGACCTCCATCCATACCTCGCTATACGTAATTTCTCTCTTTACAGGACGTTTGTCTTAAACTGCCTTTTTTTAAATGTGTGCACGCTATCAGGTTAGGGCTCACAGTATATTACTTAAAAAATTTATTACACGGACTAATGCGACCGGTAATTATTCCATGTCTATATTAAAACTTTTGTTCAGAATGCTTAAAAAAACTAATTAACTAGAATTAAATTCTTACTCTGAAATTCGACTAAACATATTAAACTTAGGTAGCCATCTCAAGCTGTTTAAGTTTTGAAAGAGGAGATTCGATCGAGCCTCTAGTTCCTGACACCCAGTCTTTTCAAAAGAATGAACTGATTGTGTTAGAAAATTTAAAGAGCAATTAATTAACGAAGTGGGACGGATGGCCGAGTGGTGTAGATAATCGACTGTCGACCTGAGAGTCCTGGATTCGATCCTCGTGATTCCCATGGAATTTTTCCAGTTGAAATGTGTTTTCAGTAGTCCCTACAAGTCCACCCCAGCTTTAAATGGGTACCTGACTTAAGTTGGGGAAGTAAAGGCGGCTGGGCGTTGTGCTAACCACACAATCTCTTCATATGCCGAGGTTATAGAAACAGATGAATTCTACAATTCATCTGCCCCGAAGGCCCGACAGGGCTAAGGGAACTTAACTTTTTTAATTAACGAAGAGCCAGATCTTGCTATGTGCCATCAGTAAAGGCAAAGAAATTGTCCATTGCGCTTTCTTATTTTGAGCAGGGAATTAACAACCCCTCTTTAAAATGATTCCGATGCGATAAAGAAAGCAGTGCTTAAATGTGCCTGGAGATATCTCAGCCATTGCCTGTAACATAACATTACTAAAGGAAACAGAAACCAAATGTGAAGCAAGCAACTACACAATTATTTTGACTGGTTCAGTTTACATCAGCACTTGGCGGGTATTGCAGAATTTAAAAGCTTAAGGATTTTTTGTATGGGTTTATTTATATAACAACTATTGAATCGTAATACGACTTTTCGCTTTTTCGCCAGGTAAATAGATATATAAATTTATCAGGTAGTTTATAAGAACGAATTAAGTAATAGTTAGATGGAAATAACATTTCTTGAACGATACTAGCTCAACCAATAGGTCTAATTTGTACAGGTAATTTAGTAAACAATGCATCCAAATCATATATTATAACAGCAATATATGATCGTTTTTTCAACCAGTAGTTGAAGTGAAAATAAAATATAATACGTACAACGACAAATGAATGAGTGAGTTCGTCGCTTAACTTCCGTATATGAAATAACGGGATCACAGAATATAATGCGCCTTTGTGAACTTCTGTAATTAGATTTTCTGGAAAATTTCGCTTTATTCTCTCCCTTAGAAGATAGCAAGGCCCCTGCAATGAAATAAAAGCTTGTATTTAAGGCATAAAGAATAAGGCTGGGGCAAAATTTTAAATAATATCTTTGCATTAAAATTTGTTCTACATAACTCATATGCTTGAGACACTGAAACAAATAATTTTAATCGTTTTGTTAAATTAATCTGATGATCGGCGAACAAACAGAATAATTCTTTTCATATGGAAATAATGGCACGGGTTGTGTATGGATTACGTCATAAACATAATTAAGTTTTTTTTTTTAAAAATATGAAACAATTTTTCTTATCTTTCAAGGTTTTTTTTCGGAAACTAACAATTTTTCTGAAATATTTTGCTGTTAGAAAAATTCTAAAGGCCTAATGCAGGAGCCAAAATTAGCGACTAAGTGGACAAACATTATGAAGAAAGGGGGAAAAAAGTTATAAGTAAATCTTCAATTATAATTATTGTTGCAATGAACATTTTTATAAATTTCTTAATCCGTAATAAAAAAATTTCTTGAAACAGCCAGAGCTTAAAGCAGTATTTCTTATATCTACAAACCACCACCTTTTTTGCATTGTATATAATCTATTTTTACAGAATGAATAAGAGTTGTTGATAGAAGAGTTTAATTAAGAAATCGCACGTGGATGTTGAGAATTTCTTTAAAACGGGTTACAATAAATTTTAAGAATTAATATTAATATAACTGGACAATTTTGTAGATGTTGCTCATCAACACTAGACAAAGCATTTATAGCTAAATACTTTGACCAAAACATATAATTATAAAGCATTTGTAAATAAATACTTCGACCAAAACATATAATTATAAAGCATGTATGCTTCATACTTAGACCAAAACATATAATTATAAAGCATGTATAAGCATGTATAGCTACATACTTAGACCAAAACATATATTTGCAAATGTTTAATAAATCTTCTAAAATTAATTATACCTCTTTCGTAAATTAAACTGACTTGTTTATTATGCCAATATTATGCTATTATATTATGACTTACTCGTTTGAATAAAAAATGTATTATATTGTGTCGATTAAAATGTGCGTTAATTCGCGTTAAAATTTTTAATCATGCGCTAATTTCGATCCATTTTTGTAATAGAACAGCAGCTCTAGTTTTTATTAGATTAAACCACATATCAAGTGACTTAATCTAATAAAAGACAAATTAATTATTGCTCATCGGCAGTTTGTGGACAAAAAGAATAATAATATTTTGTTTGCATTTCTTTTAGAGCCCAAAAATGTCAAAACTAAGTTGCCTGGGTGAGGGGGGGCGGTTGGATATAAAAATAAAAAAGCTAATAGGCTGAACCATCTGGACAATTTATTGTTATTCAAGATTTCTTTCATTTTAGTGTCAAGAAGAATGGTGTCACGGACAGAAGAAAGAAAAACAACATCAGATGTCGTGTATTACCGATAATGCCCGGGAGGAGCTTTGCCATATTTGCTTCAAACGTTTTACATCGTCTTATATATAAAGTCGCATGACAGTTTCCGCACTTTTAGCCACGCAGTCATGGAGATTGTACGTAGGAACAAATTATGTAGAAATAAAATGAGAGGAAAACTAAAGAAAAAGGCTCTTAGAAAAATCATAATGGATGAGAAAAATCAGGTAAGTTGATGTTTTTATTCGATATTCTATTTTATTTTGGGTGAAAAAGTTGACTATAAAAAGTTTTATAATCTTGTAAAAAAGAAAACCGTTTACTCGTGTGTATTTAGAATATTTAAAACTATTTTGCAATGTAATTGCTAAAAATAACACACATAAAAAAGACATGTGAAATATCTGGTAAGAAAATATTATTAACAACACTATGAATATATTTACTAAAATTAAAAGAATGGGTGGCTAATAGAACTTGCAGTAGTACTGTAGGAGGCACTGGCTACTCGGACCCGTAGATCTCTTTATTAATAGTCTCATCGCTATTCGGTCCCGCACATCTCTTTATTAATAGTCTAATCGCTATTTGGACACGTATATCTCTTTATAGATTGTCCAATCGCTATTCGGACCCGCCGATCTCTTTATTAATAGTTCGATCGCTATTCAGACCCGCCGATCTCTTTATTAATAGTTCGATCGCTATTCAGACCCTCCGATCTATTTATAAATAGTTCGATCGCTATTCAGACCCTCCTAATAGAACTTGCAGTAGTGTTTTACAGTAGTAATCTAATAGACCTTGCAGTAGTGTTTTACAGTAGTAATCTAATAGAACTTGCAGTAGTGTTTTACAGTAGTAAACTAATAGAACTTGCAGTAGTGTTTTACAGTAGTAATCTAATAGACCTTGCAGTAGTGTTTTACAGTAGTGATCTAATAGAACTTGCAGTAGTGTTTTACAGTAGTAATCTAATAGAACTTACAGTAGTGTTTTACAGTAGTAATCTAATAGAACTTGCAGTAGTATTTTACAGTAGTGATCTAATAGAATTTGCAGTAGTGTTTTACAGTAGTAATCTAATAGACCTTGCAGTAGTGTTTTACAGTAGTAATCTAATAGAACTTGCAGTAGTGTTTTACAGTAGTAATCTAATAGAACTTGCAGTAGTGTTTTACAGTAGTAATCTAATAGAACTTACAGTAGTGTTTTACAGTAGTAATCTAATAGAACTTGCAGTAGTGTTTTACAGTAGTAATCTAATAGAACTTGCAGTAGTGTTTTACAGTAGTAATCTAATAGACCTTGCAGTAGTGTTTTACAGTAGTAATCTAATAGAACTTGCAGTAGTGTTTTACAGTAGTAATCTAATAAAACTTGCAGTAGTGTTTTACAGTAGTAATCTAATAAAACTTGCAGTAGTGTTTTATCCTATTTTGGTTTAAGATTATCGGTTAATTATTAAAGGTATTAGAGCTTTGTTTAAAAAAAAATTCTTTATTATCAATTATTCTGTCGTCTTATTCAGCCATGCCTATAGTCTTTATCAAGACAAACATCGAAGCCTCGAAGATCCCATCCACCCTTCATACGGACCTGGTTAAAGTTTTGGCCGAAGAACTCCGCGTACCGGAAAAGGTGAGCAAAAAAATGAATATTCTATCATCTTAAAATACTGTAAATTCGTCATGAGTAGAAGATAACGAAATAATTTTACGAAAACAAGTTTCTATGATCTATGTTACTGATAACTAAAAGTTCGAGAACTTTCTTCCGGCAGAGCTTTAAATAATTGCATAAAGTATGCTACATAATGTATTATACATGAGTGTAGGACAAATGAGTGGTCGCCCCATATGAATGAAACATATATTTAGGACATTGTCCTAGAAGGCTTTTGTACTGGGGGGTGGGGAGGAATAAAGTCGTAGGGTTTTTTGTTCTAGGGGCTTTCCGTCCTGGTGGGCTTTTGTCCATGGGGGGGGGGGCTCATGTCCGAATACCGTGTAGGTTACATTAAAATGATAAATGGATTTGCTCTAGTAAACCGGAAAACTTTAATGCAGTGTTTCCCAAAGTGTGTTACACGAACCCCAAGGGTTACTCGAAACGTTTATCAGGGGTACGCGCTTCCCCGGACTGAGAACATCGGGAAAAACTCGAAAACAATTAAATAAGGGGAAACCAGGACCGTATATACTAGTGACAAGTACTCAGTATTTAGTACTCAGTATTATGAAAATCAAAAAGGTACTGCGCCGATGTCGCTCTAATGCAACAGTACTTTCAGTACACATGCGCACTCGTAGCGACATTTAACACATCCGGCATACCGTACTTCGCAGACAGCTCTCGTGTGTCGTTAGATAGAAAAAAAACGCAGCTCTTTTTTCTTCCCCTTTCTCACCCCTACCCGGCACAAAATTATAAACTTCTTTTTTTCAAGAAAACGTATAACTATTACTTAAAGAAACCTATGTTACATTTTAGTGAAATTTAACATAAGTAAAAGGTGTGAATAATATGAAGTGAACAATCCTACAGAACAGCTAGAAATACAATTAAAAATATCTGAATGCAAATAAAAAACTTTAACCGGCCAACTAAGTACACTTCCACAGCCAGCCAACTGCAGCTTACCTACTGACCTTCTATTTAAATATACAGTGTATAGCTAGCTCATTTAGCCTATCACCCCATAGGACATTTCTGTTACTTTGTCTTAAACCTTTTGATTTCATTGGCTGGGCAATATCACCGTGATGTGATATAATAAAAGCCGTTTGATTTGTTGGAATGTTTCCTACAAGCTGTTCCGTTAATTATGTACAGAAATGTTATAAAAACACCGTCAGTAGTTATTTGACAGCTGCAATGAAGTGGCTATATGAAACATGTTTATGATCCCAACATTTTGGGGACCCTTTGGGTAGAGTGATCTGCTATTAAAAAAAGATATAAGATTGTTGGACGTATGTGATAAGATTGGGGCCCACTTAGTGGAGATTATCAGGGACCCATGATCTTCACCTTAACATCTTGCATACATTACAAAAGGTCTATTGTATAATATGACTATAAGTTTCTCAGTTAATTGGATAGAATGAATCTGGAAATAAAAGTAGTTAAGCGTATTCATTAGACTAGGTATTTCAACTTTATTGATGTCTAATGACGATAACACGAGTATAAACTTTTCTTGTTCTGCTATAAAGTAATGTGAACGTCAATGGTTTTAGTATGAAAATAGATCTCCAAAATATTTTGTGAAAAATAAACTTGTCCCCTAATTCCTAGAGCTAAACATTATCTATTTCACAGAATGTCGTGATCCTTGTCGAGACTGATCTCCAGATGACCAAAGAAGGGGCCAACGTTCCACTGGTCATGGTCAGTGTTGAGAGTGTTGGACGGTTGAGGCCGAAAGTTAATTTATCCCTGGGAACTAAACTGGAGCAGTATTTCATATCAAACGTAGATCTGCCAGCAGGACAGTAAGTATTGAGATAATACTGGGATATTGAGATTGGAATATTTCGAGACTTTTGGTTTCGTTCACAGACCAACATCTCTGGGAGAGACTAAAGAGCGGAATGGGCCCTTGGACAAATCATAGAGTTTCAGGGTCTTTAAAATGGCAACCTTCATGAATGAAATATAAATGGAGGGACTTAAACTTGTAGGGCTCCTAGGCTGTTTCCCGTGCGAGAAAGGCCGTCTATTTTAACCGATGTTGGATCTATTTTAAGAAACGAGATAGGCTGTCTATTTTAACCGATGTTGGATCTATTTTAAGAAACGAGATAGGCCGTCTATTTTAACCGATGTTGGATCTATTTTAAGAAACGAGATAGGCCGTCTATTTTAACCGATGTTGGATCTATTTTAAGAAACGAGATAGGCTGTCTATTTTTAACCGATGTTGGATCTATTTTAAGAAACGAAATAGGCCTTCTACTTTAACCGATGTTGAATCTATTTTAAGAAACGAGATAGGCTGTCTATTTTAACCGATGTTGGATCTATTTTAAGAAACGAGATAGGCCGTCTATTTTAACCGATGTTGGATCTATTTTAAGAAACGAGATAGGCCGTCTATTTAAACCGATGTTGGATCTATTTTAAGAAACGAGATAGGCCGTCTACTTTAACCGATGTTGGATCTATTATAAGAAACGAGATAGGCCGTCTATTTTAACCGATGTTGGATCTATTTTAAGAAACGAGATAGGCCGTCTATTTTAACCGATGTTGGATCTATTTTAAGAAACGAAATAGGCCTTCTACTTTAACCGATGTTGAATCTATTTTAAGAAACGAGATAGGCTGTCTATTTTAACCGATGTTGGATCTATTTTAAGAAACGAGATAGGCCGTCTATTTTAACCGATGTTGGATCTATTTTAAGAAACGAGATAGACCGTCTATTTTAACCTATGTTGGATCTATTTTAAGAAACGAGATAGGCCGTCTATTTTAACCGATGTTGGATCTATTTTAAGAAACGAGATAGGCCGTCTACTTTAACCGATGTTGGATCTATTTTAAGAAACGAGATAGGCCGTCTATTTTAACCGATGTTGAATCTATTTTAAGAAACGAGATAGGCCGTCTACTTTAACCGATGTTGGATCCATTTAAAGAAACGAGATAGGCCGTCTACTTTAACCGATGTTGGATCTATTTTAAGAAACGAGATAGGCCGTCTATTTTAACCGATGTTGAATCTATTTTAAGAAACGAGATAGGCCGTCTACTTTAACCGATGTTGGATCCATTTAAAGAAACGAGATAGGCCGTCTATTTTAACCGATGTTGGATCTATTTTAAGAAACGAGATAGGCCGTCTATTTTAACCGATGTTGGATCTATTTTAAGAAACGAGATAGGCCGTCTATTTTAACCGATGTTGGATCTATTTTAAGAAACGAGATAGGCCGTCTACTTTAACCGATGTTGGATCTATTATAAGAAATGAGATAGGCCGTCTATTTTAACCGATGTTGGATCTATTTTAAGAAACGAGATAGGCCGTCTATTTTAACCGATGTTGGATCTATTTTAAGAAACGAGATAGGCCGTCTACTTTAACCGATGTTGGATCTATTTTAAGAAACGAGATAGGCCGTCTATTTTAACCGATGTTGGATCTCTTTTAAGAGAAAGTGTAATTAAAAAAAAACGATTGTATAAAAAGATTCTATTGATACCTGTTAATACCTTACATGGGCTGAAAGTACCGATACTTAGTGAATAGATACATTTGAATTGAAAAGTATATCTTCTTGTGCCATGCAAATCGGAATAAATCTCTATACAGTAGGCAGATATAAAGTCAGAATATAAATGCAAATAGTATGCCTACATAAAGTCAGAATATAAATGTATATAGTGGGCCTACATAAAATGAGGCAATTCTAAACATTTGTCATTGAACGAGCCAACATTCATATATTATTTTATATAGATTAGGAAGTTAAGAAAAAAACTTGGACTATCCCATATCAGGTAAGCTATATTTTTATCTGTTACCGTAAGTGTTTATCATAATAAGCACTCATAGGGCCTACATTTATTTTTGCTAACCACTTGATAGAACTGATATAGTTTTAAGTCTACGAACAGTATACTTTTAGACTGGGTCAGTGGGCGTGTCAGATTGTTTGTGTGTGTGTGTGTGTGCGAACGTGCATGCGCGTGCGTGCGTGCGTGTGTGCGCGTGTGTGTGTGTGTGTGTGTATGTAACCTATTGCTCGGTTTTAAATTGCGTTGTTTAATTCTTCTTTGTTTTTTTTTCTATACAATGAACTTTTTTTTAAATTATATGAATTCCAGTAATTATGGAGTCACAGTTGATCAATAGAAGGGCGGGTGGTTTAGTGGTAATGCGCTTGACTGTCGACCTGAATGTCCCTGGTTCGATCGCCGGTGAGGACCAAATGCTATTTCAGGTTATGGTTAGAGTCCCCCGCTATATCTCCCGTGGTGCCTCAATGGTCATTGCACTATCGGCTATGGTGGTGATGAAAGAAGAGCACCATAAGCACTGTCCCATTAGCGAGTTGTAGGTTCTAAGAGATTTGATCTCATTCTTACAGGAACTTCACACACACACACAGTTGATCAATGTCCGTAAAAGTCTTTCGAATTGTGTTCTTTCACCGCAAATTTAGTTGTGCTGTATGTTTTGAATGATTATGCTAACTATATTCAATACACACAAGACCATTTTATAGCTATATAATGGTCCTGTGTGCATTGAATACAGTTAGCATAATCATTCATAATAAAATGATTACAAGTTTAAATATACATAAAATTTATTTATATAAATTGTATATACAAGTTCTTAGTCCACTACTTTATACAAATATATAGATCTTTGTTCGGTTGTGCTTTGTATATAGCTGTAATAATTAAGGAGCGACCGATAATCGGATCGGTATCGGTATCGGACCGATATTGGCACTATCGGTTAATATCGGATCGGCCGATTGTTGTAGGGAGCGACCGATAGTCGAACCGTTTTTTTGGCTGCCGATACATTGTTTTTTTTTTCACAACAGAGTTGCATAAAAAAAATTCAGTAAATAACCCAATTCTAAAACCAGATCAGACAAGATTTTAAAAAAAAGGAAAAAAAAAACGCGTACACAGAAATTGTCACGTCTACATCAGCGATGTGGCCTTGAAACAATAGGATTGGCATTTCTTAATTCTAATGTATGACCTTGAATGATACAATTAGTGAACATCTGTGTGTATTTTTTGTTGGGATGGGAAGTTGTGTGGGGGGGGGGGAGGAACAAGACTTACGTGTGGGCGAAGTGTCACGAAATATGACAGGGAAGGGGTAAGCATGGGTTGACATACGTCATTAGCTGTAGCACGAGAAAGACACGTGTTTGGCATTGTTGTTGATTAAGGGGCTGTCCATTAATTACGTCAACAAAATAGGGGGGAGGGGGGGGTCAGAAAATTTTTTACAATTGTTGACCGGGGGGGGAGGTCAAGAAAAGTTGACGTCAACAATGTTACTTTTTTTAAATTTAATATAATTACTTAATATATAGGAAAATAAGCAGCGTTTGTAGTTCTGTGTTACTCACTCGCTTAACATTCAGTATTTTAATTAAACTAACTATATTCCTACTAATTTTGCCACATAAACATTTTGGAAGCCACTTTTTTTGGGGGGAGGGGTAATCAAATGTTGACGTAATTTTATAGGGGGGTCTCTGGAAGTTTGACAAGTTGTTGACAAGGGGGAGGGGGGAGGTAAAAATCGCCAAAAATTTGTTGACATAAATAATGGACAGCCCCTAAAAAGAAAATATCGGTATCGGTATCGGTAAAAATGCTGGGGGAAAATATCGGTATCGGACTATCGGTAAAAAGGCATATCGGTCGCTCCCTAGTAATAACATCAATCAATTTTTCTCTCAGAGTTAGACCGGCAACACTCACGCCTCGCCCCTGCCCCCTCCTATTGCCTGGCCCCTGCTGTAGAATTCTCACGCTACCGGGCTGACTATCGGCCATGGTGGGATGAATGAATGGCAGTACTGCAACCGTCCCATATTGGTTTATAGGACCTAAGACATATGGGTCTAATCATCATAACAGAGACGTCACAGATCAGACTTATTCAAACAAATAAAAACTAAAAAAAAAGAACTGAAAAAAGAAATGTTCATCCATCTGTACAAGTATGACTGTATTCAAAGTATGCTCCGAATCAGCTAAAAAAAAAACACGTGTTTCTTGTCATACGCGTTTTATTTTAAACTTATTAATTTTGATTTTTTTCAATTGGTCTTAATTTCTTAAGAGCCGTTTAAAATGTAATTTAAATGTTTCATTTGGACCTAAATCAATTTGATCTACTTTATTTTGATCAATTTAAAACATGCCCCGCCCATCTCAATCAATTCTTAATTGTATTCATTTTCTTTGCCGTGCATGTAGAAGGAATTTGTTGACTTTTTCAATGTTTCAATGTATAAATAATATGTATCTGTTAAGTCACCAGTCTTTCATCTCTTCCTCCAGTTTTGTAGTTCGCTACTTCAAGCATTCTTCACGGTTCATTTATTACAATAGAGAGCTGGTCAACCCTGCATTGGACTTTGACGAAGATTTGGAATAGGGCTGGACACCTGGATAAATACTTTCTTATGGAATTTAGAATATTGTATTTTAATACTTATATATGTGTCGCTTGTTTTATTGTTGTCTTTAAATTAAAACCAAATATTTAAAACAATTCCTAGTTTTTCAAATCATATGTGTAATATTTATAGTATATGATGTAATCGTATTTTAAAAGTGATGGATCGGTTTTTTTATTACATCATTAATGAGCAATATTATTATTAAACAGTTGCTATACCTCATACATATAGCTAGACTAATGTTTCATCCTTGCAATTTTCAAAAACACCTTTAAAAAGCATAATACTCCAACCGTTTGAATTCCTAAATTATTGCTTAAGTAATAAGTATTGGTCCAAAATATAACGTACGCAAAAATAATAAAAATGAATTTCAAAGAATTGTTTGATTTGTTTTGTATTAAATTGTATTGTGAAGATTAGACTAGTGAGATGTTAATGTATAGTCAAGTGCAGTTGTGAAAATGTGGACCTGTGACAATATACTATTATTTCATGTATGTCCGTTAGCCCATCGTTGAGTTATTCAGAATAGTAATTCACATGAAGAATCAAAAGCAAGATTATCATTTTGACCTAACCGATACATTTATTAATTGGTTCAAGGCTCTCTTAAGTGAGAAATCACAAAATCCCCCCCCCTTTTTTTTATTAATTTACCTAATTTGAATCGATTTCTAATTTTACAATCAGGATAAGTTATTATGTTTACTATTAATAACAATTGTTTTAAATGTGACATTGTAAATTAATCAGAGCATTAACAAAAAAAAATCTCTTTATATTCATACGATAAGTATATATTCTTTATGAGTTTTTCAAAAGAAAAAAGTTGATGACTTGTAAAAGAGTACAGATAACTTTTAGAAGGTATTAGTGTCCAGAAACGCAGTATTTGTAAAGGATGTGAAGAAGGAGTTGACATTTGCGATCTTTATTAGAGCGATACAATATGAATTATATTAAAAAAAATAAAATATTGACGTAAGTGGCAGATAAGCTGAGCCACAGAAGAAATTGAGTCAAAAACCCATTTTACTATGATGGTTAACTAATGAGAACTACATAATATTTCTGCACATGTATGATAACAGCTTTGTTTTAAAGGAACTGACAGAAAAACAGAATGACATTTAACGTTAGAAATAATTATTTTTCAAGATTTCATAATTGTGTATTCTCGCTGATAAGTTTCCATGATTCCACTTCTTTGTAGCGGGGGCTGTAGTCAGTGTTAGAAATATTCAACTTCTTTGTATCTCTAAATAATTTCTAGTTCATCAGCTAAATACACAACAGAAAATAACACGTTAAATCGTTCAGTTGGTGTTCTGTTTGTTTTACTTCACATTGCTTATTTTTTTTCTTAATCAACGAAGTTTAATTGACGAAATGTCTATAAATGAATTCTGCATATTTTCAAATATTGGTTTTAAAGTTGAGTCAATCGATGAGAAATATAAATGTATTTTTAGAGTTATAGGAATTTAAAATTGGTATCATTGTCATCATATATGAATAATTTTATCACTGGAGAGAAAGAATTTCGCGTGGCTCATAGAAACGCAAAATATGCATATGTGTAATGACTTTATAAAAAATTAAAATTTTAAAATGACGAAGAAAATCATTTTGAAAATACCTAAAATAGTAAAAAAACTTTGGCGTTTTATATGAAATTTGAAAAAGTTTAGTGAAATCATTTTGCTGTTTATTAAATACATTTTTCTAAACGAAGTATTAACATTTTATAATGTATCTATTATATATCTGTGGGACAGATGGCCGAGTGGTGTAGATACTCGACTGTCGACCTGAAAGTCATGGGTTCGATCCTCGATGAGACCCATAGAATTTTTCCAGGTGTTATATGGTGCAAAGTCGTCCCACAAGTCCACCCACATACGTTGGGGGAAGTAAAGTCGGCTGGGCGTTGTGCTAACCACACAATCCCTTCATATGCCGAGGTTATAGAAACAGATTAATTCTACGATGGCCCAATAGGGCTAAGGGAACTTTTTATTATATATCTAAAGTGAGAAATAATATCATGCTTTTATAAATACAATTTCATTTTATTAAAACATTATAAATGACAAGTGAAACATATTTTTTAACACACATTATAATTTTTGTAATCAAACATTAGCATTTAAATGAATCATTTTAAGTGAGAGATAAGTAATCAAACATTAGAATTTAAATAAATCATTTTAAGTGAGAGATAAGTAATCAAACATTAACATTTAAATAAATCATTTTAATTGAGAGATAAATAATCACACATTAGCTTTTAAATAAATCATTTTAAGGGACAGATAAGTAATCAAACATTAGAATTTAAATAAATCATTTAAAGTGAGAGATAAATAATCAAACATTAGCATTTAAATAAATCATTTCAAGTGAGAGATAAATAATCAAACATTAGCATTTAAATAAATCATTTCAAGCGAGAGCTAAACCTATGTTTCTTTTTGTTTACACATAATTTATATTCTTAAAATTCAATTTTTCTATTAGCGTTTTTTAGCTAAGACCCTTCTCTCAAAAGTCTTTATATTAGCGATTTAAACAATCTTTATCACATTCACAGAAGACTCTATCACACTCACTTATCAATAATCACACTCAAAGCCCTTAATGAATCAACTTTTTTTTAACAAATCTCTGTAACTGTCCCAAATCAACTCACAAAATTTCCCTTACCGCTACCAAAACCACATTTTTTTTTCTTTTTGTCCTGTATCTACTAACCTAGACTCCTGATGGCAACAATTCGTCACTGTCCTCCCTGTTTAATTACGTAATATCTAAACCGTAATCTTTAAATTTAACTTCTGCCCTGACCTACTTCCACTCCGTGTTCTGCTGTCTTGTCATGTATTATTTTGTTATTACGGCTTCTGCATAGTTTACTGATGGAGCGTATTTTTTTTTATCAATATTTAAATGAAAGTTTGTGTGCTATTTTCTCTCAAATAGAGGACTTTTTCTAAAAGTCTTTTGATCAATTAATGTTATATTTTCTAAAAAAAAAAAACTATTTCAATCAACAACTATTGGTTATAATGTATTTTCAAACAATTATAACCGTCACCAAATGTTATACCATATACATACATATATATATATATATATATATATATATATATATATATATATATATATATATTTAAAATGTGCAAAAACTGCATTTTTCTTAACCATATGATCTCTTAATAGATTATAAGTGTATTCAGTATTGTAAAAAAAAAGCTCAAATGATTAAGATAATGATTAAGCTTACAATATACGACATGTTGATTTTATTATCATCTCTTTAATAAGTGACTCGGTTAGTTTTTTGTGAATTTTTCAAAATTTTCATTTTTAGTGATTTTGTCTCCCTTGACAAGTCTGACGAAAAGCAATGTTTAAACCCAAAAACTTATACATTACTATTAGTTTAGAGCAATGAAAAAAAAATGAGTGGTGTCTATGTGTACGTGATGCATGTATGTGCTGTAGTTCTTTCAGATAATGGCATCCAAAAAGGAGACTTTTCAAGGTTTTTAGAAAAATGTAAAAAATACAACATTTTACTAGCTCATAACTTTTTTATTTTATAAGATATACTAATAAATTTAGTATCACATTCCTAGAACAAAGAGTTCTTTTCAATATAACAAAAACAATTGATGAGAAATAAGTTTGAAAAATCGGTTTAGGCTACCTATTAAAACAAACATTAGTACTTTGATAAGACAGTAAAGTGACCATTGCAATCATATTTTTAACACATAATATATTTTCTTAAATGAAAGGTGACTTTTTCCATCCTAGGTTTCCAAACCTAAAAAAAACAGAATTTTAGCACAATTGCTACAGAACTATAAAACGTAGATAAAAATATAACTTAGATGTCATGACCTGCTGGAAATTTTGTAAAATGCAATCTTCGGCTAGAATCAGGTACATTGAGGTTGTTCAATTTTTAAGACATTTCAAAATATCGTCTATGTTAGTCAAAGGCTGTAAAAACAACCAAAAAAAAGTCTGTCAGAAATGTGACACTGATTTGGTCGGTTAAATGTATATTGCCTTATAATCATTATGAATTAAGTCATTAGAAGTGTCTAAATAGTTACTTTCAGTCTTGATCAATGAACCATCGAGCAAATTATGATCTGGGCTTGGATTTATGAAATGTTTTGAACAGGAATGTGACTTGATTAATACATAGGTTAGGTTATCGTCTGACTCTATACGATCATTAGCATTGTCATATGAATGCGGTTGTCTGTTGTCTGTTGGCGAGACTTCTAAGTTAAGAGAAGGTATGAAAGTATCGTCTTTAGTGTTAATTTTAGATATGTTTATACCATGCCCTTTTTCTGAGACAGATTCCACGCAAATTGAAGTGAAAAAATTATTCTTGGGTAATGGAGTAAGCTGCCTCTCGGCCATCGGACTTTGAGAATAAATAGAGTGCTGTGGCCGATATTTCAAATGCTTCTGCATGGTTTCAATCTCAGTACTACATGTACTATTTATTGGATTCAATTTTTTAAAAATCTTTTTACGCTTCTGAATGTGTACGTGTTTCTTTGTTCTGTCTAAGGAGTGTGATGACGAAGAACTACTTGAAGACGATTCTGAGGGGTTCATGACTTTGCTGATGCATCCTGGATCGAATGAAGGGCTACATCCTGAAGGTTTTGGTATTAAATTCCCGAGTTCTGATGATACTTTTTTGACTGATTCTAGTTCTAAATTAATCACCCTGAATGAGAAAAGAGTGTAATCATATATATATATATATATATATATATATATATATATATATATATATATATGTATATAACGTTTTGTGTTCTGCATTAAATCGAAAGTAAAGAATTAATACAACAGTATCCCAGTTTAAAATACAATCATGAAAAAATCGGATCTGCCCGAAACAAAAAAAAATTAGTGCTCTTTTCGTCAACGAGAACTAAAACTAAAATTAGCAGCAAGACTAAAACTAGACGAAAACTAAATCTGGTAGACAAAAGACAATAAAAATTGAAACTAAAACTCCCCAACGAAATAAAAACTAAAATCCGTATTATCGCTCTTTTCCGGTACTGCGGTCTGCGGGCGAACCATCTATTCAATTCTATTCTAGGAAATTATTATGACCTAGGACATATCTAGTTTCTTTGATGATCGCGCATGGGCATCAACTGGGCGATAATATAAGCAGGATTGTTAACAATACTTGTCACATTCTGTGATTTAAGGAATGAAATCCAGAACCCACTCCTATTTAATCACTCGAGAGGGAGGAGATATATATAGGATAGACAAAGGCTTTTGTATTCCCAGGTGTGGTCAGCGCGTCTAGCACTAGAGATTAACCCCCTTTAATTCTGACACCACCTGGGAAATATCTATAGGGGAGATAATCTGTTCCCTTGACATTTAGACGATCGAGAGGGATGGGTTCTTCGCCCCTTTAACCCCCCCCCCCATGCTTGAAGGCGCCACTGATCACGCGTGATCGGTGTGACGTACACGGTCACTGCGATTGGTCAGTGAAGCGGAAGTCTCGGCACGCATGCGCGGAGATCCGATGCGCGTCGCGGGACTTTTAGTTAGAATGGGTTAGTCAGTTGGCGTGGGACAATCGAACCGAGAGGTCGAACTCAGACTCCAGCTGGGGTGGGGAACCAGGCTGTTAGGTGGCAGAACCTAGACGTTCGACCACCGCAGATCTGAGTTCTTATGAGAACTACCCACCTCAGGTAATGCCTTTTAATATACCTGATATTAACATTGCTTTGTGGTAGCTTGTAAAACTACGGTCCTTCTTAGGGCCTGCTGATGTTCTTTTTATGACGTGAATAAATATGTGTTGTATCGTATTTTCAATTGAGTCTTGTACTTATTTCTTGTTGTGTTGTGCGTCCTGTATAACCACGTGGCTGTGACAAATATAAATGCTGGCCAGAACTCAGTAGGTGATCATACCCACAGACAACGACCGCAGGGACCCCGCAAGGGGGCCTTGACAATACTCTAAAATTGTATCGTCAATACCGATACCAATACTTCATGAAAATAGTCAAAAATTGATTCATGGCATTGGCACATGACGCAATGTGATAGTGTGACTTATAATGTGACAATGGAGTGAATGGACTCAGTCTCAGTACACTGAGCTGTCATCTCTGTGACTACTATTAATATGCTTCAATCTGTTTCAACAATTGGACATGAACAATGATGTTATTTGTTATTGGTGTTTACAAGACTAAAACTAAAAGTGAAACTTAAAATGAATAAGACGAAAACTAAAACTCTGGTGTTTTAGTTTTAGTCGACGAAACTAAAACGAAAACTAAAATTGGGCCTAAAACTAAAACTAGACTAAAACTACAATTATTAGATAAAAAACGAAATAAAAACTGAAATTAAAATAGGACCTGCGACTAAAACAACACTACAAAAAATAACCTAGCCTACCGATCAAGCCTAAGGGGATATAACTCTATGCACAGGTTTGCAGGGTGCAGCTAGTAAATATATATATTGGCATAATTTTACACTTATGTCTAATCTAAATAAATATTGTTAGAATTCTGCTTTATTCCCTCACCCTCCTTAGAAATCACGACTTTTGTACAACGCCTACACATTACTATTCCCGTCGTTCGACCCTGCCTTGATACGAGTGATGAAATAGTGTCATTCGCCACCTATGCTTCAAACACCACGCAATGACCATTACATTCACTTTTGGCGGGAAACTGCCCACTGCATAAGCTGGCATGGTCTGTCTATAAAAGTGACCATGATGTGGTTTAGAAAACAGACAGATCAGACACACGTAGAGAAGACACACGTTGAGAAGAGTACCACAGAGAGGACCATCGCACTCCTAGAGATGACTCAGAGAGCAGATGAGTACAATGAAAGTTTAGAGTTGGTCGCTGGATAACAACCCCAGGTCTGTTGTAGCAGCGAGTTCGTTATCGACACTTCACCATAAAACGTTAACTCGCGCAATTGGGTCAGCTGTACACACAATAGACTCTAGTTTAGCCTGGACTATTATAACCTGTACATTGCAAATAGACTTAGAATAAATATTGTTTTCTTTAACTAACAAACCCTCGTGTCCTTGAGAGAAACTCGTAATAATATCAATCTGCGTTAGAATCTAGAGTAGGCCTACTGTTTAAACTATTAATCATTGTGGATAAATGTTTCTAAAAAAATGTACAGTACTAAATAGTTCCTATGGTTTTAAATATGAGATTCTAAAGTCTAAAACATTCACAAGTAATAATAAAAAGTTATAATAAGATAGAACCATTCAAATTTTTGTTGTTGGTCTCTGTATCTTTTTACAAAATCGTGAAACGAAAACTATTTTTAATAATCGAAAATTCTCCGCCATTAACATCGTGACAAATTTCGTTAATTAAATTCTTTTAAAAGTCGAACTTTTTTTTTTTTTTAATGTGCTAAATTTGTATATAATTAAAGTTCCCAGCCATCATATTGTTTTATTTTTAAATTAAATTGTGGGCAACTTGTTTTTTTAATTACAAAATGTTACTACCATGGTTTCAACGACTAAGATTTAAACTAATTTGTGTAAGCTCAAAACAATCGAGTAATTATTAATATAATTTAAAAAAAAGACTTTTTAGATAATACGAATTAGTGTCTGAATGGTTAACCCAGTGGTCGGCAAACTTATTAGCCAAAGAGCCAAATAAGATAATTAGAACAATTTAAAAAAAAAAATTGGGAGCCAAATATGTTTGTTTAGTAAACTTTTATTACACTAAATAAGTATGCGAACAATGTGCTCGCATCTCCTTGGAAAGTTTGAGTAAGGCAGGTTTATATGTTGTTGTTTTTAATTTTAGGCATTATTCCAAGTTCTCATCAATAGGACGACTTCTCAGTTTACTCTTGATAATGTTCATGCTTGAAAAAGATTGTTCGCATATATATGTAGAACCGAAAAGGGAAAGAACAGCAAACACTAGCGTTTTCAGCTGATCGTAAGAGTCAGGAATACCATTCCAAGTGTTGAAAATGATCATGTCTTCTTTGTACAGGTCATTTAAAGCAGACCACTTGTGTTGTGAACTAAGATCACATTTTTTCTTCTCTAATATTTCCAATTAAACAAAAAGACGTTCAAATTTAGAGCGCCATATCTCCTTGTTTCTTTTTTTTTTAAATCAAGCAATTGTATTTCAAAGCTACCAATGTCAATTTCAAAAGGAAAAAATTCAACTCGGTTATCGTACCATTAAGAGGATTTTTGACAAATGCTAAAGTTGCTCTGTTGTTTTTAAATTCCTGAAACCTGCTGATAAATGTTTCCCTCATATTTAAAATTATTGTTTTTTCATGTTTTACAATTTTTGTTACGCTTTCTGTCAACAATTATAATGTTTCTATTAAAAAATATTATTAGATCAATAAGAAAAATGTCATTATTCGTTACTAGCACTCGCTTTCTGTGACGAGCATAGGAATTTTTCAAATATTTTTTCTCCGTGTACCTTTGTATCAAACCGGATCACGCCGAAAACATACGAACAATTTCAGCGGTAGCTTGTAAATGGTTTGTGTTTACGTTTACGAAGACTAATAAAATTAAACTCGATGTTCGTTGCGTATTTTTACAATATACAATTTTAATTATCTATCTACCTTTTAACTTAAACTAAAAATTATATATGTTCTCGATTTATAGAAGAATTATAATGTATCAAAATAAAATGTAATTATTTTATGACCAAGTATCACGGGTTGTGACTAATCTGTCGAAACCATTCCCTTTATTCCAACCCTTGAATTAATAGTATTAATAAAATTAATACGTATATTATACAATGTATAGTAGTACACGTCCCAGTTCTTCCACCCCTACCACCCTTGGTACCCCACCCCCGTAATTGCGTCATATCGCAGGTGGTCAGCGAAACGGGGTTGGCAGAAATACGTTACATTCCTCGCGGGATTCTCCCTGACCACTCGGCCCCTGTTCAAATGCCGAAAAAGGATAGATGTCCAGTTACGCTTGTCTTTGTCGGCATGACGTACTTCCCCCCCCCCATCTAAGCCGGGAAGTTAACTCCACCCCCCTGATTGACAGGGCAAGGAGCGGAGATAATTGATTGGCCAAGGGTCACATGTAAGAAAGTGTTTGAGTAACGAAAGGGAGTTTTTGGACAGTCGACCGAGTGTCCGAGTCGTGTCCAGTCGAGATTCGACTGAGTGATCTCTGAGAGAGGGTCGATTGATGTGTCTCTCATTGAGAGAGAGAAATATAGAGAGAGATTTACGCCCTACACTTCATTCGTTTATATTGGATTATTATTTTCTTTGCTGCATTTTTGGATTACCTTTGCTCTATGATTTAACAGCCACCAGATCCTTGTTACGGACTGGTGCCATTGTATAAATAAAATATATCTTGTTGTTGTACACACGACTTGTCGAATTGATTATCGCCCTGTGTTGTACGTCTAATTACTGGTGAGAGAGTGTGTAGCAGAAACACAAATACAAATACGGGTCATCACTGAGTCAGCCCTCATACTTCTAGATACAAGCCAAGGATACCCTCATAGGGGTCCTCGACACCAAGTTTTTTTTTAATGAAAAATATTAGTGCGCCTTCCGTGGATATTTGTGTCAGAGCCGCACTTAAGGGGCTAAGGAGCACTTTGCCGACCACTGGGTTAACCCATTGGCTTCGCATTCTGCATAAATATATATATATATATATATATATATATATATATATATATATATATTTATATATATATACAGTATATAAAAAATAAATGGCTTTTGTCTAATGACTCACCTATTCTTTTTTTTGGGAGGTTTTATATTCTTTACTTACATATTATTACCATCCAATATTAGCTAAAAATATTTATGAAAAAGATTTTTTAAAGTTGTATTGGGAACTAAAACTTAAAGCTTAAACGATACTTTTATGAAAAACTGCTTTTCTTTTTTTTTCAGTTTTTGTTAAAAAACTTTCGGCAGCCATGTAATATGACACAGTCATGACACACAAAATAGTTTTTTGGTTGTGTTCGGTTATGCGTGTTGACAACTTTGGGTTTGCAGCTTGTGGATTTAAGTCTGAATTATAAAATTGTATTAGCTATTTATAGACGTACTAGTTGGAAAGCCTGCTGAAGCTGGCTGAAAGAAATCCGACAGAAGGGATAACAAAGAAATAAACGAAATACTGCAATAGAAAAGAACATGTGGCCTTTATTGCCATGAACTATGAACAGAAATAACAAAGAAACGTATGAAATACAACGCATACACCGCACGATATGAAAACGACCTGCTAGGGAGACACAGTGCTACAACGCTTACACCGCACGATATGAAAAACCAATATTTTAAAGAATACGTTTTAGGCTGATACACAATCAAGTGTTTAGCGTTAGTCTTCATGTTTAATAGGAATTTTGTATATTCGGTCCTTTTGTTTTTATGTAATAAAATAACAATTTTTTTTATTTAAAATCTTTATTTTGTCAATTTATTTATTTTTCATTTTTTCATTGGTTTTTCATGAACCGTCTCATTCAATTGCTAACATAATTTTTAGACGAACAATGAAAAAATTTAACAGAAATAAGTTCTTTTAAATTATGATTGAAATTACAAAAATTTTCTTCAATCAGCAATGACTCATCAATTGTTACTCTATCAACAATTTTAACGAACAATTTTTTTTTAATTGTTTGTCCTAGAAATAGTTTCAGACTACTTGCTGATCTTTTCAATGAATTGAATACTTTCCAATTTAGTAGGCAAGTAGAGAAGGTGCACTCAGATGGCTTCAATAGCCCTCCTCTCAGCCCCGTAGCGTGAAAAGTTTACAGGAGGGGCCAGGCATTCTACAGCAGGAGCCAGGAAATAGCAAGGGGGGGGGGCAAGTAATACATTTTACTAAGTAGAACAAATAAGCAGGGGGGCCAGACAAAACGCAGGGGGGACCCGGCCCCCTGCCCCACCCGCACGCTACGGGCCTGCCTCCTCTGTTGACATCTTTCAAAAAAACATCCAGCTTTTTCAATCCTCATTCGTCAATGACTTTAAAATTTTCATCGACTAATATTTCTCTACAGCTGGTACACTTATTCTGATGAAGGATGGAATGTGCAATTGCTCCTGCAACATAATATATTGCCATTAGGGCTTTCCGAAATTTTTAAACAATCTAAAAATTGCATTTACATTTTCATCCGTACCAGCTGGCAAGCTTTTAACATCATCAATGAAATCATCGATCTCGCTAATAGTCAATTTCGAATGAAATTTCGTTTTGCCAGCTGTGTAGGTTATCACGAAATTTTAAGAGAAATTCTATTTTCCAATCAGAAGAAGATTTTACTGGATCCATGTGGTAGTTTCTCTTTCTTTTCCCCTTCGAACAAGTTTTTACATTTAAAACTTCCCAGAGTTTGCTGATAATACCCACAAACCAAGCTGTTGCACTCCATTCAACTTTATTTTCATGCTCCACATAATATTTTAAAGCAATCACAGTCGATTCGCAAAACACTGACGATGAGAGTTTGACAGACATTTTCTCAATATTTGTAGGATTAAGTACTTTCGCATTCTGCCTCCACAAAGTTCTTGAATATAAAACATTATGTTAACAGCTGCATTGTCAACCGAAATGCCTATTACAGTAACCCCTGCTCGGTGCACCATTTCCATCACTTCTGTGTAACATTGATGCACTTGGCCAGCAGTCAAATTATGGATAGGGTAGAGAGTTACCATATCTCTATATTTATGGCAAAGAGATTTAACCATAAAACACAGAAGAGTAGAAGCTTTTTCTCCTTCAGCTGTCAGTCCATGAAACTTGCCGGAAAAGTATTCAACACGCTTGGCCACATATATTTCATCGATTATGATTATGCAAAACTTCACTTTCCAAAATTTTAGAGTAAGATATGACCAAACAATGGTTTGTGGTGTGTATGTTCTCGCATGTTTATTCACCCCCACCGATTTCAACAGATCGACAAGAAATTGTATTTGTTGAAAAACAGGATTTGAATTTTCATAAAAAGTCATCATTTTTTTCAAATTTGATTTTGCTTCTTGCTTGATCTCATCAAAGGTTTCATGAAATGGAGTTTCATCAAAACATTTTAAACGAGCAAGCAAATTCAACAGCTGACTCATTGTTTCCAAATTGGCTGAACAAATATCGTTTGAAAATGATTTAGATAATTGTTTTCCTTTGTGATGTAGTGATATGTCGAATGATTTTTCAAGTTTTCCAACTCCATCATTTGATTTTCAACAACTTCTTGTCGAGCTGATGATGAAGACTTCATTGTTGTTCTACGGTGTTGATAAGTATGATGGTGCATTCTGAAAAAATACTTGGCACTGCATCATCTTTCAATTTCATTTTTTGTCTAACAGGTTTATTGGATTCACATCTTTTCTTTGATCGAGACATGTTTGTATCTTTTACATCACTAACAAAATCACTTGGCAAGAAATGGAGCGAACACATTTTTGAATATTTCCAAGGCTGAAAATTTTGGCGAGGATAAGCCATTTTTCACATAATTCCACATTGTTTAATGGATACGAATGGATACGAATGAAAAGAAACTCCTTTACTTTCCGCTTTTTCAACACTGCCATATCCACTTTTGCATCTGTATGCAGAACACTTATTGACCATTTTCTTAGTTATTTATTATATTTAAAATTAGATTTTATAAACCAAAACAATTATTATACGTAAATTTTACCGAGAAGAGAAATTTTAGAAAAAACAACAGTAATAACACAAATCGATAACGCAAAATAACAACCCGAGTAAACAATGGACGAACGAAGACAAGCAAGCATGTATATGGTATATATAATAGTGCAACTTTGTTTAACCCTTGCGTCAGCCTAAACCGTACACGGCTAGAATGAAATTTTGTTTGGTTGTGCATCCTGATGTCATATCTAGATATCCATGGTACAGCTCATGACACCCATCAATTAACTTTTTCGCTCCGACTGCCTACCATTCGTAGCCCACACTAGTCAAACATGTAGAACTAAAACGCATAAACACCTTGCAGTGCCGAAACTAGGGATTTGTGGGGCACGGGGAACATGGCCTCTTTGGGGGCCCTTGCATTTTGGCATTCGGCACCATGGCATAATATAAAGTACTTAATATTATTTAATGTAAATAAAAAAATTGGAGTACCCCCTCTCAAGCTGAGGCCTGGGGGGGGGGACTTTTTAATTGGGACCACTTCCCCCTACCCTTGGTAGGCCGCTGTGACACCTTTTGAACATTTTATCTACAAGTTTTAGACATTTCAAAATGAGCCTAAAGTATCTTAAAACTAGAAAAACACTTGACTTTTTTTGAACTAGTAACTTGTTCCTTTTTATCACTAATTACGGGGATAGGAATAATTTCTCTCTATAAAAATAAAATTCGGTCTGTGGGCCAGAAAATATAAAAAAAACGCTAGCAAATACTATAACAATTTTTATAACTATTATAAAAAAAAAACATACTTGATAAGGGAGGTGCTTACAACCTTACCTGTAGCATGGTCAGCCTATTCAAATTAAAATAGTAATTGCTCAAAATGTATGTGTAACCAGCCCCGTAGAGTGAAAACTCTACAGCAGGGGCCAGACATTCTACAGCAGGGGCCAGACAATAGCTGGGTGGGGGGGAGGGTAGGTAATACATTTACCTGCCCCCCCCCCCGCACGCTACGGGCCTGTGTGTAACACTTTTTACCTTATTATTTCCTGTAGTTTAGGTCTTTCCTGAGGTTGGGCACTAAAACATTTTTTCATGATTTGGTAAATTGACTCTGGGCAACTTTTAGGTCTGCATAAACTAGTACGCTTTGCATCCTGTCGCAAAACATATTACAATATTATTACGATCAAGACATACTTTTATAAAGTGTGTTACTTTCTTCACCAATAAAAACAAAGAAGTAAGTCAACTATTATGTTTTAATACTTTAATTGACCTACAAAAAAAAAACGCAATAAGTAGATAAATTTAAAATTGCACTCACTATAACATCATAATCAGTTTGTAGATCATCAAGCGAGTCGACTTTAATAAAAACTTCCATCATGAGATTTCCCAGATTATAAATATCATTTTCAACGCTGCTGTGAATATTGCCAGCATCCTTAAAATTACTTCTGTTTACTGATACCTCAAAAGCCACATCACTGGAACTTAAGTACCATAAATATTTATTGACACAAAGATGCAAAAATATATCCATCCATCCACTCACCCATCCTATAATTTATCTATCTATCTATTATTCATCTATCTATTTTTTAATATTCTATGGAAAAAAAATACAAATAGAAAATCTTATTATCCAATTTTAATTAGTGACACATAATTATATAATAATCAATAGTCAAATAGATGAAGACCAGACACTAATACACCCATACCTCCCTTTAAGGCCTAGATAAGTTCCACGAAACTTGGCCGCAAAGAGAAAAGCCGTATAAGGAATCAATTATTATAGTACAAATACAAACAAATTCAATGGGATCGGTTCCAAGTTTTTAAAAATATGTAACGTGGTTTATC
Organism: Bulinus truncatus; assembly: GCA_021962125.1. NCBI lineage: Eukaryota > Metazoa > Mollusca > Gastropoda > Planorbidae > Bulinus > Bulinus truncatus. Next base: position 4,004,426 of record JAGDYQ010000038.1, on the reverse strand, counting down.
ATTCAAAATGTATTTTCTCTTTTTATTTTATTTTTTACTTAATTGAAATTAAAAATAATTAACAAGTACATACATTTGTACATAAAATAATAACAGACTCAAACAATAATAAAAACAAACAATAATCTATAAACACAAATGAAACAACTTCATGTTATATAAAATACTAGTTGCAAGTACCCGGCTTTGCCCGGGTTAAAAATAAGGTTTTCTGTTTACCCTCTGTTTTCTCCCTACCCCCTCTCTCCCTTCCTCTCTCTCTCCCTCCCTCCCTCCCCTCCCTCAGTTTCCCTCCCTCCCGTTCTCCCTCCCGTCCCTCTCCCATCTCCCTCTCTACCCTCTCCCCCACCTTCTCTCCCCCCGTCCATCCCCCTCCCTCCCTCATTCCCCCTCTCTCCCTCCCTGCCCCCTCTTTCTCTTTATCTCTTCCTCCCATTTCTCCCATCCTCTCCCTCTCTCCTTCCCTCCCTCTCTCTCTCCCTCCCTAACCCCTCTCTCCCTCCTTTCTCCCTCCCTCCCCTTTCCAGCTCTCTCTCTCCCTCCCCCTCTCTCCCCCTTCCTCCCTCCCTCATTCCCTCCCTCTCCCTCCCTGCCCCCTCACTCTTTATCTCTCTCCCTCCCTCTCTCCCTCCCTCTCTCTCTCCCTCCCCTCTCCCTCCCCCTCTCCTCCCTCCCTTCCTTTATCTCTCCCTCTCCCCCTGCTCCCTCTCTTCCTGCTCCCTCTCCCATCTCCCTCTCTCCCTTCCTTTTCTCCCCCTGTCCACCTTCTCCCTCCTCTCTCCCCCCTCCCTCCCTCCCTCCTACCCTCCTTTCCTCTCTCTCCCTCCTGCCCCCTCTCTCTCTCTCTCTTTATCTCTCTCTCCCTCCCCCTCCTCTCTCTCCCTCTCTCTCTCTCTCTCTCTCTATATATATATATATATATATATATATATATATATATTTATTATTAAGGCTTCACACTTCTTCTAAAATCCTTCTTCATTCCTTTACATTCCTCAAACTGTACAAATCAGAGAGCATGAAAAAACATCAAGAATTCTTTGCATCACAAAGGCACAATACAGCACCAGCGCGCAAGTTCTATTCGATCATCGGGAAATGACGTCAGAGAGGAATTTTATTTATGGCGCCGTCGAGATTACTTTAATATAGTAAAATACTAAAATAAAAAAAAATTAATTACAATTAAACTACCCATCGAGATGAAACGAAACCTGTCCTATAACCTTCCCCATGTAATTATGTGTATGTGTAATAAATTTCAGGTTATTTCTTTGTCTGGATCTTGAGTTATAAGGGAACAGACAGACAGACAGACCGACATACAGACAGACAACAAATGCGTCTTATAAGTATAGAGATGTGTATATATAATGTTTGTTTAAATGGCTTTAATCTGAAGACGATGAAGGATGGCAAGGATGAGCCTGGCTTACAAAAATTGTCCAACGTTGTTTATCTTGCCGGCTTGTCTATTTCATTCTTTAATGATTTATAACAGATAATGGCTGAGTTAATTCCTCGAGAAAATTTAGCGCAACGTTCAACGTCAGGATCGTTTTCAAGGAGGATGCCTTGTTCGAAATAAGAAAAAGCCTTCGACAAATGTTTTTATGTTAACTGTTTGGATACACCAGGCTCTGCCTATTTATCAAGTGACAATTCTGCTTGCAACTGAATGAGTTCCTCATATGAAAGTGGTTCCCTATCAGCTTCAAGTAGATCATGTACATCACGTTCGTTCAAAACTTTCATGCCGAAATCTTGTGCTAGATCCAATTTTTTTGGCCTAATTTCAGGAAGAAAAATTAACTTCTGCATCTGTACTTTCTACACATTCTGACCATATTTTTTTTCCAAACATGGTACATTGTTGTTAATTTTAATTCCTTCTATGATTCATTGATGCTGTCAACAGAATTAATGTGTAACAAACAGTTATGAATATGTATGTATGTTATAATACACAAGTCTAAACCAGCCGCTGTATGAGCATACACTGAACTGAATAATGCTCGTTAATAAAGAAATAGAAAAATGTGCGCATCGAGATTGCGCCAAATTTGGCAACATGTACAACAGCAGTTTTTTCTTGCCGTTATAGAGAAACATTTTAGGCCGTAAATCGAAAACGTGCCTTAATTGAAGAGGGCCGTTATAGCGAAATGCCGTATGAAGAGCGGCCGTATAGCGAGGTATGAGTGTATAGCCATGGGCAAACAACGGCTGACAATCTAAATCCTGCCCACCGGACTGTTTGCCCACCTCTGCACTAGAATTAGGCCGGTCAGTATATTAATTTTAATGTTCTTGTGATCAACAGTGTATTTTCATATACATATTATACATTTAAAAAAAAATGTAATTGTAAATAATATATCAGTAAAATAATAATTTATTATAGTTGTTTCAAAATCAATTAGACTACGCATATATTACTATGTTTACACACACATTAATAATTTTAGTGCGTTTCTGTATGTTGTGTAGATACGTAAATTGACACTCAGAATAGTATAAAACGTTTGTTTTTAGGGTTTGGAGGGATGTGTCTTGTTTCGGTTAAATGAAGAGGTGGGGGGGGTGGTCATTGATTCTATAATAGAACAATACATAAAACATATATGTTGTTTTAAAATTAAATGACCACAGAATGGAACATTCCTTTAGTCCTAAAAATCAATTTAATAGCTGTAGATGCTTTGTGGTTTAAATGCTTGTGGCTATTTTAAAACATTAAAAAGGATTTGCCCACTGGAAAACATTGTTATCTGCTACAATCTATCTAGCCATATTACCTATTGGTTACAGAAACATTTCATCATCTTTGATGCACTCCCATCCCCTCCACCAAAGGACTAAGTGATATTTACTTACGTTATTTTTTAGCTAATTTTGTTTTAAAGAAATCATTTTAGCCGCCATTAAGAGGCAGTCGCACGAATGTTTTGCATTTCCATTGAACCAAAGGATAGCGCGGCATTAACCACGTAACAAACGGTGTCACGTGACAAGATACCTCAAGTTTACATGCTTACGCATGGTAAATCTGATTATCATATTCCGTGATGATGTCGGCAACTCAAAATAAGAAATCTTAATTTCTGCTTGGTGTCACGCTGTGCATTGATGTCATTTCATGTCATAATGTATATGTCAATAAATGTACTAATAGCATCTACCTAATATATTTACAGACCTGTCACACGAAAAGTTCAACTGTGCAAGAGATATCGGGTACACCTAAGAAAAAAAGATTTTTATTATGATTAATTGACTTTAACTTTTTTGTTTATTTACAATTATTTTTCTGTTAGACTAAAATAGCAAATATCATACCTTGATATCATCATCTGTTGAGTCCACAAATAAAGTTGAGGCCTTCAGTTCACCCAGCACAAAATGTTTCTGGTGAACTTTCTGCACCATTTGTGCCACTTTGAGAATCATTTGAAGGTAATGGACAGGTGAATTAAGAACGCGACGACACTGGCTGCTCATTGAGAGCATAACTCCGTAACACGTCACAGGAACAAAAATATCCTGAAAAATAGGTAACAGAATATCTATTGCGAAACAGACTGGTAATTCGACTTTGGAGATTGTTGTAATTCTGTAATCTTATTTAAGATACTAGGGATGGTAGAGCGCTCGACTGCCAACCACCTTTAAGCCCAGGTGAGTACCGTTACATTGACATTTCTTGGGGAAAGTAAAGACAGCTGGGTAGAGTACTGGCCACTACTAGCCAAGCAATAACATAGAAAACCGTAGCTTCAGATACATGGGAACTCCACTTCATCTCACCCACAAAATATATTTTATACAGAGTAATCATCCTTGTTTGGATCGTTACTCTCTACGGCAGCAATATGTGTTTTCATATACTCAATGAAAATTATAATATATATAAAAGCGATTTGGGCTCTGCGTTAAATCGAAAGTAAAGAATTAATACAACAGTATTCCAGTTTAAAATACAATCATGAAAAAATCGGATCTGCCCGAAACCAAAAAAAATAACCTAGCCTACCGATCAAGCCTAAGGGCATATAACTCTATGCAAAGGTTTTTGCAGGGTTCAGCTAGTAATTTATAATGTACACAATGGGATCATTGCTTATTTAGCTACTCTTTACATTGTATCTGCAAAGTCACTGAAGATAATGCAAATCATATTTTCCAAGGCCGTATGGACATTTTAATAAGCAATTAATTTTTTTTATTTTGTATTTATTTAAACTGAAATATTGTTTCATAATTCACTTCTTTCTTCACTGGAGTAGTCACAAAGGCTGCTAAAATAGATAAAAGTAATGTCCAAATAAACTGAAAGTATTCTAGAATTTACATGCTCGCTAAATTATTAGTGTATAATTACTTCTTCTGTTTTTTGTTAATTCAAAATTATTGTGTTGTTAAAACTCTCTAGATATCCTGAGATATTTTTATTAACTTATAAATAAACAATGACAGCATTTTTTTTAAACGAGAAGAATTTTGGTATGGAATTATTGTAAAAAAGTAATTCTGTAACTGAAAAGTCTGACGATATATCTTTTTAGTTTATTAATTATCTTCGATTAAATAAGCGCATAGGTTTACAGACTGAATTGTATACGCAGGCGGAAGTCAAATTAAGCATTTCATAAATTTAAAATGTCAGTATTCCTTCTCTTTAATTCAACTGCAAATGTATATCAATATTTATGCACTTCACTATTAATATTTAAAATAAAATATTACTAAATATAAATATATAAAAAACAGCTTAATCCAAGAACGTGAGAATTTTAATGACAATCAACGCTTTTAATACTTTAAAACCTGCTGATAGTTTTTTCATTGATATATATATATATATATATATATATATATATATATATATATATATATATATTGAAAAGAAACGAAGTTCCACTGTTATGAAAAGTCTCTTTCTTGCTAAAAGAATGAAATCCAGAAATACGAAAAATATCGGCAGATTCTGAAAAAAAGTATTGCATTGAAATAAAATGTGGGGAAAAAAATAAAAATAACAACGAACAATTAAAATTAGGACCTCCATCCATACCTCGCTATACGGCCTCTCTTTACAGGACGTTTGTCTTAAACTGCCTTTTTTTAAATGTGTGCACGCTATCAGGTTAGGGCTCACAGTATATTACTAAAAAAAATTTATTACACGGACTAATGCGACCGGTAATTATTCCATGTCTATATTAAAACTTTGTTCAGAATGCTTAAAAAAACTAATTAACTAGAATTAAATTCTTACTCTGAAATTCGACTAAACATATTAAACTTAGGTAGCCATCTCGTGTTTAAGTTTTGAAAGAGGAGATTCGATCGAGCCTCTAGTTCCTGACACAGTCTTTTTAAAAGAATGAACTGATTGTGTTAGAAATTTAAAGAGCAATTAATTAACGAAGTGGGACGGATGGCCGAGTGGTGTAGATACTCGACTGTCGACCTGAGAGTCCTGGATTCGATCCTCGTGATTCCCATGGAATTTTTCCAGTTGAAATGTGTTTCAAAGTAGTCCCACAAGTCCACCCAGCTTTAAATGGGTACCTGACTTAAGTTGGGGAAGTAAAGGCGGCTGGGCGTTGTGCTAACCACACAATCCCTTCATATGCCGAGGTTATAGAAACAGATGAATTCTACAATTCATCTGCCCCGAAGGCCCGACAGGGCTAAGGGAACTTAACTTTTTTAATTAACGAAGAGCCAGATCTTGCTATGTGCCATCAGTAAAGGCAAAGAAATTGTCCATTGCGCTTTCTTATTTTGAGCAGGGAATTAACAACCCCTCTTTAAAATGATTCCGATGCGATAAAGAAAGCAGTGCTTAAATGTGTCTGGGAGATATCTCAGCCATTGCCTGTAACATAACATTACTAAAGGAAACAGAAACCAATGTGAAGCAAGCAACTTTGCACAATTATTTTGACTGGTTCAGTTAACATCAGCACTTGGCGGGTATTGCAGAATTTAAAAGCTTAAGGATTTTTTGTATGGGTTTATTTATATAACAACTATTGAATCGTAATACGACTTTTCGCTTTTCGCAGTAAATAGATATATAAATTTATCAGGTAGTTTATAAGAACGAATTAAGTAATAGTTATTGGAAATAACATTTCTTGAACGATACTAGCTCAACCAATAGGTCTAATTTGTACAGGTAATTTAGTAAACAATGCATCCAAATCATATATTATAACAGCAATATATGATCGTTTTTTCAACCAGTAGTTGAAGTGAAAATAAAATATAATACGTACAACGACAAATGAATGAGTGAGTTCGTCGCTTAACTTCCGTATATGAAATAACGGGATCACAGAATATAATGCGCCTTTGTGAACTTCTGTAATTAGATTTTCTGGAAAATTTCGCTTTATTCTCTCCCTTAGAAGATAGCAAGGCCCCTGCAATGAAATAAAAGCTTGTATTTAAGGCATAAAGAATAAGGCTGGGGCAAAATTTTAAATAATATCTTTGCATTAAAATTTGTTCTACATAACTCATATGCTTGAGACACTGAAACAAATAATTTTAATCGTTTTGTTAAATTAATCTGATGATCGGCGAACAAACAGAATAATTCTTTTCATAAGGAAATAATGGCACGGGTTGTGTATGGATTACGTCATAAACATTATAAAGTTTTTTTTTTTAAAAATATGAAACAATTTTTCTTATCTTTCAAGGTTTTTTTTCGGAAACTAACAATTTTTCTGAAATATTTTGCTGTTAGAAAAATTCTAAAGGCCTAATGCAGGAGCCAAAATTAGCGACTAAGTGGACAAACATTATGAAGAAAGGGGGGAAAAAAGTTATAAGTAAATCTTCAATTATAATTATTGTTGCAATGAACATTTTTATAAATTTCTTAATCCGTAATAAAAAAATTTCTTGAAACAGCCAGAGCTTAAAGCAGTATTTCTTATATCTACAAACCACCACCTTTTTTGCATTGTATATAATCTATTTTTACAGAATGAATTAAGAAATCGCACGTGGATGTTGAGAATTTCTTTAAAACGGGTTACAATAAATTTTAAGAATTAATATTAATATAACTGGACAATTTTGTAGATGTTGCTCATCAACACTAGACAAAGCATTTATAGCTAAATACTTTGACCAAAACATATAATTATAAAGCATTTGTAAATAAATACTTCGACCAAAACATATAATTATAAAGCATGTATAGCTACATACTTAGACCAAAACATATAATTATAAAGCATGTATAGCTACATACTTAGACCAAAACATATAATTATAAAGCATGTATAGCTACATACTTAGACCAAAACATATAATTATAAAGCATGTATAGCTACATACTTAGACCAAAACATATAATTACAAAGCACGAAGTTAATTAAATGAAGCTATTAATATTTCGAAATCAGTATAAAAAATCGGTGTTTTAGCTTTTGAATCTGAATTGTTTAAATTGTGAAACCGTTCCATCTCTATTTGTTACTGATATACCATAAGAGCTGCATACTTTTGCCTATTTACATAGTTAAAATTAAAGCCTGAGGACAGGGATCAATTAAAAGCTGATTCCTTTGAATTTTTGGCTTTTTGATCTTTGCACATGTGCAGAACATTAGACTCAAGAAACAATGAGTTTTGAGTTTTTCCTATTCTTTTCTTTCTATCTTCTCTGTTAGTCCAATACATATAAATTGATGCTTATATAAAATCCAAAAACCAATATCTATTCAAAAAGCTATGTTTTCAGTTTTGCCAATAAGAAAGAAAGGTTATACATGTATATAAGTATTCATAAATCATCAGAATGTTTTTAGTCTGTTCTAATGTTTTGAAATGTCTTGTTTTCAAGAAAAAATAATAATAGTAACACAGCTAACAAATATTTCAGGTAACAGAAACCATATTTAGTTATTTAAAACTAGGTCTTTACTTTTTTATGTTTTTGTAAGTGTATTTTTAATAATTCTTTTTTTTCCTTTCAAATTGTTAGCATTAAAAGTTCTGTATTTTAACAGCCTTATGGTAAAATGAAAGGCTGTTAATGGCTATTAGGTGACGCTTATATTTAAATCCTGTGAACTTAGCACGTTTTTTTTTTCTTTTAAACACATCTTACTATTAACGACGTTAATTATGATCATTATTTACTCTATGTTATTTGTTAGTAGTCGTAAATCATCTAAAAAGTGATATGCCTTTTTTTTAGTCAATAACACAATATTTAATGCATTAACAGATTGTAAATTGATTTGGATCAAATTAGAGATAAAAATTATTAATGTTATGCTTCGAAAAAAAAAACTAAATGTTCTGTATTACCACTTTAGACTGTTGAATCGTGTCAGTAAGATCTCTTCCTTTTAATGACAGAGGAATGACATACTCGTCTGTTTTCGTACGGAAAACTGTGAGAAATATTAAAAACCGAAATTATTATATTTTGATATTAAAAATGATGATATATATTGTCACAGTGCACTAAATAAATGGTTATGTTGAACGGAAGTAGAAAAATGATGCGACGTAGTGACGGTTGTTGTTGTTGAAGGAGAGAATACATTATTTTTGACTAACCTCGAGTATTGTTGTTTGTATTCATTTATAAGTATATTGTGATATCTGGGGGCTCGTCCAAATTGTGCTGTGTCTGAAGGTCGCACAGGTACGTCACACGTGTATTTTTTGGTTATCATCATGGATCCCAAATCTCAAGATGATTTGTTTGAATTGTACCGTCAAAAAGGGGTCTCATTAGAACTACAAGGTGAGAAGTTAAGTGGATCTATTGAAAATGCAATGGCGCGGGATGAAAGAGCGAAGGAGCGAGAGAGGCAATTAAGAATGATGGAAATTGAACTAGAAAAGAAAAACTGCGAGGAGGTAGAGAAGATATCAAGAGCGAACAGAAGGCAACATATGCAGACACGTGGAGGCCGAAACTTCAGAATTTTAATGAACAGGTGGACCTGATGGATGCATACCTGCAACGATTCAGAATTCATGCAGAAAGCGCTGGTTGGCCAAAGAAAGAATGGGGCAAATTTCTATATAATTTACTCTCAGGAAAGGCCCTTCAAGCATGCATGTCTTTCACCATGTCTGACTTGGAGGACTATGATAGGATGTGTGAAGTCTTGCTTACCAGGTTCGGACTGACGGAAGAGGGCTACCGCAGGAAGCTCCATGAAGCTACAACTCAACCAGGGGACACGTTCCACCAGTATATGGACCAAGTACAGTTGTATTTTGACAGGTGGGTGCATCTATCTGGGGCCGAGCTAACTTATACAGCTCTTCGAGATCTTGTGCTACGAGACAAGATTTACCAGTCATGTGATTCTGTGCTGGTGGCGTTTCTCAAAGAACGTAAGCCGACCAGTTTGGCGGTGGCAGTAGAACTTTGTCAGCAATACGCAACGGCCCACCCAGAGAGGAGCATGGGAGTTGAAAGTGTTGCCGAATTATCTTTCGCTGCAAGAACGGTGGCGGGTGTGTCCAGGAATAGAGTGGCAACCAGTGGTCGAGAGACCGTGATCTGTTTTAATTGTGGGAAGGCTGGTCACATGAGAGCCAGCTGCGACCTAAAACAGAAGGGTCCTAGATGCAGTTACTGCCGTAGATGGGGTCATAGGGCACGGCAGTGTAGGACTGCCAATCGAGCCGCAATGTGTATGGAGGTGAGTGCCGGAGGGAGACAGGATGTCGTAGAAGCATATCAACCGGGTCAGAATGTCACACCGGACCAGCGCATGGACTATGCAGGGTCACTGAAATGTAGTCGGGGAAAATTAGAGTTTTATCCTGGACTAGTCGGCGATCAGAAGGTTAGAGTTCTACGGGACACAGGCTGCACCACAGCAGGCGTAAGACGTTGCTTTGTGTACCGCTCGCAACTAACGGGAAGGACCCTGTCATGTATGACTTTTGGGGGGAACATTGAAACGTACCCAACTGCCGTCATACAAGTTACGACCCCATTCTTCTCTGGAGAATTAGAGGCCTGTGTGTTGGAAAATGCAGCCGCTGATTTGATAATAGGGAACATAAGGGGTGTGCAACAACCCACTTTAGCTGGTTTACAGTTGTGGCAACAACATCATGCAGTTGATGGCCAGGCAGGGGTAGCGGTGACCCGAGCTCAAAGGAAACGAGAAGAGGGAAATGCAGTAGGAAACAACCGAGACATTATGAAGGCAGAAACCGGCAGCCTTGAGATGAAATCAAAGGAGTCGAAGGTCATCGATAAAGATGCGGAAAACCTGAAGACGATTAGCACCCCGGAGATGGGGGAAACAGGAAGCAAACTTCTCAAGAAACAGCGTGAGGACCCGTCATTAAGGCCCTTGTTTTCGGGCCTCCACCGAGAGGTGAACCAAAGACATAAATCCAGTTACGAATTGCGAGATGGATTATTATTTCGTAGTTTCCAAAGGAAAACTAAGGGATATACGCAGCTGGTTGTTCCTAGTGAGTACCGTTCTCTGGTGTTGGCCACAGCACACGACTCTCCTCTAGCAGGACATATGGGGGTGTTGAGAACCAAGCAAAGAGTGCTCCAACACTTTTTCTGGCCACATGTCAACAAAGACATTAAAACGTATTGTCGATCATGCACAGTGTGCTGTTCCAAGGACCCAATAGACAGATACACCAATGCTCCGTTACAGGTGACTGCGACCACAAACCGACCATTTCAGAAAATAGCTGTTGATATTGTGGACCCGATCCATCCAATGTCAGACAGGGGATTCAGATACATATTAACTGTTGTGGACTCGTGCACTCGTTGGCCTGAGGCAATCCCTCTAAAGACGATCACTGCCGAAGACGTCGCAGAATCGCTGTTGGAGGTCTTCACTCGTGTAGGGTTCCCAGATGTAATACTATCAGATAGGGGCACGCAGTTCACGGCTGAACTTACCAGGCAATATATTCGTTTGTTGGGTATCAGACAAACATTTACCAGCCCATACCACCCGCAGAGCAACGGGATGTGTGAGAGGTGGAACGGGACCCTTAAGAGGATGCTGCGCAAGGTAATTGTGGAAAGACCAAGAGATTGGGATAAACTGCTACCAGCGGTACTCTTTGCATATCGTGAGGTAGCCAATGAAAGCACAGGATTCTCGCCATTTGAACTACTTTATGGAGCCAACCCAAAAGGGCCCATGGGAATACTAAAGGATCTAATGGTGAAACCCCAATTAAATGCGGAAACCAGAACTTCTTATGAGATTGTGGTACAACTACGTGATAAGGTTGTTACCACATGTGAATGGGCTAGACAAGCCACGGAAACTGCCAATAGGCGGCATAGGACTATAGCCAACAAGAGCAAAACCATGCGGACCCTTGACCCCACTGATCAAGTCTTTGTGCTATTACCGAATCGGGAGGACAAACTTAAGATATCGTGGAAGGGCCCATATACAGTTGTCAGAAGAGTGACAGATGTAGACTATCTAGTAGATGTGGCGGGTCGGCAGAAAGTGTATCACGTCAACATGCTTCGAAAATTTTTCGAGAGGCCGCCACAGCTAGCTTTCTACCCCGACGATCTGGTACATGCACACTCCGCACTACTGATTGAGCACGAGGATACCAGCGAGGATCTGGGAACAGGGGGCATCCGGACGATACCCTCTGTACAACAGACTGAAACCCTTGAGCACGTGGCTATATCAGGAGATTTAAAAGATAAGGAGAGGGAAGATATAAAAGTAATACTGGAAAGGTTTAGTACCACATTTACAGATGTTCCTGGGCAAACCAAGATCATTGAACATGATATAGTGATTACCGATGACAATCCAATAAGACTTAAACCATACAAAATTCCGCTGGCCTACTACAATGAGGTAGAGAGAGAAATTAGAGATATGATTGACCTGGGCATCATTGAGCCATCAGAGTCAGCATACTCAGCACCAATGGTAATAGTGAAAAAAAAAACAGGAGGAATTCGAATTTGCGTGGATTACCGGAGACTGAATAAAATAACCAGGATTGATTCAGAGCCGATGCCGGATCCTGAGGAACTTTTGGCTCAACTTTCTCGGTCCCGTTTTTTCTCAAAATTGGACCTAACCAGAGGGTTAGATCCCCTTAACAGAGAGAGCAAAACCTCTGACAGCATTTAGGTCACCATGGGGTCTCTTCCAATTCAAAGTAATGAGCTTTGGATTGGTTAATGCCCCAGCTACCTTTTCTAGGATGATGAGGCGGCTGCTGGGTAATCGCACTGATGTTATAACATACCTGGATGATATGTGCATACACCATGAGGAATGGAATACACATCTGCACCAATTAAACTCTGTACTGGAAACACTAAGCGCACACGGGCTAACAGTCAGACCAACAAAAGTGGAGCTGGGATACAGAGAATTATCCTTCATTGGTTATGTGGTGGGCCAGGGTACCATGAAGCCCAGCAAGACCATTGTTAATAACATTCTTAACATCTCAACCCCAACAACCAAGAAACAGGTGAGGAGTCTGCTAGGTCTGTGCAACTTTTACCGCAGATTCATTGCGGGTTACGCGGGAATAATTCAGCCCTTGACAGACCTTACTAAGAAGGGAAAACCTGAGAAGATCGGCTGGACAGAAGGGTGTAAACAAGCCCTAGAGGAAATTAAGGCATTATTTTCAAAAGCACCTATTCCGCAACTCCCTGACATGAGGCAAAGATTCATTTTGACTACGGATGCCTCGGCAAGGGGTATTGGAGGCTGCTTAATGCAGGAAGTGAACGGTGCTGTACATCCTGTTATGTACATAAGCAGGAAACTGAATCCTGCAGAGTTGAGGTACTCAACAATCGAACAGGAGTGCCTTGCGGTGGTTTGGTCCATGACCAAATTCGCCAGATTCTTGTTGGGGAATCCCTTTGTTTTAAGAACTGACCACGCCCCATTGAATTTTGTCAACAGCCGGAAATCAGTCAATTCCAGGGTATCCAGGTGGGCGCTACTGTTACAAGACTATTGTTTTGACATTGAGGTTGTACCGGGGAGTCAAAATGTCGTGGCTGACACACTATCTAGGTTACCGCAGGGCGAGAATGCGGAGGAAGCACAGCGTTAAAGACACTTACTTAGTGATTGAGTAGACTAAACTATTTTTGTGTTAATTGAATGTATTGTAATTTTTTTTCGTCATAATATATGTATTCGATGTCATTTTATCATATTTTGTCATTTTGTTAGTAATGAATATTACTAATTAGGACTTTGAGCTGGATATGATACATTTTAAGTTATTTGTTTATTGAACGGGAAGATGTCCCGGAACCATTATGTTTTTATTTGGCATTTTGTTAATACGTATATTCAATACATTATATTTTGTTGTTAACATTGTATATGGGAGGTTATTATTCTCAAGTGCACTAAATGGAGGTTTACTGTTGTGATGGTGGTTTGTTGGATTTTGCAGCCACATCGGTATCGGATACCTGGGGTTATTTGTTCTTGATGTTATTGATTGTATTTGGTTATCCTTTTTATAAGTAGGGGTATCGTTTAAAAAAAAACAAAACAATTGGCATTGTTTCTGTAAAGGTGGAGGGTATGTCACAGGGTATTCCCTATGACAGTGCACTAAATAAATGGTTATGTTGAACGGAAGTAGAAAAATGATGCGACGTAGTGACGGTTGTTGTTGTTGAAGGAGAGAATACATTATTTTTTGACTAACCTCGAGTATTGTTGTTTGTATTCATTTATAAGTATATTGTATATATATATAATTACTTCTATAATGACATTTCACATGACTTATTTGGCAGCTCTATAATATCTACATAATTTTCTGTTCATTTAGCAAAAACTACTTACAGTTACTTCTTGGAATTCCCTATATAATTAAATGAGAGATAAACATAAAATGTGATTGATAGATTTTATAAATAGTAATTAATTCATTTTTTTACTTGTAGAAATAAGAGCTAAAGAAAAGGTAATTTTTTTTAAAAAAACATACTCTGCGAAAATTAACAGATGGTTTCAAAAGACTTCTTTGCAAGTCAAGATACTCCTTGCCTGTAACGTCAATATCTGGTGCTTGTGGGAGAAAAAAATGGCATCATTTATAACAATACAAGTTAAATTTTGTATGTGTTTATTAGTGCTCGTCTAGTTATAATTGTTTTCAAAAACTACACGGGCCTCGAGAACATCCTATCAAGACCTTTCTAATTGATTTACAGCTTGCTTTAAAATAAATGTTCGAAATAAAAAACTATAATTCACAATTCCGAAAAAAAAGCATTAAAAGTGGAATTTTAGGGACTGTTTTCTCATTTGTGTAATCCTTTTTATGAAAAAGTAAAATAGATGTCACGATTTTTTAGCAAGATTTTGCTTAAATTTCCTGTTGATGTTGGCTCGTTCTAAGAAAGTCAAAGCTTAGAGCTAGACATCATATTATTTATAGAAAATTCAAACGTGACATTGTCTTTATTTATGTTTGTATGAATAAGACTTTGATATGAAATGTAATATTATTTTTAATCATGTGCAATTATTCGACGTAAAAAACAATTTGGTGGGTGGCTAGATTGTGAAGAGTTGTCTCTATTCACGACCCGAAGAATCCGGGTTCGATGCATGCTTGTGGCAGTTAGAGTGGTTAATGGTGGCCATAGGAGTGGTTAATGGTTTTGGAGTGATTACTGGTTTAATTATATGCTCTACGAGCGAGGCAAGTATTGATTAATTAACAGGCATTTGAAAAGTTCAAATTGCTAGTGACAGACATTATGATCTTTAGAAGTTTCTTAATTATTCATTAATTAATTCTTTTACCCACTAATAATTATATCAATACTCATTCTTAGTACCTAAATTTCAATAAACTATCACAGATAAACGATTATTTATTTCCTTGTGGAAAAACTTACTTCTAATCAAATCCACTAATTTTAATCTCACATCAGAAATGTTAGGTCTTTGTACTGGGCTGTGCTGTGCACAACGTAACATGAGCTTGTATTGTCGATCATCAAAACAGCTCTCCTTATTAAGCAGGAGTAAAAAATAAACCACCTGAAAAGTTAATGAGTGTATTAATCATTTACTTTTTGGCAATCTTAAAAATACAGCATTTTTAATGAACTAAATTATTATATCTATCGATGACGCTTGTATTGTGAGCCCTATCTGCATTTTGTGGGTTGCGAGTTGATTTCATAGAGGGGCTTGATATTGTACCTATAACATTTGCTCGTCTTCTAATCTTTTTATACTGATCTATGGCAGAAATGAGAAAAAAAAGGTAAATAAAAACAATCGCCTCACTACTAGTTAATAGGATCAGAAGATAAGCATCGTATTCTTACTTTAGTAAATGTTACATATGTCGTAGATATGTTTTGTATTTGTTGAGCTTTTCACGTGGTGAGTGTGATCGTGGAGAATAAATGGGTGAAAGGTCAGCGTTAGAAAAATAGTGATTGGTTGTTGTGGCCAGATGACAGTATGGACTATGATGGCGAAAGAGAGTGAACTATGATGGCTAACGTGGAATGTGGATGATCGTATTGTTGCTGAAGAGATATAGTACTTTGTGGTAGATTAGATCTTAGTGTTGCTGAAGATATATAGTACTTCGTGGTAGATTAGATCTTAGAGTTGCTGAAGAGATATAGTACTTTGTGGTAGATTAGATCGTAGAGTTCCTGAAGATATATAGTACTTCGTGGTAGATTAGATCTTAGAGTTACTGAAGAGATATAGTACTTCGTGGTAGATTAGATCTTAGAGTTGCTGAAGATATAGAGTACTTCGTGGTAGATTAGATCTTAGAGTTGCTGAAGATATATAGTGCTTCGTGGTAGATTAGATCTTAGAGTTGCTGAAGAGATATAGTACTTTGTGGTAGATTAGATCTTAGAGTTACTGAAGATATATAGTACTTTGTGGTAGATTAGATCGTAGAGTTGCTCGAGTAGATTGAACTGTGTTGATGGATTTTTTATATTATTCTTTATTATTATTTGTTAATACGGTTAATATCTGATTTTAAAAAGTTTAATAAACGACAACGTTTTTTTTTTAGTTTGTTTATGTCTAATTTAAAGATTGCATTATAACTGCTTTAGTTTATTTCGACACTGTTTTTGCCACTTCTGTCTACTAGACACTGTCTTGTAATTCTAAAACTAGCAAGAAGAAGTTGAAATTAGTTTTCCGTTTACCCGCAATACATATTCTTCGTCGGTAAGGTCTTCATGTGAATAGGGGAGTGCTCCATGGGAGAGTACTTCATACATCAAGTGACCAAACATGAACATGTCCGATTTTCTGGACACAGTGCAACTTTTTAAAGTTTCTGGAGCACTCCATCTTAATGGTATGAAACTGGTATCGTCTGAGATAATAGATACAATATGTGACTATATAAGTATACAAATATATATATATATATATATATATATATATATATATATATATATATATATAATTTAGACTGAATTTAAAAAAAAAACGAAAAATCAAAATCATTAGGCTTAACCAATATTTTGACAACCCTATTACATGAAATTTTCCAATGTTTTTTTTTTATTTTAAAAAGCGTTTCGCTAACTTATTGTGAAAGGACATTATGTTCTTGTCATCAAAATGAATATTATAAATACAAATTTAAAGAAATACTCCAGATACCAACTTCCTCAATATTTAAACTCTATGGAACCCTACACTTTTTTTTCTTAGAATTTGAACGGCTCAGTGCGTTGCATGTTGCGAAGTAATGTAGTTTTCCCATGTCTTGAGGCCTACATTATGTTATTTACAAGGTTTTGATTACGTTACTCTTTAATTTTACTTTTAAACTCGGTGTATTCCAATATTATAAGACAATTTTAGCAATAAAGAGCAGTTTTTGGAAACCATGAAATAATACATTTGATAACATTCATAAAGAAAAACTAAATTACAATTTGAACAATTTTTACTAGCTCATAGGACTTTTAATGAATTTACTTTCAGAAAAAGGTGTGTCTCTACAACTATGCCAAACATAGTACCTAGAATGATTTCTTCACTTTTTCCAATGTCAACAGCGATATGAAATTCCCCAAGCACAACACAGCTCTCTCTGACTATAAAAATGCTTGCTGCAGTCAGATTGCAATGAATGATGTTATTGTTGTGACAAAATTCCAGAGCTGAACTAGTCTGCAGCAGGTAATTTAACAACGTTTTCTTGTCACAGAATTTTCTATTTTCGTTCCGGTTGGCCAGTAATTGCTTAGAATAAAAATATATATAATAATCTGTAAACTACAAATGTATTGTGCAATAGAAATAGTATTTCTTTTTATATAATATTTAAGTGAAGCAGATAAGGCTAACTAACTGTTGAAAATATTAAGAAGCAATGTATAATTCATTCAAGTATGATAATATATCTCACCTATTTTGAAGATGCATATATTTTAAATCCATAAATGTTTATATTTTAAAACATTAATATGCCAATCCTCGTGGGATGGATGGTCGATTGATGTAGCTACCTTACTGTCTAGCTGAAAGTCCTGGGTTTGATCCTCAGAGAGAACCATGGAATTTAGCTAAATGAAATGTAGTGCTAAGTCCACCAAGCTTTACATGGGTACCGGGCTTAAGTTGGGAAAGTAAAGGCGGCTGGGCGTTGTGCTAACCACACAATCCCTTCATATGCCGAGGTTATAGAAACAGATGAATTCTACACTTCATTTGCCCCGATGGACTTTTTGGGCTAACAGTGCTTTTTTATGATAGACTTCGTTGAGTAAGACCTCATTTAGTAAGAAAATTTTTAACCGATGCTAAAAGACACAATTTAAGAAATGTTTTTACCTGTAAATTAGTGGTGTAATACTCTTTGACATAGAACTGAGGGATTGTGTCTAGACGATAGGCAAACAGCTTCATGACCTTGTCATGATTTAGTTTTGTCAAGATGTCTAACATGTGTTTAAACTGCGTCTGTTCGGTTGTTTGATCTTCCTTGTGTTCTAGCGTTGTAGGTCTATGAATTTCAATGATGACTGGTGTTTGATTAAATCTTCCGCTTCGGATTATTTTTTCCGTGGTCTTAAAAAAAAAAACATAAATAGAAAGTCTAAGACAAATTTTACATTATAGCAAAATAGACAATGAACGTTTGTAAAAGATGAAAATAGGCAATTAAATATATAAAATTAAGTTTCAGATAGAACGTGCTTACCCTCTGAACTGTAGACTCTATAGTCAGATAAGGGCAAAGAAGAAATTCGATTTCATTTAAAATATAGTCTTCTAGTTTGTCACTGTATTCCCCTTTTTTCTCAAGCATTGATATTGTTCTTCTGCGTATTTCGGGTGATGGATCAAATAGCAAAGCTTTTTGTACATACATTTTCTAGGGGGGAAAGAAAGCTTTTTTTCTCAATTTTAGTTAAAGTGTATAAATTACAGCACAACAGTTATCATTACATCTAATATAAAAAAAATATCTAATAAAATAATAGCGATTTGGGTTCTGCGTTAAATCGAAAGTTGGGAATTAATACAATAGTTTTCCACTTTAAAATACAAACATGAAAAAATCGGATTTGCCCTAAACAAAAAATAACATAGCCTACCGATCAAGCCTAAAGGGATATAACTCATTGTAAATGTTTTGCAGGGTACAGCGAGTCTTTATAAAAGCATTATTGTTTGTAACTTACTTCTTTAACTGACTGTTGCATAGATTTTGAAGAAATAAGTGAGCAAACTTCTACACAGATGGCGTGGATATTTTTGTCTGAAGCTTCTTCTAATGTAAAACATTAGTTCAATAGGAAATTAGCTTCTAGAAAAACATGGTATGTAATGTCTATATATATATATATATATATATATATATATATATATATATATATATATATAAAAATGATGAATAAGACAAAATAAATAAATAAATGTATATATTTATTTATTTTCTGAGGGTTGGGGGCAGGGCGTTGACACTACACGCCTTGGAAAAAATTGCTGTGTCTACAATCTAATTAAAGTATATCGATTTGGGTTCTGCGTTAAATCGAAAGTAAAGAATTAATACAACAGTATTCCAGTTTGAAATACTATCATGAAAAATCGGTTCTGCCCGAAACGAAAAAATAACACCTAGCCTACCGATCAAACCTAAGGGGGGGGGGGGGTTATAAAACTATGCAAAGGTTTTGCAGGGTACAGCTAGTAGGTTTATAAACTTATAGAGACGGTTAGGCAATCCCACTCTTGACCATGAAGCTTACCTTCAAAATGGATTGCGTGTGTGATCCTTCAAACACTTCTAACCATTATACCGAAACCATTAGAAGGGTTCAGGGGTTATTAAGGTAAATAGATATACTAGCGCTTATTTATGCTACATAAAGTATGTAATAACAATAATATAAGTAAAAGCGATT
Source organism: Bulinus truncatus (assembly GCA_021962125.1). NCBI lineage: Eukaryota > Metazoa > Mollusca > Gastropoda > Planorbidae > Bulinus > Bulinus truncatus. The sequence goes on along the minus strand of JAGDYQ010000038.1, from coordinate 3,984,979 downwards.
CGGCTCTGCGTTTAATCGAAAGTAAAGAATTAATACAAACAGTATTCCAGTTTAAAATACCACCATGAAAAAATCGGATCTGCCCGAAACCCACAAAATAACATAGCCTACCGATCAGGCCTAAGGGAATATAATTCTATGCAAAGGTTTTGATGGGTACAGCTAGTATACAATATTTCATGCGTGACAAATTACATTTCACTTGTCCACGTTCAAAACTTATTCGGGATAAATATTAGTTTAGTCCAGAGACTACGGTTAAAATTTCTGCGTGTTGACCGTGAACTTCTTTACATATGACTTTCTTTGATCTCTAACTAATGAGAGTAATTTTATTTTAAAGTGCTACTGTTGACTAATCCATTAAATTATTTTAAATAATTTCAAATAATCTATTAGTTTTCACTTAGTTTAAAGATAAGATAAATATTACAACGCATTCGGAGCAGCAGTTAGTTAATTTCTAGCGATGAGACAGACATTTAGAAACAAAGACAGACATTAAGAAAGCTGATATAGTTAACGATTCTATAGTAGTAAAATTTCTCGTTAACAGTGTATGAACTATTAAAATATATGTGTATGAGTGCGTAATTCTATTTTAAAATATTGTATTTACTTTGTACATTTGTAGAATTAAACACAAATGGAAATTGTGATAAATGTTGATAGCACTAGGATAAATACATATTCTAATATTGTATGCAGCAATTGTTATAAAAACTAATGTCGGGCGCTACTAAACAGCAAAAAAAATAAATAAAATAAATAGCTTACTTAGACAATAAGTTACAAAGTTGGCCAATCCTCGATATATTACATCTGCTATCATTGAATTTACAGATGCTTCGCCAAATAAAGGTTTAGTTTTCAAACATTTTTCAAAAATTGTTACTATTGTTGTTTCCATAGTTTGAAACAGCTAAAAGATATCAAAATAAGTTTTGCTTTAATATTATTTAAAACATTTTTTACACAGCTTTTGTACATTTTTTTCATATAGATAATAGTAGTGAAAATAAGTAAAACCTTCTTTTGCTATACAAAAGTATAACATGTTTGAAGTAATTTGACTGTATTTAAACAATTACCTTTTTTAAACACTGGAAAACATAAACAAGTGTCAGTGATGATTCTTTACTCCAAACTTCGCGAGACATTTTAAGCAGCTCATCTACTGAGTATTCTTTCAATATTTCTTTCTGCATCTTCTTTAACTTAGTTATGCTATCCATAAAACTAATGAAAATCTTTATACTGTCATTTGATTTACACTTATTTAAGTTGATTCTGAAATTAAAAGGTAGCATAATTTTATAATTATGTGCTCCTTCTTCCCTGAAACTAACATCAGATTTCCTCTGCGAAATTTGTTCCTTTTTTAAATTATATACAGTTATTATAACTATTTATATCTGTTACGATAAATAAATACATGAATAAAAACAAACAAAGTGAAATTAATAATACGGTCAATATTTTAATTACAAACCTAAGGTCGTCAATAAAGTTGTGTAAATTGTCTGCATTTGAATATTTCTGCAGCTCTTCCAGATTTAAAAGAATCAGCAAAGAACATAATCTTTTGATGAATAAGTCTTCCTTAATGCTCTGATCATCTTGTGACTTACAAGGTTTAGCTCCCTCTACGCGCTGACTGAATAAAAATCAACAAAAAAATTCTTCATTAAAGGAAATAAATGATATTAAAATATATAAAAAATAGTACACCAGACTAACAAATAAAACACTTCGGAGCTCAGCACTTTAATGAGTCTGTGATAAACCTATGACAATATTATTTCTTACCGCTATTTCCGTATACATAAACATGATTAAAAAAAAGTAATTTGCTTCGTACTTCAAGAAGAAGTAAATTAGTTGACTCGAATATTTAAAAAAATTGTATTGACAATATAATATAATAATAGCGATTTGGGCGCTGCGTTAAATCGAAAGTAAAGAATTAATACAACAGTATTCCAGTTTAAAATACAATCATGAAAAAAAAATCGGATCTGCCCGAAACCAAAAAATAACCTAGCCTGCCAATCAAGCCTAAGGGGATATAACTCTATGCAAATGTTTTGCAGGGTACAGCTAGTATAAAATAATAAATGAACTAAAGACTGCCGCGCAGGATGAGAAAAATGGCGGTTGAGGTGTCCATGCGTTACCCCAACGACCACATCGGTTAAGGGTGTGATGACGATAATGATATGTGTCACCGAGATAACACGTGTGTTCAAAATTTCAAAAGGATTAGGTTTCCAGAAGTTAGTGAAATACTGTAAGATCCCGCTTAATGCGGGGTATACGTTCCATCAAAATAGAGCGTAATATGAAACAGCGTTAAACAAGGTTATCTCATCATGTAAATAATGGGGTTAGGGGGGAAATGGGTAGAAAATTTGGCCAGGTTTTTAACAATTACATTTATTATTTATGTTTGTTAAAACAATAAAACAAAAATTTATTTCTTACAAATATAGAAACATAATAAACGAATAGACATACAAAAATAAATAAAATTCCAAGTCAGTATATGTACATTTCAGATCATTCAGTCTATTCTGTATTTCCGATTTTCTGCCTTTTTATCAAGAAGGTATCAAATGTAATTTGCGTTGTCCCTTTTGCGCTCTGTAAGCAGTTGTTGGTAGAAGGATAAGGGATCCATAATACCCTGTCTCGACTTTGAACTTCTGTCCAAATTTGGGTCATTTTTTTTATAAATTGGTCCATACTATCTGTTGTAGTGGTCAAACTGGTTTTTAGAAACGCCTATGAAAGTTTATTTCGCTCTTCTTCAGAATCAGTACTTTCAATATTTGCTGCTGCTTCTTGTACTATTTCTTCTTTCGTATCACAACTTGCCACTTCTCTGTATTTAATCTGTATGTTATGAAGATTATTTTGATGTTTAAATCTATTAAACCATCATTGACTTATTCATAGAACGGGTAATTCTAGATGCAGAGCTTGTCGTCGTTACAGTTGCCGATGACAAAATTTTTTTCTTTAATCTTAAGACTAGTTCTTATTGTTTGAAGTTGTCAAATTCAATGCAGCACCAATATGAGATTGACTTTCACCAGTATCTTATCTTCTAATCAATTGCACTTTATTTTCTAGTGAAATTTTTATATTGTTGCTTATTTTCATGTTTTTTTTTTATTATTACCCATGATAAAAACTAAAAATCATAAAATTGGTCACTATATCAATTGTTATATTATTTAAATTTATACAGTGCTTACAATAACGTCAACAAATGTTTGACACGATGAAAACACAGATAAACTGCTTCGCGGATATCGGGAAGCCTAATGCTGCGCGTGCGATTTCGGGGAATCCCCCAATTCAAATAATAAAAGAGCATTTAACCGAAACAGCGCTAAACGAAAAAGCGTTAAGCGGGGTCTTACTGTATTTTGAATTCAAATTAAGAGCATGGGTGATTACATTTACTGAACTAAATATACATATAAGTTGATTTAGCAATAAATACATTTTTAAAATATGTATATCTAGATTGGCACCCACGCTTATATTTAAGTAATGATAGCTTATATAAATATTTGTATGAAATAATACATTCTTATAATTAATTGTTATTGCATTTTTTTTATAAAACCTTCCTTTAAAAAAAAATTAAATATTTTTTTCTTAAAGTTTATTTAAATTTTTTATTATTTAAAGTATTTAACATTCTGTTGTTAGTAAGCCTTGTGTGCAAAACCGTAAGACTGATGTACACAGTTAAAGACTTGCATTGAACTTTCCTATTCATTTTGCATTCTTATCTCCATTCGTTTGCTTTCCCATTATACTTTTACTTCAAAGTAATAAGCTTTGTATTTCAACAAGATGTTCATTTATAGACTCGAAATTATCGCAAATGTGTATTGTCATCAATAATAAATTTTCAACGTTTTAACTAGATGGAAGCATTCGTAAAATTGGGTTACAAGATTTTTTTACTTAATTATTGCGATGAAAATATCCGAAATTTAAATATTTATTACCAAAAATAAACCTGTTGTTATTTTGTAATTAAAGCATTCGCATAAAACGTGAGGCAATAAGATAAGTAGTGTAATGCATGTTTAGAATAAAGTTACCTGTGTAGTAAAACTGAGTCAGCTAAATCATAAAAAAAAATGTGCACAATAAAACTAAAAATATAAATGGCAATTTTTGTGTTCGATTATAAATTCTTTTAGCTATGTATGAATCTTTATTTATTCAATTTATTCATCCAAACGTAACATTCTTATTTTTTTCCTTTAACCTTATTTAAAAAAAAATTCTTGAAAAAAGAAAATATCTTTTCTGTGTGCCCGCTCAATGTACATGTATAAAAATCTTTCAGAATTCCCCGGATAAAGAAAAAAAAATGTTCAGCAGCAAAATCGCACATCCGTTAAACACGGCCATGTTTAAAATTGTATAGGGCCTACGTCATAAACTCGGTTTGTTGTGCAGTAGTCGTTTTGCGAAGTGACCAATGGACAAGTGTTTACACACTGTTGAGCGTGTCTAATGTATAGAGAAAAACAATTTAACCAGTTAAAAGTTGACACAGTTTTTTTTATAATACAGTGGATTCCGATTAATTGGGACAGCCGCTTATTTGGGACAAATCTCAAAGAAACCAAACCAAGAAGCCAATAGTAAATGTGTATGTTTAATTGGGACGAAAAGCCTCGGTCCCTATGTGTCCCATATATATATATATATATATATATATATATATATATATATATATATATAGAGAGAGAGAGAGAGAGAGAGAGAGAGAGAGAGAGAGAAAAGAGTTATTTTTGGATAATCGATCATACCTTACTTACCCACTCCCCCACGGTATGGGTAAAAAATATGAATAGATCGTCAGATTTTATAAAGAAATAAATTGATACTCACCAGTTGATCAATTATAATCGAACTATTGCAGAGCTGACCCCTGAAAATCAACATCTCCAGCATCGACACTGACCTCTCAGCCAGCATGTTGTTTTTACATATGGCGACAGTGGCGAGACCTACGACACAGCTGTTATTGTACAGCTCTGGAATAACCTGTTATAGGTTGTCGTTGTTACCATAGAGATAAATTGATTTTAGTATTATAATAATTGGTTTAAAAAATAATATTTAATTCCTAATTTTTTTTATTTTTTTTTTGCTTAGTAAAAGAAAGATTTTTTTTTTAATTTATACTTGATTTCTATGAAAATATTTTAAGCGTAGATATATTAAAAAAAAAATTCGGTGAAAAAGTAATTCTAGTAAAAGAAAGATGTTTATAACAAAGCTGACCCAATAGGGGATTCTTTTGTTGCGTAAATGTGACAATGCAACTATGAATTTTACTCAAATATTTTTGTTTAAAATGCGTTTTGCGTTGCAAGAGGGAAAGTCCTGTGCTCAAGTTCCAATGTTAGCCGGAAATCTTTTTTAATCCCAAAAATCTTTAAAAAGTCAAACCAGCTTGATTAAAAAGAGTTGGTTTTTTTAAATGTAGATGTAGCAGAAAACTGTTCAATTACACTATGTAACAAAGTTAAACTTTTTTTTTGTTACTGGGCTCAAAGTGTGTCTTCCTAATCCGTTATGCCTAAAACAAACAGAAAATAGCTTTATTCCACAAAAACTTTGTTTCAGTGATCAGGATAATGATATTTTGAAATTCGTGTTTTCTTGAAAAATTCTTCATTTGCAGTTCTATGCTTAGTAATCTTCTATAATTTTCTTGAACTGCTGGAATTGACGGACTTTTACTAATGGTGGTGGGTGGGGGGGGGGGGGTCACCGGAAGTTTGACAGTTGTTGACATGAGGGCGGAGGCGAGGGGGGGGGTCGTCTAGAAAGTGATAAAACTTGTTGACGTAATTTATGGACGAGCCCTTTACTAAAAGCTCACATATTTACATTTTAAACAGAGTTTTTATACAACAAATACATTTGAAATTTCATTTAAAAATGCCTAAATTAAGACCAATCTGTTTACGTCGTAAAACGTGTGCATTCACACAGTAGTGTAAACTTGATATTTATTATGAATAGGCCTGTGCTTTTAGATGGTTTTATTTTGTTTATGGCCAGAACAAAAGGATATTTATTTATGAAAAAAAAAATTGATATGAATAAACTTCTAATTCCTGTTGAAGGCAATTTAACCAAGAACATAAACCACTCCGCTATTCACCCATTTTGTTTTTACAGTCAAATGAAAAGTCGATTGATTATTTTCATGAAGTAACACTTAGTAATAATTCGTTACTTTCATTTATATTTTTCATAAGTAATATTTCTTTAAAAAAAAATAACATGATAAATGATATGAAATTTGTTCATATTTGGAACTTTCAAAACGAATGTTTTTTGTTTTGTTTTAATATTAGCGAATTTTTTTGTTCAGTTATTACGATTGTTGTCATTTACGATTTAAAATTGTAATATGGTGTTAAAAAATGAAAGCACTCATTTGAATTGTCCTACTGTGGATATTTTTGTTGGTATAGATAGTGTGCATTGTGTGCATGTTGTTGAATATATTATGATGGTCTATATGTTATGATGGTCTTTATGTTATGATGGTCTATATGTTATGATGGTCTATATGTTATGATGGTCTATATGTTATGATGGTCTTTATGTTATGATGGTCTATATGTTATGATGGTCTATATGTTATGATGGTCTATATGTTATGATGGTCTATATGTTATGATGGTATATATATTATGATGGTCTTTATGTTATGATGGTCTATATGTTATGATGGTCGTTATGTTATGATGGTCTATATGTTATGATGGTCTTTATGCTATGATGGTCTATATGTTATGATGGTCTATATGTTATGATGGTCTTTATGTTTTTTTTTCTTTTTTCTATGTTTATGAGACTATAATTTATTTTCGACTTTACAATTTTTTTTATATCAGCATTTTAGTTTTTTAATTTAATGAAGATTTCGTATTTTCCGACCTGTTTCACTTTCAAATAGATAAGTCGCAATGAAATAAAGTGTTTCATGCATTCAAATTCTTTTACCTTATTTAAGAAAAAGCTGATGTTAAAATTGTCTTTATCGTTAACTTGTGTTATCAACTCTTTTAAGTCTGCAATTTCTTTCATTTTTGTAACTGAAGAGATAAAAAGCAAAAGAATCAGATTACAAAATAGCATATATTATTGACAGAAAAAACTGTAAATTAATTTTATTTATTTTTATTCATCATTAATTTTTTTTCTGAATAAGAATAAGCATATTTTGATAAAATAATTCTTGAGTGCAAGGGTTTTTGTTAACTTTTCTTCATGGACTGAGAAAGCCAATAACATTTTTATTTTATTTTATTTCAGTTATTCTAGCGCCTGCACTATGTTGCCATATTATTCATGTCAAGTTTCATCTAAATGTATGTGTTATAACCAAACTTTAGGAACTAGAGTTAAACAAAAAAGTTTTCTAATTAAGGATTCCTAGTGTTAAGTTGAGAAAGATTTCAGTGTAAAAGCCTTTCCTAATAAATACTTACAGTCTATGAGACAGCTGCCAAATACATCTCGAGGCTCCATTCTTACGTAAGCTGTAGGCATGTAGATGTTTCCGACAGCATCCGGATATTTAACCAGTTTTCCACTTTGAGACAAGGAACCATGAGTCGCCTGTGCGTACAAGCGATCAAGATGGACGAACAGAGTGTTCGGCTGGTGGTAGGCGTAGATGTTTAAAGAATTGTCTGGAACTATTGGTTCTACTGACCTTCTTATAGTAGATTTCAGATGTTTACGACTCTTTTCGAAGATATTATTGGCTAAAGTTTTAATGGCCTGATTCGAGGCGATAAACTGGACATTGAAATCCGTAAAGAAAATATCCATAGGCTCTGAGGCTGTAGTTAACTGTCGCTTGCCAAAACTGATACAGATGACTTTTAATTGATTATTATCTATCAGCTTGAGAGTTTCCTCTTTATTACTGATCTTGATGTTGAAACAAAATAACGATCATAAAATAAGACAATGATCAACTATAATCACAATAGTTTCTCGTAGACTATACATATTTGGTACATAGTTTTGGTGTATCCTAGTGTTTATATGGCGCGTATAGCGTATGAGGATAGTTTTTATGAATAGGCAACTAAGGCAACTGTCTACACCTACCGATTCAAATGAGACAACTGCCTACGTCTCCCGATTCAAATGAGACAACTGCCTACACCTCCCATTGAAGATTAGACAACTGCCTACACCTCCCATTGCAAGTTAGATAATTACCTACACCTCCCACTGCAAAATAGGTAACTACGTACACCTTCTCATTGGGACGGATGGCCGAGTGGGTGTAGTTACTCGACTATTGACCTGAGAGTTCTGGATTCGATCCTCGATGAGAGCCATGTTGATTTTTTTTAAGTCGTCCCACAAGTCCACCCAACTTTAAATGGGTACCTGACTAAAGTTAGGGAAGTAAAGGCGGCTGGGCGTTGTGCTAACCACACAATCCTTTCATATGCCGAGGTTATAGAAGCAGATGAATTCTACACTTCATCTGCCCCGATGGCCCATTAGGGCTAAAGGAAATTTACTACATCTCCTAATCCAAGCTAGACAACTGCCTTTAGTTTCAATTTTCGAGAAGTCGAATGCGCTATTGTTTCCGTTTTGTCCGTCTGTCTGTCCGTCTGTCATCATCCTAGATCTCAGCAACCATAAGTCCTAGACCCATGATGTATATACTTTTTTGTAGGTCTTGGTCTGCCATTCCTGCATCAAAAGTCCATTTCGCGATCTGACCCTTCAATGACTTCTTTCTTTTAGATGATATGTCGGCCTAGACACCTAGGGCCACCTAACAGTTCTGCAAGTCTACACCTAGGGCCACCTAGCAGTTCTGCAAGTCTACACCTAGGGCCACCTAATAGTTTTGCAAGTCTACACCTAGGGCCCCCTAACAGTTTTGCAAGTCTACACCTAGGGCCACCTAACAGTTCTGCAAGTCTACATCTAGGGCCCCTAACAGTTTTGCAAGTCTACATCTAGGGCCCCTAACAGTTTTGCAAGTCTACACCTAGTGCCACCTAACAGTTCTTCAAGTCTACATCTAGGGCCACCTAACAGTTCTGCAAGTCTACAACTACTGCCACCTAACAGTTCTGCAAATCTACGTCCAGTGCCCCGGAATACGTAAGAAGTCACCTGTGTTTAATGCTGACTTTTTATTTAGTCATCTAACGATACTTTTCATCAAAATAAATTATGGGAAAACAAACAAAAAATGTACGATGCCAATACGATTCCGATTCCTTTCAAAATAGTCAATGACGATCCCTGAGACCCTGACGCCATCATCAGCAGTGCAAAACTCTTTAAAACATTAATGTGAATAGTCAAATAAAAATACTACTATATGTGGCTGTAATTTGAACCACACCTATTACACTTTCACACAGATTTTTAAATTATGTCTAATTGTAAATTATAATTTTTTTTCCATTCGGAATTGGCTAGAGGTTTTGTCGGCATTAAATTTGTTGATACTACTACCAACTGATATAAAGTAATCATAAATAATCAATTAAAAATAAAATAACAATGAGACAACAATACTGACTCTCTGCCACAAGCTCTGACAGCATTGTGAAGTCACAGTCATTCAAATTTTTCTTGAACTGATAACTGAATTGACCATCTGGAAAAAAAAAGTTCAATTTTTTTTCTATACTTGTACGTTAGCACTTTACAAATGTTTGAGAACGGTGGTAAAGTGGGTATGTGCTCTGTTATGCAAGAAAAATTTCAAACTTTAGATTTTCTTTGTTCGCTGGTCAGTCTACATTAATATATATATACATTAGGCTTTGATCGAAAAATGTAAATAAAGTTTTACTAATTACAAAATATTTAATCATATGTATTTAATCAATATTTCCGAGATTAAAATATCATTGGCAAAAGCAATTAAGAAAGTTTACAGTTTTAAACAGTGACTGCAAAAATGCTATACTGACTTATCTGCGTGTCGTCCTCAATAGAACATCCGAGATGTGTTAAAATGACATTCAGTTGTCTGATGTGAGGCTCACAGATTTGACTGTTACACATTGGTATATGTAACGAGACAGCCATCCTTCTATTTACTTGATATTTTCCAAGGTTACATACTTTACCTTTAAAAAAAATTCTTTATAGTTTAAGGCTTGTACACTTGTATAAATTTAACTTCCTATTTCGATTTTTCCTGTGCTTGAATGAGGTATCCCCACATTTTTTTCTTTTTGTGTGTGGAGCTTCGTTATCGGTGTGTTATTAGCTTGTATTATAGATCTGCAAAAATAAAAAATGTCAGTCTTTGACAACACACAAAAGTTATTTGAAGATTTTCTGAGGATATAGGACCATCAAATTCTCCGTCACCACACAATTTTGTTGCATTGAGGATATCGTTTAATTTAACCCAAACAGAATAATCTATATAAATAATAGCGATTTGGGTTCTGCGTCAAATCGAAAGTAAAGAATTAATACAACAGTATTCCAGTTTAAAACACAATCAAGAAAACATCGGATCTGCCTGAAACCAAAAAATAACGTAGCCTACCAGTCAAGCCGAAGGGGATATAACTCTATGCAAAGCTTTTGCAGATTACAGCTAGTATGTAATAATAATTTAAAACCCTCATATAAAAGAGATTAGAATATACTGAGTTTAAAAACATTAAAATGGGTTGTCACCTACCAAGTACACATTGTTGTATTTAATTAAATGACCTCAAATTTTCCTGAGCAAATATACGCACACTAATAAATTATAATATACATAATTCGACTGTAACTTCGAATCATGAAAAATTAGTGAATATTTTACAGAATTCTGATATTATAACTTTTTAGTTACTATTAGTAGGCTGTATGTAACATTTAATTCTTTAATATTAAGACTAGCAGAATAACCGAACTTTGTTAGCAGATGAGTAGTGTCTTAAAAATGTATAAAGAAGGGAAAAAGTTGTTTGTTAAGGGGATTAAAATATGACAAACATATATAAGTATCGGTAGTTATTTGTTTACTTTTCTGAGATGAAGTGACGCGGTGTTCAACTTACCCCATATTCCCTAGATCATGCTAGGAGATTATTATGAGGTCAACACTGGCCGTGAATCTACTTGGATTCTAGTGATTCTTGAGGGCAATGTCAGTTTGAGGATACGGGATTTCTGCACGGATCACTTGATCGTTGTTCGCATAATCTATAGATCCAATGAGTACTGTTATGTCAGATTCATAATGTATGTTTGTAAAGTTCCCTTAGCCCTAACGGGCCATTCGGGTCAGATTAAGTGTTGAATTCATCTGTTTCTATAACCTAAGAATATGAAGGGATTGTGTGGTTAGCACAACGCCCAGCCGCCTTTACTTCCCTAGCTTATAGTCAGGTACCCATGTAAAGCTAGCTGGACGTGTGGGACGACTTTGTATACGACCAGTATCCATTGTTCTCACTGAGGATCCAACCGGTCGATAGTCGAGTATCTACACCACTCGGCCATCCGTCCCACTGATATTAACACGTAAGCGTCAGATATAAATATTTCACTGACTATATGTTGGGCGAAAGTTTGACACTTGTTGAGAGGGTTCTAAAAAGTGCTCAAATTTATTTTACGTATTATTGGACAACCCCTTAAAAAATAAAGTAGGACACTAAATAATTTATGTTTGGGTCGAACAGATATCCATGAAAGGCTATTTTACGCCGAACCTGTTGTTTTTGTTTGAGAATTTTATCTTTATGAGAATCTTCTCTGTTGACGCAGGGGCACTGTTAACATCAGGATGTAATTTGTAATATCTGGCGACATTGTCTCCGTTATTTTTGTCTAGCTGTATCAGAAAATAGACCATTGAATATCAGTCGTCAAGCGTTGTAGGCATACAGCCGACTTAATACTTGACCGTGAAATATGTGACACAGAGAATGGAGAAGCTGGTCACCGTTAGCGATGGTTGTTTGATCAAAGGTTATCACATCAATACACATGTACGTTAAAGAGAGATACTTATATCTAAAATACATCCACACTATCTATGATTGTTATAAATGAACAATAGACAGATTTGATCAGATGATGAGTAACTGAGGGATTTAAATTTTGTTATCAAATAATAGACAAAGTAATTAAATGTTACTATTTTTTTTTCATTATAAATACATGTATATTCGAATGTCTACCTTAGCTAATTTATTTCAAATGAAAAAAATAGCCTGTTAATGATTTATTCAAGATATGCATAAACACTTTTAAAGAGTCATTTGATGAACAAGGAAAAGTCACTTGATGAAAAAGAAAAATAATCATTTGATAAACAAGAAAGAGTCATTTAATGAACAAGAAAGAGTCATTTAAAGAACAAGAATGAGTCATTTAATGAACAAGAAAGTGTCTTTTGATGAACAAGAAAGAGACGTTAAATGAAGAAGAAAAATAATCATTTGATAAACAAGAAAGAGTCATTTAATGAAAAAAGTCATTTGATGAACAAAATGCGAACCAAGTATACTCTAATTCGCAGATGAGGCATCTGCGCTCATGTTATAATAGAACATAAAATAAGACACTGAATTTAATCAACATTATGTAGATAATGATTTGGAATGCTTCAATATCTAAATAACGAAAATATAAAAAAAAATTATTAGCCAGGTTTTATTTACATGTTCATAACTTAGTGGTATGACAATGTGTTTTTTTGTTCTCTTTCTCTCTCTATATAAATATATATATGCCCGGGTTTAAAATAAGGTTTTCTGTTAACCTTTTGTTTTCTCCCTAACCCCTCTCTCCCTTCCTCTCTCTCCCTCCCTCCCCTCTCTCCCTTTCCCTCCCTCCCCCTCCCTCTCCCATCTTCTTCTCTCCCTCTCTCCACCCCCTTCTCTCCCCCCTTTCCATCCCTCTCCTTCCCTCTCTCCCCCTTCCTCCCTTCCTCCTTCCATCTCTCTCCCTCCCTGCCCCCCCCCCCCTCTCACTCTTTATCTATCATCCCTCCCATTTCTCCCATCCTCCCTCCTTCCCTCCCTTCTTTCTCCATCCCTCCCTCTCCCATTCCCCTCTCTCCCTCCCCCTCCTCCCCCTTCCTTCCACCCTAGTTTCCTCTCTCTTCCTCCCTGCCCCCTCTCTTTATCTCTATCCCTCCCTCTCTCCCACCCTCTCTCTCTCCCTCCCTCCGCTCTATGTCCCTTCCTACTCCCCCTCCCCTCCCTTCCTTTCTTTTCCTTCCCCCTCCCTCCCTCTCCCCCTCCCTCCCCTCCCCTCCCTCCCCCCACCCTCCTCCCTCCAACCACCCTTTCCTCTCTCCCCCCTATCCCCTCTCTCTCGCTTTATCTCTCTCCCTCCCCTCTCTCTCTCTCTCTATATATATATATATATATATATATATATACACATATTATTAAGGCTTCACACTTCTTCAAAAATCCTTCCTCATTCATTTACCTTCCTCAAACTGTACAAATCGGGAAGCATGAAAAAACATCAACAATTCTTTGCATCACAAAGGCACAATACAGCACCAGCGCGCAAGTTCTATTCGATCATCGGGAATGACGTCACAGAGAAATTTTATTTATGGCGCCGTCAAGATTACTTTAATATAGTAAAATACTAAAATAAAAAAAATTAATTAGAATTAAACTACCCATCGAGATGAAACGAAACATGTCCTATAACCTTCCCCGTGTAATTATGTGTATGTGTAACAAATTTCACATTATTTGGTTATCTGGATCTTGAGTTATAAGTGAACAGACAGACAGACAGACAGCCAGACAGACAGACATCAAATGCCTCTTATAAGTATATATATATATATATATATATATGGGACGGGTGGTCGTGCGTTCGACTGTCGACCGGAGGGGTCCCGGTTCGAACCTCAATGAGTACCTTGTGATTTTTTTCAGGTCGTGGTGAAAGTTCACAAGTCAACCCAGCTTTAAATGGGTACCTGACTTTAAGTTGGGGAAGTAAAGGCGGCTGGGTGTTGTGTTAACGACACACTCCTTAAATATACAGAAGCTATATAAATAGATGAATTCAACACTTTATCTGCTCCCCTCTTGAGAGAGAGAGAGTGAGAAAGAGAGAGAGAGAGAGAGAGAGAGAGAGAGAGAGAGAGAGATAATAAGCAATAAAACATAGAATTACAAAAAAAATTTTTTTTTAATGTACCCATATTACGAGGTTAGGAGCTTTGTTAAAAATGCATCATAACTTGTTTAAAATATTATCAATCTGTTAAATGAAATGTATTCATATTACTTTCCACATGACACCATGATATAAGAACATTGAAAATACGCCTAAAAGACAAACTAGAAGGTACCGTTGGGCTATGTCATATAAAATGTTTTTTTTTTGTTTTGTTTAAAGTTTAAAGCATCGAATTAATAAACGAAAATCTTCATTACTTACTAAAAAAAACTGGAATAAAAAACACTTCTTCGTAACTTTTTATAGAAATATGTCATGAAATAGTTGTGCTTTGATAAGCAACCCGTTACTAAAACCTCACTTCTTTTGTGACAGATTTTTGTATAACTAAATAAATATCTCTTTTTGTTTCCTATTATGCAATTCGTGACACTAAAATCTAATTTTAGTAACCAATGGAATTTTCCAGGAAAATAAAACATCGTAGGCTGCAGAACTGTGCATTTCACACGAAACAGCGATAAACTCAATAAATTTAACAATTTAATTTTTCTGACAAATTAATGTACAAATAATTTGTTACCAGGTTTTGTCCTATCTGAATCCATAAAACAATTCTAGTCTGTAATATCAACTGTTAAATTAGAAAAAAAAAGGGTGTATGTGTGTGTGGGGGGGGGGGGGAAGGAGGGGCTTTTGACGGTGAAGTTTAAAAGTTTGGTGTGCAGCGGGCGATTCAGGTCAGACACAACACACTGGCGATAGAGATTTACAGGGCTTGGGATCAAAACAAACCCCACCCTTCCCTTTATAGTTTTATCGTGACCCACCAAGCTCTTTTAAAGTTATCGTGTGTATAAATATATATGTGTGTGTGTGTGCGTGCGTGTGTATGTGCGCGCGTGTGTGTGCGTGTTTGTACATTTGTTATGTTGGTATTCCGCTCTTTTGGAAGAGCCTTATAAGACCATAATATAAATAAATACTGTAATATAATACATTTTATCGATGAAATATTAAGTTGTAGATTTGAAATGATACTTTGTCTGGTTGTGTTGCATTGTTAGTATTATTTCCAAATTATTTCTGTCAAAGCGATAGATAGATAAGATCACATATTTTAAGCAACAGCTTCCCCCAGGGGTTTTGTCTTGCCCCCTTCTGTTTGTTTGCTATACATAGTAAAATTTATTTCCTGGCCCTCCTGCTATTACCTGGCCCCTGCTGTAGAATGCCTGGCCCCTGCTGTAGAATTTTCACGCTACGGGGCTGGGTAGAGGGTAGAACTCATGTTTCTGTACCCAGGGCATAAAACCTTTACTTCAACAACTAAAGTAAAGTATTCATATGAAGCTGAGTGGAAGTTAACCAAGACCTGAAAATATGAACTTATTTCTCTGCCAGAGATCGAACCCGTGACACCTGTCCCTCAATTACATGAAGTTGCTTTTATGAACTAAATTTGAGTTTACGTTGCTGGTTGTGTTATAAAGTACTAGTTAATTATGAAGTAAATTTTGTGATCGTTTAGTTAAGGATTATTTGGCTTTTATTCAATTTTTTGGAACTACACGGTGGATCATACCTTAAATATTGATGGTCTTAGTATTTCCAAGAATTGCTATAAACTTTTTTCCCTAATAAACCCACCATTATAATTTGTATAATTTGTATAATTTGTAACACCAGTTGAAAATTATACTAATTACATTTGTATCGTAATTATATTTCTGGAGCATTAGTTATAGTAGTTATCTTTTATTTTGTTCGAGAAGATCAGTTTTAGTGCTAGTTTGGTTTGAGAATAAGTTGTGATAAAACATTATTGTAGTAAATTTAGATATTATTTGTATACATCATACTGCTCAGTATAATGACTATTATCACAATAATAAAGAGACATGGTAATCATCAACTGGATATCGTCAAGATCTGTCTTAGAAATGTGTTATATTGTATATATCTTAATTTTTTTTGTGTGGGTATACTATGATGTGAGCTAGACTACATTACGCTACCAGACTATAAATCTTATATACACTTCTGTGTACGAACGTTTCAAGGGCTCGTTTAATATCCTTCAACTTTTCATAGATGGTAAAAATATAAGGTCACCACTGATAAAAAGAAACGTAACGTGTAGACTTGAAATGTTCGTGTCTTGCCGTACAGAAATAGCAACACTCATGTTTGTATTGTGATATTTACACGATGCGTGACGACAGCGGGAATTTTAGGTCATTTATTCCACCCCCCCTCTTCCCACACCACCCATTCGTAATGTGAAGAAACCAATTCTGGCTAAAAGTGTTCTTTGTAAAATAATCATATTTGCTGGCAGCTAAACAAAGAAATAAAGTTTGACAATAAGTGACGTTTACATATATGTTCCTATTATATTCTTTATTTAGCATTAGCAGTGTACAGGGTATTTTTTTTTGCGGGAAGTCGTAGTTCCATGCAGACCCGTAGCGTGTGGGGGGCCAGGGGGGGGCCGACCTCCCTGCATTTTGTCAGGCACCCTCTGCTTATTTGCTCTACTTAGTAAAATTTATTTCCTCCCCCCCCTGCTATTGCCTTGCCCCTGCTGTAGAATGCCTGGCCCCTGCTGTAGAATGCCTGGCCCCTGCTGTAGAATTTTCACGCTACGAGGCTGGTTCAATGTGAATTTGTAGAACATACATTGATAATGTTTTTACACCCGACACAATCAGAGCGACAGAGTTTGTTGGGTAATAAAACACTATGTCAGAAAAAAAATATTATTCAAAATTGTATTTTTATAAAGCACTGTTTTGATTTTAAAAAATGAGAAAAACGTATACTGTTATAGCAAGTTATGTACAGTCTTATAAATAAACCGTCTAATCTACCTCATTGTGTATCAAAGTGGCCCACTGAATATAAGCTGGTTTAATGATAAAAAAATAAAAGCTTAAAAAATGTATAGCTAAATGTATGAAATAAAAATACATTATACAATGATTTTTAATCGAAATTCATCTATCTAAAAAAAGAGATGCCTGACATGAACCAAATCTGTTCAAAGAAACAATGTAGATTTACAGAAACAATGTAGATTTACAGAAACAATGTATATTTACAGAAACAATGTAGATTTACAGAAACAATGTAGATTTACAGAAAAACAATGTAGATTTACAGAAACAATGTAGATTTACAGAAACAATGTAGATTAACATGTTTTAAAAATAGATCATGGCATTATAAAAGTTGTCGACAGATTTGGGGGGGGGGGGCATATGACCCCCTTGCCCCTCCTTGAATACGCCCATGGGTGGGAATTTAGTTTTTTCATAGAGGTTTTGCTCACACAACTTTTTTGATCTAAATTTAAGATAAGAAATTGCATAATTAAATTTTACGGATGTTTTACTTTCTTCATTACATCTGGTATCTTCCGCATTTCTTCATTACATCTGGTATCTTCCGCATTACTTCATTATATTTGGTAATTGGTATGAGAGAGTCTAAATGTTTAACTCTACTTGCTCTACTATATGTATCTCCTAATTGAGAGAGTGACATTAAGTAGTGACGGTTCATTGTCCGAGTGAAGGGACATTTAGTCACTAGTGCCAAAATTAATTGGGAAATATTTCATGTATTTGACGTTGAAAATTATGACACTTATTAACCGCAGAAGTTCAATAAGTCTTTCATTTATTTGTTTAATTCGTTTTAAAAAATTTTATACTTTCTCAACACTAACACGGAATACACTGTTCTGTAATGGAATAACTGTAATTTGCTAATGCTTAGGAGATAAAGGGGACACTACAACTTGTAACGAAATACCCTAAGTAGATTTTTTTTTTACCCTTTTAAAAACTTACTTGTTAAATTTGAAGTTGTGATGTAAAACATGTCCTAATCAAGGCAGCTTTCACTTTTTTTTACTATCCGTAGCAAAGAAAGTTCCCTGAAGGTCCACAGGGTCGTACATTGTCATGCCTCTAATTATAATTATATTGTGGTAGAGTGTAGTATGTAATGTGACACAACAGTCACGGGTAAAGTCTACTATGACAAGTCCGACAAATCAAGAGTAATAGTTGAAAATATTTATTTATTAACTTATGAACAACAAATTGTATACTTGTCGAGGACCCCTACGAGGGTATCCTTGGCCAGTTGCTAGAAGTATGAGGGCTGACTCAATTGGTACTTGTATTTCTATTTGTGTTTCTGCCACACACAGTCTCACCTGTAATTAGACGTACAGCACGGGACGATAATCAATTCGACAAGTCGTGTGTAACAACAACAAGATATATTTATTCACATAAAGGCACCAATCTGCAACAGAAGCTGGTGGCTAGTAAAAGTTCAGCAAAGGTAATCCAAAAAAAAATCAGTAAAAATAATAATCCAATATAAATGAATAAAGTGTAGGGCGTTCTCTCTCTCTTCTCTCTCTCTCTCTCTCTCTCTCTCTCTCTCTCTTCTCTCTCTCTCATCGACTCTAAAAGACCACTCAGTCGAATGCCTTATTCTTCACTTTTAGTTAACTCACACACCCTTTCACACGTGACCCCCCTGACCAATCATTCATCTACGCCCCTTTCCCTGTCAATCAAGGGGTGGAGCCTAGATGGGGGGGGTACGTCATACCGACAAAGGGCGAACGTAGCTGAACATCTATCCTTTATCGGCGCCCGACCAGCAGCCGAGTGGTCAGAGAGAATCCCCAGTAGAATGTAACATCTTTCTGTGACATTTTTCAGCGTTTGCTCAGTTCGTCGGCGTAGGGGCTCTTCATCTTGCTCCGCTGGCTACTGCCGATATGACGCAATTACAGGGGTGGAGTAGGAGGGGTGGTAGGTGGGAGAAACGGAACATATACTAGTGTACATTAATATTATTAGGGGGTGGAGTAGGAGGGGTGGTAGGTGGGAGAAACGGAACATATACTAGTGTACATTAATATTATTAGGGGGTGGAGTAGGAGGGGTGGTAGGTGGGAGAAACGGAACATATACTAGTGTACATTAATATTATTAGGGGGTGGCCGTGTGAGTCAAGGGTTGGAGCAAAGTGGGAATGGTTTCGACAAATTACTCACAACCCGTGACAATACTAGAATGTATCTAATCATAGCTCTATCAAGGCCTATCGTCAAACAGTCTTTTTTACTTTTCTGTCCTGTTCATTGTCAAGATATCATAGAGTAGGTGAAGGGAGTATGTTTGAAAGGATGTGTTCACATCTTGGTGCGCATGTTATAAAAACGAAACTTGTGGCGCTCTGTTAGTGAACAGCCGCTGGTGACGTAGAACGCATAGATTTGTTACGTTTATTTTTTGCATTCACCCATGCCATGTAACGGCTTATTTACATACATGTTTGATGTGTGTGTTTATTATGCATTCACCATATTTGATATAACCGGTGTATTTACATGAAGATGTTGATATGTGTGTGATAAGTTGATCGTTCTGGAGGTATGTTGTATAGTTTAGACAATAAGTTGTATACTGTAATATCGAAGTAGCATTGTGTGGTCATATATATGCATATCGTACATGAAGTTGTTGGTAACATGTAGGCCCTGAAGCTGGAAGTAACCTTTAAGTCGTATCGGACGTGAAATGGCCCTGCCTGAAGTGCACCGTAACAGCCCTCACATCTAGTCGTTCTGGAGGCATTTGAGACTCGGACGGCCCAGGCTTGAGAGACCACCTTACAGTATAATGCAATAACTGATCTATTATAATTTAGTCTATTTATTGAATGTAATACTATTGTGGGTGATGGAAATCGTCACATAAATCCTATATTTTTCTGTATAGTCAGTTATAAAGTGGTATTAAAGTCATTATTTTTATTATTTATACAGAGTTATCGATTGTATACGTCATATATACATATACAAATGTTAATGTGTATGTCCAACCTACAGGGACCTGGGTGAACCTCTCGGCAATGTACCCCTAGACCACGAGTTGTTCAAATTGGGTTGTGACATTCATTTCTTTATATATATCTCTCTCTCAGCCATCTTTTTCTTATCTTTTCCGTTCATGCGCACTCTCTCTTTCTCTCTCTCTCTCTCTCTCTCTATATATATATATATATATATCTGTCTCTCTCTGTGGGAGACAACTCCAGAATTATCCGTTCTTATTTAATATTCCAGAGTTATTTCCTGGCACTCATTTCCTTGATAAAGCTGTTGGTCTTATGCTACGATTGTTGACCTTATAGTAGCTTTATCAAGGACCTGGTCTCTAGCGCACGTATCCTTCTTTCTGCAGAGTTCACGACTAGCACATTTAGAGTAGAGTTAGGATTACTAGTGACTTGAAGATTCTGTACTTGGTACTGATGCAAATGGACTTGCTTTTCCAGATCTTTTCAAGTATGATCTTTGTAACGATACCTGTTAGAATTCTAGTGCGAATATCAAATGTGTAGTATCCGTTTCTTAGATAATATGATGCCCCTGTTCCTGCAGCTGTTCTGTCTTGTTTCACCCTTTACAAAAACTGTAATGTTTGAGAGGTTACAAAGGAGGTTCCGACCTAGACAGACCTTGAATTCCATCACTAAGGTATACACGGGTCAAAATGTTGTAACCCTACTGGCAACCACAAAACAAAGACAGGTGTTGAGAGACCTATCCACTGGAGAGTCCCTGTGGTCTCCTCCCTCCTCCCGGGCAAGAAGGTAATCGAGGATGTACACATACACATTTATTCAAATTTTATTATTCATGTATCACAAAAAAATAACAATTGGAGTTGTTGAGGTGGATCGTTTGTTTATTATGGACTATTTGTTGGAACGCAGTGGCTACGGATACAGCCAACGCGCATGCGCTCTAGCTCTTAGACGGTTTATTTTTCATGCGCGATTGCTGGATTTCGTGGTCCAGCTATAGATATTGCTCCTATCCCTAACCCTATCCCTAACCCTAATGCGCACACAAAAAATAGTCCGTCTAAGCGCTAGAGCTCATGCGCGTTGGCTGTATCCGTAGCCACTTCGTTGTTTGGAATAAGTTCATGAGCATTACATTTGTTTAGTATGCTAAATCTTTTGTATATGCGTTATGTTTCATGTACGTAACTTGAAACCTGTGCACAGCAGAAGCTGTATAAATATCAAACACACATACACACACACTAATACACACACACTAACACATACAAATACCTACTCATAAACCTATAATCCACATCATCAGATGGATATTTTTTCAGGGTTTATACAAGAAGTAAACTTGATGAACTGTTCAAATAATCCAGTAAACAAACGAGCTATGACCGGATGTTCGGGTTAGTAGGTTAAATCAATTCTCCGCTAACCTGTAGGTGATAGTTTACGTTCTGATTGTATTGATATCTGAACAATGGGAGACATCGATATTGAAAAAAATCAGACGGTACCGATCATGTCTTGGGTCTACTCAAACCTTTACCGTTCATCACACAGTTTAAAGCTGAAAATGATTGAGCTGCAAAGCTGAGGTAGAAGAAAGCCATTTTCCAGTAATTGTGTTGTTGTTGTTGTTATTATTGTATGGAAAAAAATCCTATCAAGAGCCCCAACCATAGAAAATTTGATAATATTTAGCTTTGAAATAAGAGATAACAAGAGTTGATTCAACGGGTAGAGCAGTGAACTCAACAAAGAGCCAACATTGGTAGGTTACAGTTCATACAAAGGTTTTTACATGTCTAGATAGTAATAGTGCTATAGTTTCAGGGGCGTATTTACCGCAAGTTTAGGTAAGACATCATTAAATTATCGAAATATTTTTTTGTTCTAAGATCAATTTTCAACAATGAAAACGGTTTTGCCCCCCCCCCTAGCGTCAAAGTTGTCTAGATCCGCCCCTGTATAGTTTAAAAAAAAATCTTTGAAGCTATAGGGACAGATGTAATAACAACGCTTGTTAAGGGTAAATACTAATGCTGAATTAAAATAGTTCATTTCAATTACAGTTAAAGATGTTATGTTATAGATGTTATGTTACAGATGTTATGTTACAGATGTTGTGTGAGGGATGTTATGTTACAGATGTTGTGTTACGGATGTTATGTTACAGATGTTGTGTTACGGATGTTATGTTACAGATGTTGTGTTACAGATGGTGTGCTACAGATGTTGTTTTATAGATGTTGTGTTACAGATGTTATGTTACATATGTTGTGTTAGGGATGTTATGTTATAGATGTTATGTTACAGATGTAGCGTTACGGTTGTTATGTTACAGATGTTGTGTTACAGATGGTGTGCTACAGATGTTGTTTAATAGATGTTGTGTTACAGATGTTATGTTACAGATGTTGTGTTAGAGATGTTATGTTATAGATGTTATGTTACAGATGTTGTGTTACGGATGTTATGTTACAGATGTTGTGTTACAGATGGTGTGCTACAGATGTTGTTTTATAGATGTTTTGTTACAGATGTTATGTTACAGATGTTGTGTTACAGATGTTGTGTTACGGATGTTATGTTACAGATGTTGTGTTACGGATGTTATGTTACAGATGATGTGTTACAGATGGTGTGTTACAGATATTGTTTTATAGATGTTGTGTTACAGATGTTGTGTTACAGATGTTATATTACAGATATTGTTTTATAGATGTTGTGTTATGGATGTTATTTTACAGATGTTATATTACAGATGTTGTGTTACAGATGTTGTGTTACAGATGTTGTGTTACGGATGTTATGTTACAGATGTTGTGTTACAGATGTTGTGTTACAGAAGTTGTGTTACAGATGTTGTGTTAAAGATGTTGTGTTATAGATGTTGTGTTACAGAGGTTGTGTTAAAGATGTTGTGTTATAGATGTTGTGTTACAGATGTTATGTTACAGATGTTATGTTACAGATGTTATGTTACAGATGTTAACGTACATAGAATTGCATGTGTAGATTCTACACTATTGCATGCTGCAGTAATAGATATTACAACTACATAAAGTAAACTGTAAACAGTACATATATAGATATAATAACATCAATATTTTATTGTTATTGATTGGTTGATTATAGTCATATATAGCTTCATGTTAACATTGCAAATAAAAAAGGACGGACGGAGGGAAGGAAGGTTAGATAGAGAGATAGATAGTTAGATAGATAGATAGATAGATAGATAGATAGATAGATAGATAGATAGATAGATAGATAGATAGATAGATAGATAGATAGATAGATAGATAGATAGATAGATAGATAGATAGATAGATAGATAGATGATAGATATCAAAAGGACTCAAAGGAATGTTTTCACTCAAATGTTGAGATTTAAACTAACATAGCACAATTACCCGTCGACCGATATAATTCTTGGCCGATTCTGGTCGAAATTTTTATAAAGAAAACAACCAGCAATAAATAATAAACAAGTTAACAAATGTTTCCTTTGTTTTGAATCAATAGTTAAAAAAACAACATTGTGATGAAAACATTAACACGATCAATATTGCTGGGAGTTTTATTTCATACTTCATATAAACAATTCAATTTTTTTTTCTATTTTGATAGGGCTGTTGGTATAATTGATTTTTAAACCGACTATTCCTGTTTCCGAGCGGTCATGGTGTCTCCACTGACACCCACACAAAGGGCTAGCGATTATAAGGGATTATACTTATTGGCCGATATTTGTTTCGTTTCTATGTCTGGATTTTACAGGGTTTTTTTTTTGTTTTTTAATATTGGCCCGGGGAATAGTAATATTTTTTTCCCCAGACGGCATGCTTGTAGAATATGAAATTAATTTATTTTACATTTTCGTTTTTTATATAAAAAAAAATAAAAAATAAGTCTAAGCTTTGAAGTCCTGGTGCAGCTGTCTTTTTGAAACTCCCCAAAATGTCCGAGAGATATGCAAGCGCGGTATTCATGTATCGAAGTTGCCATACATTTTAGGCTCGTTTTATCTCTTCCACAGGAAATATAATAGATATTTTGTGTGATATTAAGCATTTTAAAAGGTAAATTTTAAAAAAGGCGCGTGTTTTATTTAATAAACCTTTAGATAATCTCTTCCTAATGTTTGTAAACCTTTAGATAATCTGTTTCTAATGTTTACGAACCTTTAGATATTCTGTTCCTAATGTTTACAAACCTTTAGATAATTTGTTCCTAATGTTTACAAACCTTTGGATAATCTGTTCCTAATGTTTACAAACCTTTAGATAACCTGTTCCTAATGTTTACAAACCTTTCGATAATCTGTTCCTAATGTTTACAAACCTTTCGATAATCTGTTCCTAATTTTAATAAACTCATGAAGCTCCCGTTTCTTTTTTTTTTTTTCAAATCTATTTCTATTGCGAAGTTCCTATAATGGTGTTACAGGTTTTGTTATCTTCTTGAAACAGCCATTAGAGACAGTGGCGTAGCTTAACTCGCACAATAACTTGTTAATACATTTTAGCGCCCTCTCCAATGGAAAACCATGTAATATTATATGTAAAATATACCAGCGCCCGGGGCATGATGCCCTTCCCTGCCCACCCCTCGCTACGCCTCTGAATAGAGAGAGAGCTGTAACCATGGTGATCATTTCACAGAACTGTTGAGGAACGGACTGGCGGAGAAGAAAATGATGCCCCACCCTCTCAATAAAGTAAGATATGAAAAATATAAACACAAGTGCAAAGTGTAACTTTGACGGGCCCCCTGTTTATTCAGGTGCGCTGCTCTCGCCATTATACCGGTCATATGGCTATGACTATGATTTCGTCATCAGTGCAAAAATAAAACCAATGTATTTTCCCCCTTGTTTCTTTAGAATCAGGGACTGTAACCCTCGTTTGTCAAGGGCCGTCACGCAGTTAACATATTGATCAGCCACTTTCTTGACCCGTAAGACGTGAAAAGGTTTATCGAGAAGATATCAAGAGGGCTATAGAATGAATTGTTCAAGTTAACGGCCGTGCGCCATGTGATAGGAGCACGTGATCTTATCGTTAAGATCCAACCATTTGGCTGAGTCAGTTGCGTCCAAGTAGAGAATGACATGATGAATGAATGTTTGATCTTACAAAATGGATGAAATGAAATGATGAATATGTGTATGAACAGATAGATCAAGAGACAGGGGAAAAGGCTGATAAACAGCAGACAAACAGACAGATAAACAGACTGACAAACAAACAAATAAACAGACATATAAACAGACAAATAAACAGACATATAAACAGACAAATAAACAGACATATAAACAGACAGATAAACAGATAGATAAACAGATAGATAAACAGACAGATAAACAGACAGATAAACAGACAGATAAACAGACAGATAAACAGACAGATAAACCAACAAACAGACAGATAAACAGACAGACAAACAGTCAGATAAACAGACAATATATGGATAAACAGACAGATAAATATATGGATAAACAGACAGATAAATATATGGATAAACAGACAGATAAATATATGGATAAACAGACAGATAAATATATGGATAAACAGACAGATAAATATATGGATAAACAGACAGATATACAGAGAGATATACAGACAGCTACATACAGATTTATTTTGATGCTGTGTCGTTCTTAGGTCTTGTCTGGCGGCCCTAGTCACAGTAGAACAACCAGCTGTTGGTGGGGCCCCGTGTGGAATTTTTAAATGTCACGGGGAAAATGTCGCATCACTGTGGCGGTGAGGTAAGTACCGCCCCCGGGGGGCAGACCGCCTGCTCCACCCCCTTCATAATTATGCCACTGCCTAGGCAGAGG
Source organism: Bulinus truncatus (assembly GCA_021962125.1). Taxonomy (NCBI): domain Eukaryota; kingdom Metazoa; phylum Mollusca; class Gastropoda; family Planorbidae; genus Bulinus; species Bulinus truncatus. Next base: position 3,959,004 of record JAGDYQ010000038.1, on the reverse strand, counting down.
TTACAGATATGTTTGGGCTGGGTCCCTGAGCAAAAGTGAACGACGGGGCTGTCTAAGCAGTGGTGTAGTGAGAAGGGGGCAAGGGGTGGTGGCATCATGCCCAGGGCGCTACTCACAAAGTGTGGACGGATGGCCGTGTGGTAAAGCGCTCGACTATAAGACCCGAGAGTCACTGGTTCGATCTTCAGTGAGGACCAATGCATATTTCAGGTCATTGCTTTAGTCCCCACTATGTCTCCCGTGGTGCCTCCATGGCCATTGTACTATCCGGCTATGGTGGAGATGAAAGAAGGGCACTGCAAAACCGTCCTATTGGTGGTTTATAGGATCTAAGAGATTTTTCATCTTATCCTTACAGGGGACTTCACACACTCACAAAGGGGCGCCAAATGGTATATTTTAAATATAATTTTATATGTTTTTCGAATGGGTGTGGGCGCTAAAAAGGTGTTATGCCCTGGGCGAAGCATCACGAGATTTAAATACAATACTGGAAAGACCCCGTCTCACCTTGTCGTATGCTGTGGCCATGTCGTTCGCCTAGCATATCTATAAGGACGGGACAGAATAAATATATACTGCGAGCTTGAAATAATTCCACACACTTATTGACGTATGTTGAAGAAAGTCTCATTGTTATTCAAGTTTCCTCTTCAAACCTTCTAAATCTGGTCTTCGTGGGGAAAATATGCAACAATCAAAAGGAAAACCGAAAAGCGCGAATATTATGGAACAAAACTATTTCTAGAACGATCAACTATCAAAGAACCACAGTCATTGACTGAATTGATTGAAAGACTTGTTTAGGTCAGTGGAATCAATATAATCAACATTCAGACTGATTCTAGTTGTAATGAACTATAAACGGTTCTACAGAGTTTAGATTACTATAAAAATATTTATTTTCGTTTAATTTCATTTAACCATTGATTTCTAAATTTAATCATCACAGAATTCAAAAAGGTATTCTTAAAACTCTTGTAAAGTATTACTATTTAGTCTAAGACTTTGATAGTCTGTTTTGATATTACGGTAAATATTCATTGAGTTCTCAGTAAATTATCATCTTAATCCAAATATTCGATTAATTTTCAGTGAACTACAGTTACAGATCCTAGTGAACTTCAGAAAGAGGAATTGGTGAATTGCTACCAGTATTTAAAAGAAATACTCCTTCAAGTTTTAGTGATATCAAATAACTAACGCATTGTAAAATAAAGAGACAATTTATTTTTTACTAGCTGTAACCTACAAAATATTTGCATTGAGTTATATCCTCTTAGGCTTGATCGGTAGGCTAAATTATTTTTGGTTTCGGGCAGATCCGATTTCTTCATGATTATTATTACTATTGATTACGTTTGACGATTTTAAACTGGAATACTGTTATATTAATTCTTTACTTTCGATTTAACACAGAACCCAAACCGCTATTGTTTATATACATTACCACAGTTTGAATAGAAACAGCTACATATCTGCTAAAGGTAAATTGTAAAAATGCAGCAATAGAGGTTGAACAACACAATACATTGGCCATACTATTGTTATCACTTTAAAAGTATTTAAACATTTTGCATCTTATGCTATTGACACAATTCGGAGCAAGATATGGTTTGTTCTTCTGTAAAAAAAAAAGTCAAAGCTGGGATTATAATGCACTGCCTTCATATTTCTCTACATTTATCCCAACCCTTAGTCGTCTTCTTCCACTCTCTCAGTTTCTGAACATCAGCTCAAATGAAAATATCTAGTTCACTCCAACTTTCATTTTTAATCATTAAGTATGTGAATAAATGTGTGACATGTTTATTAGCCGTAACTCTTTCATGTCAAATAAAATATTCTTTCTTTGTATTTAATTAACACATAAAACATTACAAAATATTGGAGTTGTGGGACTTTTTTTTTTTGTATTAGTGAAACATTAAATTATCAAATGTCACTTAAAAATTTCTGCTCCATAGACTTTTACTAAAAAGAAATTTCATAACATTAAACTTTAATTCAGCCTCAACAGGAAAAATATTGAGGCTAAAAAAAAGAATTAGTAGAATGTCAATTTAACAATAAAAAAAACAAAAACAATTCAATATCGATTTTAAATTTGCTGGGTAGTCCATTGGCATGATGTAGTTGGGTATTGATATTTTATCCAGCATCTATCAGATGTGTGTGTGTGTGTGTGTGTGTGTGCGAGCGTGCGTGTGAAAGAGGTCTATAGAATTCAGTTATTATACTTCTGAACAATTTAACGTTCATTACATCATGATATAGAATTTGTTGAAAGAAATGTTCATAAGTTAAATTCCAAATCAATCAGTGATACTACCAAGCAAGGGACCGATGGTCGTGCGATGAAGGGTTCCGGGTTCAATCTTTGGTGAGAACTAAGGGAATTTTTCGGAACATGGTTTAAGTTGCCTCCATGTTTCCCGTTGTGCCTCCAAGGCCATTGCACCATCGGCTATGGTGGGGAGGGTGAAAGAAGGTCACTACAAAAACAGTCACATTATCGGTTTATATGATCTAAACGGTATATATACAACCCTTTAAGGGACCACATAGACCAATCAATGACGGATGTTCTTGTAGTCTAGTAGACCTGAAAGTCTAGGGTTCGATTCTAGAGAAGATACTTAGAAATGTTCAGGTTTTCGTAGCATTAGTTGGGAAGCGTAAACGTGGCCGGATTATTTCTCCATGGCTATAAACCCGAGCCATAATGGCTCTAGGTTCTGGGAGATCATCTCAACCTTATAAAGTAAGCAAAGCTCCCCCGAATTAAGTCTGTAGCCACAATACTCAGTCTGAGGCCGTCTGGTCAGCAGTCGATCGCTCTATCCCGCTGCCACCGCGTCCACCAACCTAACATCGGACCTTACAAAAGAAAAGATGATCGCCCATGACTTTCAAGTCATGATTCAGAGCAGCTTTATTTTTATAAATTGGAAAGGTGGGTGACCATCTAAGTCTCAACAACCTATTAAAGGCCTCATTGCAGTTAAATCTGATAAAATATGAGCCCCTTGTCCCACTGACGCTATGTACGACACTGTTGCAATTATATGCCAGTGATAACGGATCAATATGTAGCAATGTTTTCTAATCTCATAAATTTAAGTGGATTTTCCTATTAAGTGTCTGGTAAGCCAGTTACATTAGTACCACCGGTGTAGCTCATGTTTGATCACTGTGACATTAGTACCACCGGTGTAGCCAATGTTTGATCACTGTGGCATTAGTACCACCGGTGTAGCCAATGTTTGATCACTGTAAAATTAGTACCACCGGTGTAGCCAATGTTTGATCACTGTAAAATTAGTACCACCGGTGTAGCTCATGTTTGATCACTGTGGCATTAGTACCATCGGTGTAGCTAATGTTTGATCACTGTAAAATTAGTACCACTGGTGTAGCCAATGTTTGATCACTGTAAAATTAGTACCACCGGTGTAGCTAATGTTTGATCACTGTGACATTAGTACCACCGGTGTAGCCAATGTTTGATCACTGTAAAATTAGTACCACCGGTGTAGCCAATGTTTGATCACTGTAAAATTAGTACCACCGGTGTAGCCAATGTTTGATCACTGTGACATTAGTACCACATGTGTAAACTAATGTCTGGTCACTGTGACATTAGTACCACCGGTGTAGCTATTGTTTGACCACTATGGCATTAGTACCACCGGTGTATATAATGTTTAACCACTATGACATTAGTACCACCGGTGTGAACTTATGTCTGGTTACTGTGACATTAACTTTTGTATCGAGCGATTATTTTCCTCTGTGTTTGTGCGTGTGTGCGTGCGTGTTCTATCGTCTTTGTACCGCGTTGACTTCCCCTGCCAACATTCTGTTGCATTCTGTTTGTCTTAAAAGAAAAAGAAAATACTTTTCTGCCGTTCAGAAAGGGCGTCTTTGTGAAGGTGAACAATCTGCCAGATCGATAAGTCCATCAATAATAAATACAGATCACTGCTTTCCCGGTATAAGAAATTGAGAGAAAAAAAACGTAGCAGTCTATTGGAATAAAATTGTTTCATCAGATCATGTTATGTTTTGAATGCGTGAAGTCTTGTACAGTTTTATTTCATTGCATTTCTCTGTCAGGATACTCAGCATATTCATTTCCATAATTTAGGTAACTCAATAAAGTATAGGTAACATAGACTAATTAAACTATAGGGAACATAGACTAATTAAACTATAGGTAACATAGACTAATTAAACTATAAGGAACATAGACTAATTAAACTATAGGGAACATAGACTAATTAAACTATAGGTAACATAGACTAATTAAACTATAGGTAACTAATTAAACTATAGGGAACATAGACTAATTAAACTATAGGTAACATAGACTAATTAAACTATAGGGAACATAGACTAATTAAACTATAGGTAACATAGACTAATTAAACTATAGGTAACATAGACTAATTAAACTATAGGCAACTAGACTAATTAAACTATAGGCAACATAGACTCGTTAAACTATAGGGAACATAGACTCGTCACACTATAGGCAACGTAGACTCATTACATTATAGCAAACATAGACTCATTACACTATAGGCGACATAGACTCATTACACTATAGGTGACATAGACGCATTACTCTAAAGTTATGCCTCTCTTCACATTGACTTCTGTTACGGTTTTCGCCGTTTATCTGCGTACCATTGCATGTGATTTTAATACTTTAGGTTCTGGTGGATGCGACTTCCTTTCTCAAACATTACCATCTACCCAGCTCCTCCTCCTCCTTCACAATTTTACAAGTGTTAAAAAGACGCTGAGGAAAGTATAAAATATCCTGTTTACTTATTTACACTAGTCTTTCATATTCATTCAATTTCAGTGTTTATTTTTTATTCTTTAAGTATAGGATTTATTGTCGGTATTGATTTTAAAGTGTTTAGAAACGAAAATAAAAAAATAGGATTGACATTTATTCAAACAGAATTAATTATCTTAGTGTATGTAGGTTTTGGTTATTGTGGATTTTTCGCGCATTTTCGAGAAAAAATGCGCTATTGTCCCCGTTTTGTCTGTCTGTCTGTCGTCACCCTAGTTCTCAGCAACCATAAGTCCTAGACCCATGATGTATATACTTATTTTGTAGGTCTTGTTTTTTCGTTGGGGACCAAATTAAGAAAATCGATATATATATATATATATATATATATATATATATATATATATATATATATATATATACTTTACCTCAGTGCTCAGCAACATGCGTGCTTTGGTTCATTAGAGCACCAAGAATGAATATTAAAAAACATAAAGGGGAATAAAATCAATTTAATGATTATTGTACACAAAAAATTATTAAATAGGTAATACAAAATTTTATTTCGTCACTTTCCTGTGCATTTATTTACATCGTCAGACATTGCTGGACCAGTGCGAGCCTGTTGAACGTACCTGCGGTGTGACCGGTGGGTTAGTTGAGTTCTGATACTAAAACACAATGTTAGCACCTGCGATGGAAATGATGTATTTTTATTTTGTTCTGTTAACTGGATACGCTCAAACAGGTAAGAATTTATCCTTCGAGGTTTGTCTAGGTTTGACAGGTGAGAATTTATCCTTCGAGGTTTGTATAGGTGTGACAGGTGACAGGTAAGAAAGGGGTAGAGATAGACAACTACATGAACATTGATATAAAACACAGATAGATCAATTATTGATATACACCGTATTTTTCGGACCATAAGACGCAAATTTTGTCCTCCAGAAATGAGGGGGGAAAGTCCCTGCGTCTTATGGTCCAAATGTAGACAAAAAAGGTTAGGATTAGGGTTAGGCTGATAATCATAATGTGTCAAAGGTCAAAGTGTAAAACACTCTCCAGCCTCTTCTCTCACTACAATGCGTACCGTAGATACCCATAAACCATGCAACTAAGGCATAGAAAGTCTATACTTATTGTGTTTTACAGTAAATAAAATTCATAATTCGTAATTTTGTCTTTTGCTGACTTTATTGGTTAAAAATGGTTCTAAATGCTGCTGTTTACAGTATTAATTGCATTTGTTTATGACTGTGCTGTTGGTATTGATTACATTTGTTTATGACTGTGCTGTTGGTTTGTAATGTACATAAAATATTTTAGGACACTATTTGTTTCAAAATCATAACAAAAATCTTTCAAAATATTTTTTTCTGCATTTCTATTCTCTAATAACTGGTGCTCCTTATGGTCCGAAAAATACGGTATAAATATATGTATATATATATATATATATATATATATATATATATATATATGATAGATGGTTAGTTGGATGGATGGATAAATAGATAGGCAGACAGACGGATAGATAGATAGACAGACAGACAGACAGATAGATCGATAGATAGATAGATAGATAGATAGATAGATAGATAGATAGATAGATAGATAGATAGATAGATAGATAGATAGATAGATAGATAGATAGATAGATAGATAGATAGATAGATAGATAGAGTCATGTGCATTAATCTTTCAGATACATTAGAATCGCCTTGTATGTTCTGGACGGACTCACTCTATTTTAATGGATTCTGCTACAAAATAGTTTCTGGGATGACTAACTGGACAGACGCCCAGGTAAGAGAATAAATTATGTTTAAAAAATTTGGTTAAGGTAGACGCTACAAAACTATGACAACTGTATTCACATTTATTTTTTTTAATAACATAATCAAGGAGACATTAACAACACAGTGATTTATTTTTGTTGATTGCTCTGTTGTTGGTGTTGTTTATGTGTGTACAGGCCACATGCAAGAAAGACTTTGTCCCGGCTAAATTAGCTGAACCGAGACTAGAGACGAGCTTAATGTTTCTGATTAAAGTTCTGACTTTGTCCGGTGAAGGTTTGTAAAGTTTCTTTTAATCTGATACTTCACAGATATACTAATTGGTTTATGGTGAAATATGAGAATTTTTCAAAATAAAGATTTAGATTCCCGGATGCTGCATGGGGTTTGATTGACTTTTTTTTTAATATTACAGACTGGTGGATTGGCGGGAATGTTGTACTTTCCCCCTTTCAATCATGGACAACCTCCCTCTGGTCATCTTCGAAAGAAGCTATTACCTCAGGGAACGTCATCTTGTCTGGTAACGGAACGTGCGTCACGCTCTCGGACAGCAAGAAGGACAGGCTGCTTCCGGTGATGTCAAATGACGTGTGTGACGTCAGCAAAAAGTTCATCTGCGAGTACAGTGAGTACCCTATGTGGCCAATGGGGGGGAGGCCCAAGACAGCATATCATGATGCAGGGCTGCAGCCAAGGACTTCTTGGGCCCCCCTGACAAAAAACGTGGGTCCCTCTTCCTCACAAATCTGAATGATAATAGATAAATATTGAAAAGGACGCCCCCTAAGCAATGCCCCTGATAATCTTCGGGTTACTTCCCCCTTGCGACGGGCCTGCAAGATGAATCTGTGTCCGAGAGATACCAAAATCCGTAAATATATTCGTCACTTATCAAATTATAACAATAAGGTTTAGAAGTATATCATCGTATTGTCCATGCGGATAACTTTGGTAATCGTACGGGGCCTGCTGTATTAAGTCTAACAACCAATCGAATACAACGTGCGATCTTGTGAAGGAACTTTGAAAAAAAACGTATGAAACTAATTCCCTCAAGTAAAGGATGTTTTTTATGTGAACTGGTTTATGATGAGAAACTCAATTCATGTACCATGGCTCATATAATTTATTAACAACACAATAAAATATAAACAGAATAAATCCAATATAAACTGAATTTACAATGACTGATAATCTCCTCAACTCAATGAATAAATACTTATTAACAATAAACTCAACTGATTAACTAAAACTTCTGAACTGACTTCTCAACTGACTTCTCAACTGACTTCTCAACTGTACTTCCGTATCTTCCAAACATCCTCTTTATATAATTTACTTGCATCATCCTCGAACATTCTACGTCTCTCTCTCTCTCTCTCTCTCTCTCTCTCTCTCTCTCACCTTCTTAGACAATCCTATTTACAAAAAACAAAATATTTATACTCTCGAAATGCCTAGAGTGTTGTCCCCGTGACCTCAGGTTGACCTGGTTGGCCAAGCTCCAAACATACACACACACCTGTGTGCGTAGTACACACAACTATATCATGAACCTCTTTTAATGCCCTGAAATTTAGTTTACATAAATGTTAATTATGTAATTCTAAATTTTAAAGTTCTAAATTACTTTGATATAAATTCTAAAGAAGGACGTGTTTTGTGGTTGGACATAGACATTCCGAAAGATGCTACACTATCTTATGATGGTGTGATACGGACAATGTTGTCTTCTCCGATACAAACCCCGATTAAAACTCTCGATTCCGATCAAATTTTTGGTTCCGTTTTCTATACAAGGAACTAAAGAATTTAAAAGAAAGTTTCACCAGCTTGTAAAATCTGGAATTTTTTATTTCAATTAACCGGTCTATCAGTCGGCAATTCAGCTCAATTCTCATATTCTGATTCCGTTACATAATAAGGTTCCGAAATTCCTGATTTCGATGTAACTTCCATTCACCGGTGTCAATACCTCGTGTAGCTGGTACATAAAAAACATAAAGCTGCGACCTCCTTTGTCTAGTCTTAGAAAGAATGTGTACTTTCGAACAGAATAGAACGCGCAGCACTATTTCAAATGTCCTCTGCCATTGATTAAATAAAATGCCGCCATTTTGTGTTATTAGCTTTTTAAAAACATATTGTGTAGCACCTAAATAGCAATATGCAATGGCATATTTTCAGCAAATTTGACGGATTTCGGAGATTCCATTTTAAATTCAAGTTGCGCGTTGTGTATAATTTATTCTGTGTTCTCATAACTCCATATTTTTTACTAAAATGTGTTAAATCAGCAAATATGACGGATTTCGAAGATATTTTAAATCCAAGTTGCGCATTGTGTATACTTTATATTCTGTGTTCTCATAACTCCATATTTTGTGCTTAAGTGTTTGAAATATTTTAAATATTCTTTTCTCCGCAGATGTCGGCAACCCTTGCATAGATAAGTTCCCAGGGGCAGACTACTCCGGTGGTCGATGTTTCAAGATGTATAACTCTCTGGTCCACTGGAACGAAGCTAGGGTAAATGTTACATCATTTACTGTTTTATCATGTTTCTTTATTCGTATATACTACTGAATATAGTAAACGGCATTGTTGTATAGAATTGTATTTAAAATAAACATAACACGTCACGGTGAACGTTGTATACATGTCTTTTATGGCATGAAAAAGGAACAACGAACGTATCAACTTCTTCAATTATTTATAGCCACCAATTTGTATACTTTGAAGCACCTCTGAAATATGAATGTCTCCTCAAAAGCTCTGTTTGTTGTTGCTTTTTATGTAGAAAAAAATCTAATACAGAAAAGGTTATTGATCTACTATTGTTCCTAATATCGACGTACTTTGACGAATGCATTTGAAAGTGTACTAAATCTAAATGAGTTTAAATTGAAAGCACCCTACCCATTTTATTAAGGTCTAGCTCGTCTGTAAAATTTCTACGATTGGTCCGGCCCACATATTAGATATTATACAGGTTGCGCAAACCTCGTTTTGAAACAATGTTTTCATCGTCGCCATTAACGATATTTACTCTCATCAGTCCATTCATTGAATAGAAATGTTTATTATATATATATATATATATATATATATATATATATAAAGCTCCTAAAAACCCATGAATTAAATAATATATTATCGCTGTTTTATATATATAAAGCAAATTGGAAGATTTTTCATTCATATTTCATGTCTTTAAAAAAAAGACAACAATGAGGTGTAAATAGGTCTGTGTGTGTTTTTATAAATGAATAGGTCATTGGAAACAAAAGCAAATAACAACAACGGCGCTAGAGTTTTTAACACAAAACCGACGACAATTTTTATAGTGATGCGCTATCTGTATGATATACAATCTGTGATCTGGCTCTTCTGTCAGATTTAAGATCCTTTTATGCCAAGCGATTTAGCTATTTTGCCCACCCTTGGTCTAGATATATCCTTAGCTGCTGGGTCCATGTTCTGAGTCTAGACGCCATCAGCTTGTGATGTTTACTTTCTCTAGCTGTCTAAAATATTCTTTTACAAAGATGGTATCTATTACAGCGACAAGAGGTTTACTATCTCTAGCTGTCTAAATTATTCCTCTACAAAGATGGCATTTATTACAGTGACAAGATGTTTACTTTCTCTAGCTGTCTAAATTATTACAGTACTTTTACTTATATAACTTTTCACATTTTTGAAAATCTACATATCCACCTAGTCAAAGCTGTGTACCCAGTCAGACATTGGGATGTATGCAGAGCTTGTTACTTGATGATCCCTTCCTCAGTTTACGGACACTGTTATATTATATCTAAAGCTGGGTTGTTCCTCAGTTTATGGACACTGTTATATTGTATCTAAAGCTCTCAAATAGAAGCTTTCTAGTGATATATTTTTAAAGACAATGTTATCCTCATTTAGTAAATAATCAATTTTTAGGATATTAAAGTATCAAACATGCTGCGAAGATGAAAAATTTCTTGAAAGGTTTTAGTGGGGTATGTTTGTTAAAGATTGGGAATCATTGATTTTATATTTCTATTGTGTCGTTTTTTTTTCTTTTGGTAAACCGCGTTCATTTTGTAAACGGCGTTCATTTTGTAAACGGCGTTCATTTTGTAATCGGCGTTCATTTTGTAAACCGCGTTCATTTTGTAAACGGCGTTCCTTTTGTAAACGGCGTTCATTTTGTAATCGGCGTTCATTTTGTAAACCGCGTTCATTTTGTAAACGGCGTTCCTTTTGTAAACGGCGTTCATTTTGTAAACGGCGTTCGTCTTGTAAACGGCGTTCATTTTGTAAACGGCGTTCGTCTTGTAAACGGCGTTCATTTTGTAAACGGCGTTCGTCTTGTAAACGGTGTAGTACCTACAGACAAAATTTAAAACATGTTCAAAACTAAAATTGTACCGGTACTAATTCTGTGACAGCTGGCTTGTAGTTTTTTGTTTTGTTTTTATTAGAAGTTTACTTACGGAGTTGACCTGAGACAAACATATATGAAAAAAAAAACAGTGGCTAACTGCTTCATTCATCGCGATATTTGAGAATCAATTTCGATAAGTATCCACCCCTCCCTCCCCCATCCCCCTTTCGTCTCTCAAACACATTTACGTAGACACACACAGAAAATATGGTAACAGATGAATTCTACACTTCATCTGCCCCGATGATCCGTTAGGGCTAAGGGAACTTCACACAGAAATACACGCACAAGTAGGCTCCTAGAGTAGGGATTCTCTGTCAGTCTCTGTGACCTAGCCGCACTGGTGACCGATCATAAACTTTAAAAATAAAAAAATTCCCTTAAAATACCAGAGCCGCAAGTGTTAATGTAATTATTACTTAACTTTTTTTTTCCAAGGCAACAAAACGAAATATTTTTTTTTAATGAACTAAAGTGTTGGTCAAAATAAGACATAATGCCCACTCAGTATAGTCATATATGTATATACACTAGGATGTCCCAAAAAAATGAAGTTTTGAAATGTTGATGTCTCACCCCACAGAATATGTCTGTATGGTAACAGTAGTTAACCTGCAAAATTTCAGCTCATTTGGACAATGTTTAGAGGTCCCCCAAGAGGTTTAAAGTTCCAGATTTTGGTGTAAAATCATTCGCGGTCAAATCTAATACAGCGTTAATGTTGCATTATATGCGAAACTGATATATTAACAAATTGATGCTTAGTATTGTTTATAACATTAAATGAAACAAAATATATAAATCTTGAATGGGTTATATTTTTAAATTTGAAATTTAAGTAAAAAATTATGAAAAACAAAGTTTTATTCATTTTGTCAAGTTAATTCTTGAATCAATGTCAATCTGCTTGAAAAATAATAAGAAGAAGAAATGCTAATAAGCATTCCTGCTATTTATTTTGTACTTTGTACTGTAGGGTAGAAAAAATTTTAAAATAGTTCTTCAAATTTAAATTTTAGCCAGCTGTTCACGATTACACTCTGCAAAATTTTTCCGATGTTTTTCAACCACTTGGAGCAAAAATTGTCTTTGTTCTTCATTCTTGGTGATACTGTCATTGAAATTTTGTATCAATGCTACACATCGCTCTGCAAAGTCATTGATACAAGCCAGATTCTTTACAAAATCTGCTGCAACTTTAAAAGATGGTGTATCTGACCAGGCTTCAACAGGAACATCTAGAAAACTGGCATCAATGTTGGATGTTTCAAAAAATGTGGTAGAAGCACGCAAATCAACAACACTTTTTGATAGTGTTTTTATGAGATGCGGTCCACGTTCTGATTGCATTGTCCGAACAAGGCCAGTTTTTTCTTTGTCCGACAAAAGGGTTTAAAATAACGCAAGCGTCGACAGTTCCGGACTCAAGTACCACGAGTGACGCACCATCATTTTCAATCCAGTCGATCGAAGAACAGCATCAGCATATTCGTATAAACGCTTTATCAACAAGATATCATTCACAGGTGCATCTGCGGTGAGCCTGCATGAAAACCATGATTGAAGATAAACACATATGGTAAACCGATTAAAGCGCTGATTACCTTTTAATTTTCGAGCTGTTAACTGAAAGATGGTTTCATTGCCTGCAAACAATAGATCGATTTTCAATGCATAGATTGCTTTCGCCATCCACCTTGCCCTATGTAGGGCACCAGGTCTGCGAATGCTGACATCAACCTCCAACCCAACCATTTGTACAGCAAGCAGAAGAAATTCCAAATAATCATCAGATGAATGACTGACCTCAAGTTGACATTTAATAAATTCTTTAATCGAATCAGACACGATTATCAAAGGGGTGGATCTGGCTTCGGGTGTGTGGTTTAATTCTGGCCATTTTTCTCGAAACCTCTTAAAAAACAAAATCTCTGATCCAGTGGATGGTCCAAAACAAACATTGAATGCATCGGAAAGGAGTACTTCCAACATGTGATGACGGCATGCCATCCATAATAGATTACGTCCCAGGGCTACTTCTAACAGAGTGCAAGCTCCATTGAGTCTTCCAGTATTGGAAGCTGTAGTGTCGAAGCACATGCCGATGACCATAGATTCGCACTTCCATGATTTGATATGTTCATATACTGCATCAGCAGCTACCCATCCTGACCCGGATGCTAACTTGGGAACACCAAGAAGCTTTGTAGTGCCATCGACAAGTGACGAGAGCAGGACAGGTAATCGATCGCCGTTGTTGGTAACATGTCCGGTAACATCGGGCAATAGCTTACCATCCCAATGTTCAATTGATTTTGAGGGATATAGTCTTCTTTTATACATGCTGCAGCTTGTTGACGACAAAGCTTGCGATGACGATGCATTGTGCTCTTGGAAAATACTGTGTCAGATGTCGGAACACCAGCTTCGTTGAATACGGATGCAAATATCATTGTTGATTTTCTAATCCTGGTGTTCGTTCTGTCCAGCACTGCAGCAACTTTTGACGATATGATGCCTGACAATTTAGCATGCTTAGTTTAAAAAAAACTAAATCTTCAATAAATATGCACATCGCTTAAATTTTGCACATTAGGTATTTTATATGTTTTCTAGCATTTATTACATTTCCTAATTAAGAATCGCACAATTTCAACTCTAGTTAATGGTAGCAATGAGATAAATATAAGTATATTTAAACTTCATTTTATTCAACTATGGCATGCAAAAACTGCAAATTATTTGAGCCATGATTCGTCTGGATTTTTATGTTGGCCTAATACTGGAATTTTAAAAGCTCTTGGGGGACCTCTAAATGTTGTTCAAATGAGCTACAACTTCACCAATTCACTCATTGTACCCAAGAGACACATTTCAGGGGGTGAGACACCAAAGATTAAAAAAAAAAAATTTTTTTCGAGCATTTTTGTGACATATATATATACAAATGAAAAGATGCATGCATGTATGTCACTACTACATGACATCATTCAACATTGGTCATTTTAACAGCGACGGAAAGCTGAAATACATTGGTTCATAACAACTACTTAAGTACAATTATGGACGTCATAAACTTAACAGATTCATTGATTTTTAACTTTTTAAAAGGCAGAGAATTGTGTGTTCAAAGATTGGCTATCCATATTTTGTTAAGTAATTTTATGAGGAAATGTTTGGCAACATGCAATGATTGAGATGTTGCCCACCAAAAGTACAGAGAGTTTACTAAAAAGAAGTGTTTAAAGTAGTGTTGTTTTAGTCCAAGGTCCTATTTTAGTTTCAGTTTTTATTTCGTTTTTTCAGTAATAATTTTAGTTTTAGTCTAGTTTTAGGCCCAATTTTAGTTTTCGTTTTAGTTTTCGTCGACTAAAACTAAAACACCAAAGTTTTAGTTTTCGTCTTATTCATTTTAGTTTCACTTTTAGTTTTATTCTTGTAAACACCAATAACAAATGACATCATTGTTCATGTCCAATTGTTGAAACAGATTGAAACATAATAACAGTAGTCACAGAGATGGCAGCTCAGTGTACTGAGACTGAGTCCATTCACTCCATTGTCACATTATAAGTCACACTATCACATTGTGTCATGTGATGGTCTTCTTTACGTGCTGCCAAGTGGTGAAGTGATTAGCATTAAAATTGTGCTTTGACAATGCATTCTATTGTTTTTACATTTTTAAAAACTTGAGAAACTTTGCACTCATTATATTTTAAATAAAAATATTTTGTTGCTCTCAAAAGTATTGGTATTGTATCGGTATCGATTTTGGCAATACATTTTTATTTGAGTATTTGTATTGGTATTGGCGATACTATTTTCATGAAGTATTGGTATCGGTATTGACGATACAATTTTAGAGTATTGTTAACAACCCTGCGTATATTATCGCCCAGTTGATAGTCATGCGCGATCATCAAAGAAATTAGATATGTCCTATGTCATAATGATTTCGTAGAATAGATGGTTCGCCCGCAGTACCGGAAAAGAACGATAAATGGGGATTTTAGTTTTTATTTCGTTGGGGAGTTTTAGTTTCAGTTTTTATTCAGTCTTTTGTCTACCAGATTTAGTTTTCGTCTAGTTTTAGTCTTGCTGCTAATTTTAGTTTTAGTTCTCGTTGACGAAAAGTCAACATTTTCGTTAACGAAGGTTTTAGTTTTAGTTTTCGTCGACAAAAACAACACTAGTTTAAAGTAAGGCTGATATATCTATAACATATCTATTGTTCACCGCCTAATACAAATGTATGTTCCTATCAGAAACAGATTGGACGATTGACCCCATGGTCAATAATCACGCCATTTGCACAGTTCAATCATCCATCCCCAATACATGGGCGTCAGTTAGAGCACGGTATGTAGGAAGGTCAAGTTTGGCTTGATGACAGGTCCACGCGATGTAAATACAACTTTTAAATAAAATATAAAGTTTAAATATGGAAGTAAAATTTGACATTTCTTTTCAATATTACTTCTTTAGGTTTTTTGTTTTTTTTTTGCAGATTTCTAAACGAATATTTAAGTTTTTTGCATTATAAAAACAGATAATTCGTTTTCATGATTAGGATAATAACAAATCATGATTAATATTTCTATTTCAAAAAGAAAATCTTGGACCATGAAGTAAAGGACATACTCAGACAAACCAAAAGTGAAGGACATCAACAGACAAACTAAAAGTGAAGGACATCCACAGACAAACCAAACGTTTACCGAAAGAGGAGAAAGGTTTAATGACAAATGTCTCGTTGTGTTCATGACTGTAGACCCAACTGTTGAAGCTACAATACCAGTCCTGGTCAGTTTTCAGGTCCTTCAGGAAAATACGTGACACATACCAACTGGAGAATAAAACAAGATCATTAGCTATAACTTGACAACGTATTGTGGATTCCGTATTACGAGACGGAGCAGGCTATCAATAGGTCAGTGTTAACTAACGCACTTTTATGACTCATGACGTCAGTTTTGACTAACGCAGTTTTATGAGTCATGACCGTCAGTGTAACATGACGGAGTATTGCACTGTCAGTGTTACATGACAGAGTATTTTGCCGTCAGTGTTACATGACAGAGTATTGTGCCGTCAGTGTTACATGACAGAGTATTGTGCCGTCAGTGTTACATGACAGAGTATTGTGCCGTCAGTGTTACATGAAGGAGTATTGTGCCGTCAGTGTTACATGAAAGAGTATTGTGCCGTCTAAAAGTAAAACAACCGAATGTTTTGTTCTATTAGTTAGATATATAAGTTAGATTAGTTTAGTGTAACGTATTCAACGAGTTAGATATATATGTTAGATTAGTTTAGTGTAACGTATTCAACGAGTTAGATATATATGTTAGATTAGTTTAGTGTAACGTATTCAACGAGTTACCTGTGTGTAACGTATTCAACGAGTCATTACCTGTGTGTAACGTTAGGACTTGGTGCCAGTGTCACGATGACATACTCGATATTTCCTAAGTATTGATGGCTGCTAATCAGAAACCACATCTCCGTGCCTGTCTTGAATTTGGCCCAGGAATAAATTGTTAGAAAACAGTGATTTATTTCAGCTCACTGTCCCTGCATGTCATCATCTTATGTTATTTTAATGACGGGCCCTGGGTGTTTACTTTCATCAGGTAAACAGTGTTAAAATTGAAAGTTGTGAAACTTGTATATTCATAAAGAAAATGTACCAGGAATATATAACTACTTGGTAAAACTAATAATAAATATTACCAAAATATATTATGTGATCTAGATAAATTTACTTGATGGGGTGGGGGAGTGCGGGGGGAGTCCAAGTGATACTTTATCTGTGAAGGATGAGGGGAAGAATTTAGGTTTTTCATTGCCTTGAGACCCCAGAATACGAACTTGATATGTAATGAAATTGTATGAATATCAAATCTTTCAGGTTTCGAATGATTTATTTTGAAAAGGGGGCGTGTCATTTTAAGAGTCCATTCCCACATTAAAATATGTTAGCTTAAAAACACATGTCAACATAGATTAATAAATAGTCATCTTGCATCAACAAATCTATCTTCATTGATATTCCTAATTGATTTGGTTAATGTAAGCTTCTTTAAAAATGGTGTTTAGTTAGATGGAAGCTGTATTTTTATTTGATGGTGTTAGTGTATATTACCTTAGTAACATTCTGCTAAATGAAGTTGGTATTTTTTGGTGACATTGTTTGATCCAACTATTGTTATACACGGACATCCTCTTAGACTTGACCCTGCCATCCATCCAGTGACAACACACAGCAGGTAATGATGCTTCTCGTATGGATCAAACAAATTCGGCAATGCTCTTGTTTTGCCCTTAATGGAAAAGACACATGAATTACCTCACGATTATAAATGTACACCATGAATTACCTCACGCATTTATATATGTACACCATGAATTACCTTTACCATATATATATGTACACCATGAATTACCTCACGATTACATATGTACACCATGAATTACTCACGATTATATATGTACACCATGAATTACCTCACGATTATATATGTACACCATGAATTACCTCACTATTATATATGTACACCATGAATTACCTCACCATTATATATGTACACCATGAATTACCTCACGATTATATATGTACACCATGAATTACCTTACCATTATATATGTACACCATGAATTACCTCACGATTATATATGTACACCATGAATTACCTCTATATTATATATGTACACCATGAATTACCTCACGATTATATATGTACACTAGGGTGATAACAATTTTCATTATTTTTCGTACCGAAACTGAAATCCCTTACATTCGAGGAAACAATTATATGTATAGATGACAGTAGCAACATTAATTTTTTTTTAAATTGAAAAAAAGTTCCCCACCTTTTCATTTTGTTTTCACATATCGCGCAGTTTGACTATCAGTTTCAATTTTACACTGAATTTTTACATGACTTTCTAGACTGCTTTTAAGCACATTCCAGTCAGTTTTTCCATTTGTTTATAAACAAGGCATCTACCCTCATCTTCTAAACAGAATAGGGATCCAAGAATTCCATCTGTTGAAAAGCTAATCAATCTCACATGGATGCCCACAAACCGTCAAATTCTTGGAAAACTTCACTTTTCTGTTCAATAGCCAGAAACGGCGACTGCATCGAATCAAATTATTATTACGGATATAGAATTTCTCTTGAGGGAAATTCTAGACTTTCCACTATTATCCAGCGCACTAATCAGAAAGAAAATCAATTGTCTGTTTGATTTATATGACAAAAACAAAAAAGAAACCGTCTGATAAATTTACTCCAACACTTTCTAAGTTATTTGATGTCACCAACGTCAATGGAAAATGGAAAAGCAAGGAGGATAAAGAGCTCTACCAGAGGCAAGTTAAGAGTGGAGGAAAGATTGGTTATTCAATGGTCAAACAAGCCCCTTTTAGAATCAATCCACCCAAGAAAACGAATCCGACTATCCAAACTCAATCTCAAGCCAGCTCTTCTCAATCGCAATCTACACAAACACATACAACTGACTCACAGCCTACACAAACACATACAACTGACTCACAGCCTACACAAACACATACAACTTTCTCACAACCTACACAAACACATACAATCAATCTCGACAACCTACACAAACACATACAACTGTCTCAGAATCTTCTGATTCTGAAACCTCTGCTTCTTCACCCGAATCGAGAACCTATTCTTCCACAGTCATCTTCTCCTGAATGCAAACCGAAATACCAAAGAGCAAGCACTACAACAGCGGGTTTGCTAGTACTGATAAGCAACATTTCTACACATAAAGCATATGAAGTTCTTGCAACCATTGCTGAATAGGATCATGATGTGCCGGTTCCAAGTCAGGCGGGTGTTTGGAAACGAGTAATCTCTGAAGGACGGAAAATGAAAACCAAAAATTTTCAAAAACTTCAAAGCAAAGAACCCTATTGTCTCCAGTTTGATGGTAAAAGAGTGCAAGGGGAAGAGTATCAAGTAGTTCTGCTGAAAATATGACAACCGAAATAAAACCCGGTACTCTTAAATGTGATGTCTTGAGCAAGGGCTTTCAGAAGCCACAATATATTGACTGTCAGCACCATGTACTCGACCTCCTTCTGAAACATGTCATGAATTTCTTATTCAAGAGACAACGAGCAAACCAGAACTCAACTATTCTTTCATTGACAAATTAACGCAAAACTATGCCACTCTTCAGGCTGATTACCCCTCGTTGTGACAGATGATGTTAGAACAGGCGAGAACCCTGGATGGTGAGATAATTTCAAGTTATTTTTTTAAAAATTATGTCAGGCATATCGTCAATACAAAACAACTTCACGTTGGCCTCGCATCAGCTGGAAGAAACTACCAAATTTACACTAGGCAAGATGGAACTCACATGCGATATATACTATTATAGCATTATTTCTGATACCAGAGTGGCGCAACATCCTCGCTCCTGCTTGCAACTTCATCTGCTATGAATGGGCAAATGCTTGATTCAATGTGCAACACTACAATAAAGCGTCCTTCAATGAACTGTTTACCTCACTCATCAGGGTAAAATGCAAAAACATGCTGTAAAACTGATAGAAACTTCATGCGAAATCGAGAAAATTTGAATTTATGAATCTGAAGTTCACATTTCGAAATGAACATTCTGTACATATTACTAACTGATCTGTATCTTATTTGTTAATAAAAGTTGATAAGTTATTATTATTACTCTTTTGAATTAAGCTAAAAAAAACTTGTCCTTTTTTTTTTTTTTTGAAAAAAAATATATTTTTCACTTTTTTCTTCCGAAAAAGGGGAGGTGGGGGAACTTTTTAATAAGAAATCAAAAATGCGATTGATATTCTTAAATTACACATAAAAGTTCCTCGATTGATATTCTTAAATTACACATAAAAAGTTCCTCGATTGCAAGTGGTTTCATAAAAATATTTTTTTTTGTTATCACCCTAATGTACACCATGAATTACCTCACTATTATATATGTACGCCTGATAAATCAAAACATTGAGAGAGGGAAATTATGTCTATTATATATATATATATATATATATATATATATATATATATATATATATATATGTATTACATTTTTTAACATTTCATTTATTATCAACTCATTGTTCATGTACTAGACATTGTAAATTGTTGTGATTACATTCATAATTCAGTTGCCGAGAATATCTAACATCCAGAAGT
This sequence comes from Bulinus truncatus, assembly GCA_021962125.1. Lineage (NCBI taxonomy): Eukaryota > Metazoa > Mollusca > Gastropoda > Planorbidae > Bulinus > Bulinus truncatus. Next base: position 3,938,739 of record JAGDYQ010000038.1, on the reverse strand, counting down.
GTCTGATCTGTCTTGTTTAAACAGTTGTATCAGTGGATCATATCTAACATCCAGAAGTGTCTCGATCTGTCTTGTTTAAACAGTTGTATCAGTGGATCATATCTAACATCCAGAAGTGTCTCGATCTGTCTTGTTTAACAGTTGTATCAGTGGATCATATTTAACATCCAGAAGTGTCTCTGATCTGACTTGTTTAAACAGTTGTATCAGTGGATCATATTTAACATCCAGAAGTGTCTCGATCTGTCTAGATTCTACAGTTGTATCAGTTGATCATATTAACATCCAGAAGTAGAAGTGTCTCGATCTGTCTTGTTTAAACAGTTTATCAGTTGATCATATTTAACATCCAGAAGTAGAAGTGTCTTGATCTATCTAGATTCCTACAGTTGAAGTTGGCGACAGTTATGGCTACATTGTAATTTGTTTCAAAAATGTCATCGTAATTTAATTAAATCTCCACACTGTACTTAATGTTAAACAATTATTCAACTATAGAACTGATCCAAGTGTGTAAAGACTGATTACACCTAACCTAGTTAAAGTCTGATTATACCTTAACTTAGTGTTAGTTAAATACTGATTATACCTAACTCAGTTAAATACTGATTATGCCTTAGTTAAATAATGATTATACCTAAGTTAAATACTGATTACACCTAACCTAGTTAGAGACTGATTATTCCTAGCCTAGTTAAATAATGATTATACCTAACTTAAATAAATACTGATTATACCTAACATAGTTAGATACTGATTATACCTAACCTAGTGAAAGCTTCATCTAAAGTAATTTTTTTGTTCCTCAAAGTGATATACAAAATATATTTTAATTTTATTCACTTTACCAAAAAGAAACATTTACTTCTCATCCTAATAGATAATTAATAATTGATATTTTATTTTGATTGTTAGTTTTCACGACATAGATTATAAGACGACTTTGCCAATAAGAGTTATCTGAGTAATAAATGACTGCAATGAACTTCTGTACTACCGTGTATCAGTTCCTGAAATTGTTAGTTATATGATAAAAAGTCTTACCATAGTTCTCTCCATCTTGTCCAGTTTTCTTGACCAGACCAATGTGGCCAGAAAAATGATCCACATACAAATTAAACAAAACAAAACCTTCAGGCTACTTTTTTGAAAATTTGTCAAAACGAAGTGAACAAAACTAAAGAAATGCCTGAAAAAAAAGTTCATGTCTGTGATATTAAGGTGTGTACAAATGATGAAGATGTTCATGGTAGATGTTCATCTCTGTTCATTGATGTTCAATGCCGCGATTCGATTCCCTCTATATTCTTAATTCTGAATACATTTTCTTTTTCGATTCCTGGTGTCAAAGTGTCCCCATACATTGCTAAGTAGATATACTTTGATGAATTGTTTATATTTTCATTTACCAATGACAGCGAATGAAAGCTTCCATAATTTTAATCACATCAAATACAGTTATCCATAAACATATTATGTCAATTTGAAAAAAATAATGAGTATTTCTAAATTATTATTTCCTTTAATTTGGTGTTTATACCATTTAGTTTAGTCTATATACCATTTAGTTGGGTCTATATATCATTTAGTTGGGTCTATATATCATTTAGTTTGGTGTGTATTCCATTTAATTTGGTCTATATACCATTTAGTTGGGTCTATATAACTTTTAGTTGGGTCTGTATACCATTTAGTTAGGTCTATATACCACTTAGTTGGGCTTTATTCCAATTAGCTGGGTCTATATTCCATTTAGTTGGGTCCATATTCCATTAAGTTGGGTCTATAATCCATTTTGTTGATATATATACCATTTAGTTATCAAAAGAGTAATACTAATGTCAGGTAAACAAATATACTAGAAAATTCTCAAAACGCGAGACCTAATTATTAGGGATGTGACGGAGCTGATGAAAATCCGCATCCGTCGGATTCGAGTTTTGCAAATATAAATCCGTCGGATTCGAATGCGGATTCGGATTTGGTCAACACTTAGCTAAATGGGGGTATACCAAGGTGTCAGTAATACTGTTCTCACTTGTAACTATTCAAGAAATATTCTATAAGTTGAAGTCATATCAGTCAAGCACAATCAGCAGGCAACTGAGTTGTCATTTCACGGCATCACAACCAAATTAAAACATGTAACCTTACACTACTAAACAAAACATTGTCTGGAAATTTCTGTTGTTTTTGTTCTTTCTGTACTGTTTACTATAACTCCAGTGTCAGTTGTTGAACTGTCATACTGTTTATTGCCACACTCACATGAGGCCCCAGTACTTGAAATTAATTAATGGCAGATTAAACTTTTCTTCTGGTTTTCGAAAGTCTCTAGGTTTTTTAATTTTAGTTACGATTTCTACGGCCGTGTTTGATATGTAAACGGTAATTTTTTCAAATTTGAATCCGACGGAATTTTTTTAATCCGTCGGATTCGAATTGCTCGAAAAACGTCGAAGTTCGAATGTCGTCTTCGAATTCGAACTTCGTCACATCCTACTAATTATTAAAAGTTACATTTTGAATTTAAAGCAAAATTTTCAAGCATTGTTCTTAGAATTGTGTGGTTGATACCAAATAATTTTTTGTATGTTATAAACATACAGTAATGGAAAATGTTGACTAGGTGATAGGATGCAGGTTAACACAGTTGTAAAGTCTAGGTAGTTAAAATTCGATTCTTATAGCCTGACTCATACTAAATTCTAGTTTTTTCCTTGTTTTAACTATTTATAAACAGTATACTAGAAATAAAACAGTAGGTGATATCACCATGACTCACCAAGGGACCAACAAACGGTAGTTACAGTTTTTAACACCCCCAGTGAAGATGTTACCAGAGCTACACAGACAATTCAGTCGGGGTGGTGAACCACATGAGAAGTGAGTGGCCTAGTGAAATGTATAGAACATAGAACGAGGAATTGAAAATTGAAATGCATAGAACTTAGAAGTATTTAAAATAAAATGCATAGAGCATAGAAATGGTTAAAATGAAATACATAGAATGTAGAAAAGTAAAGCCTAATGAACACATCCCATGTTTCTATTTGTTTTTTTGTTTTTTAAATTAAATACAGGAGAGAATTCATAAAACAATTAACCATAAGTATGAAATGTATAAACATGTGGTTGACAATTATTATTTTTCAGGCAGATATTAATATTAAACAATTCAAAAATTAGACCACCACTCCTCCCTGCCACCTGCACGAAGGTTAGTTCATAGTATCAATAATATAGATCATTTTTTTTTTGCTGTCAGTAATGATAAATTAATTTCAAGAAGCTCTTGAAAAAAAAAAACATTATGAAAATCTGGTCTGCTGATGAATAGTGTTGTAGTTTAAGTGACATTAATCGGTAGATATGGAATCATCAATGAAAACTCCTTTTGCTAAGAATGATGATTTTGTTGAAGTGATTTAAATTATGGGATAAAATAAAATATTTTAAACTAGAAATGAGGAATCGGTTCTTTATTAATATTTGTAATATAGACGTAATATGTAATACATATATACACACTAACATATAATTATATATATATATATATATATATATATATATTACCCAATAAATAGCTAAATTTTAGGTACCTTTATAGTTCCTCAGGTACCTTTACCTAACCCCTTAGGTACTTTACCTTCCTAGTTTCTTAGTACTTTACCTAGTTTCTTATAACTTTACCTAACCCACCTTAGGTCCATTTGGCTTTACCTAGTCTTAAGTAACTTTACCTAGGTACCTTTACTTATTCTACCTTTACCTAGTCCATTAGGTTCCTTTACCCAGTCTTTTAGGTACCTTTAAATCAAGAAAATGTGATATCTACCTACTTTACAACTTTCAGCTATCCAGCTCTGGTCAATCTCATTTAGTTTCACACAGGCCAGACGTAGACAATTGATTGAGACTTGTTCCTTCAGTTCACTGATGACAGGCACAGGGTCTTCATATTGTCTCCCTGTTTCCAGGCGGATCATAATGTACCAACTATACTTTCTCATTGTGAAACTTTCACTCTGTTGGAGAGAGATTGGCTAAGTCAACTGTACTATACAAGATGACGAGTTAGACAACTGTACACATTGTACTATACAAGATATTGACGTATACAACTGTAAACATTGTACATTACAAGATATTAACTTAATATTCTGTATACCCTACGCTTCATTTTGCCCAAGGACTGATACAGTTGTTACAATAAAACTGAACTAAATTTCCTGAAAGTTTATTGAAGTACAATAACTAAACAAACTACAAATGTACCCCAAAACTAACCTCTAACAGCAGAAAGTAACTAATGTGCAACTTGTTTGCTTTTTCCAGACTGTTCTAAATATTCCAGTTGTTTAACAATTTCTGTCACATTTTCAGCGAAAATCCGCAACCTTTTATATTAATGTGTCCATCTAGTTTTACATAGCAAATGAACATTTGGATTTAGCTTTCTTCGCCGAATAATTTCTCAGAAAAACTGTAATTGACTCGATTTTTCTTATTGTGTTTCGCACAGCATTCACATTATTTAAATCGTTCACGACAAGATATTATTTATGTAAACTGCAGTGTACCATTGCTGCTTTTGGGTCTTTTTTTCGAATTATTACTTGTACTGCTCCTTCGTTACTTGACATTGTAGAACATCCGTCTTATCCTTGACCAACAAAATTGTTAATATCCAATCAGGCCTGTAGCGTGCGGGGGGGGGGAGGGCAGGGGAGCCTGGCCCTCTCTGCGTTTTATCTGGCCCCTCTGCTTGTTTGCTCTACTAAGTAAAATTTATTTCCTGCCCCACCCCCTGCTATTGCTTGGTGCCTGCTGTAGAATGACTGGCCCCTGCTTTAGAATTTTCACTTTACGGGACTGTACATAATCCGATAAATAAATTTGTAATTATGGTTTTCTTTGACAAATCTAACACCAAGTGGCATCTGCTCAATGCCTGAAATTATATTTTCTCGTCGGCAAGTATAGAAATTGCAACTGAATTATTTGCTTCAGGAACAATGCCTTCACGCAAGAGAGACCCACAAATTTCGATCATAGTGTTTTGTGTAGTTTCCGACAGGTCCACCGACAGAAATTTCGGGCCCCTGGGCAGGGCTGTCACGGGCCTTTCATGCTGATAATAATATTTTCAAAAGTCTATTGGCCAGCTCAGTCCGAGCCCCTAAAACTCGCCCTAAAACTCGTCGGGTTTCTGGGCATTTGCCCCCTGCCCCACTCTCGGCGGCACTGGTTGCCGAGATATACTTGGCACTACAAGAACCAATTGACAAATGATTACCTAGAACTTCATCTCCAGATTCAACACGAAACTCGAACAGGTCGTAAAAATTACCAGAATGTGATTCTTTTCCACAAAGTGCCAAATCATGCATGCCGCAAAAAAAAAAAGATTGCAGAAATAGAGGGACCCAGTTTGTTGCAATTTTCTTGAATTTGTCTTCTAAATGATGAGTATAACTGCTCAACTGTAGAAACTGCTTTGGCTACCAATAGTGCAACAAAATAGCTGGCATCCTTAATAAGAGCCTTTGTCCCATGTGCTTTGCATGTGGCTACGTGCATCTTCGTTGAAATCTTTTAATTTTGTGCATGGTTTGATGACAAATGCCCCCTGAACTCCTGGAATTACTTTTTGTGAAAACAACACGCACAATTTGCAAAAGCCACCTTTTAACATTTCCAAGTATACAACCCACGATGAAAAGTTTGATAACCAGGCATATCTAAAACCTCTGTTTCCACTGTCAGCTCTAAAAATCATATTTTTATCAGGGGTCGAATATCAAGGATCAGTAGCTATTTCATCTCATTTAAAAGGTCGTATGTCAAGACATACCTTCCAATATCCAATTTAGGAAATGAAGAAGTGACAGTGACAATCAAATTAGAAATAGTTTCTTCAGTTGTGTCTGGCTGTTGAACTTGTACTGTTGTCCTCATTGCATATGATAATTCAGATGCTGCAGACGCCCTTAAATCTTCTAATATAACAGCTTTTCGGCATCCCGCGATTGCTCTACTTTTTGTTTTATTGAGCATGAACAGTTTTTTCTGCGATCCATCTTTTCATATTAATTTTGGATAAATTTAAAAATTCACTCAGTAGAAGACTATTATAAACCAATAAGAGTTGCAAGATTTAAAAAAACCTGAATGCTAGAAACATTTTCGAAGGACAAATCAAGCTACAGAAGGTCAAATCAAACACACATACACAAAAATCGGAACATGCTTGTAATAGAAATGTTTGAAATTTCAAATACGTTTATTTATGTCAATATAAATAATAAATGTTATACTTAACTTAGATTTAATTAAGAAATAAACCTGTATGGCATTGTCAGTTAAAATAAAAAAAAATGTTTTATTTTGCCCCCCTCTGGAAAAATTCCTAGCGAGCACATGCGTACAGCCCATGTAATCAGGTATCATTAGAATTTTTAAAAATCTGTTTCCTACCATTTTTTTTATCACACTTTGTCTTAAAAGAGACCCAGCATCGGTTAAAATAGACGGCCTATCTGGGAAACAGCCTAGGAGCCCCACAAGTTTAAGGCCTCCATTTATATTTCATTCATTAAGGTGGCCATTATTTATACGTTAAACTCTATGATTCGTCCTAGTCTGTCGCAGAGATGTCATATGTTGGTCTGTGATGGAAACCAAAAGTCTCGAGATATTCTGCGACAAAGTTTGATCCCACTACTTACTGTCCTGCTGGTAGATCTACGTTTGATATGAAATACTGCTCCAGTTTAGTTCCCAGGGATAAATTCACTTTCGGTCTCAACCGTCCAACACTCTCAACACTGACCATGACCAGTGGAACGTTGGCCCCTTCTTTGGTCAGCTGGAGATCAGTCTCGACTAGGATCCAGACATTCTGCGACATAGATAATTTTTAGATGGCAAGTCTATTATTCACAAAATATTTTGGAGGTCTATTTTTACACTATAACCATTGAGTTTACACTACTTTATAGTAAAAACAAAGAAAGTTTATACTCGTGTTATCGTCATCAGACATCAAGAAAGTTGAAATACCTAGTCTAATTAATACGCTTAACTACTTTTTTTTCAGATTTATTCTATCAAATTAACAGAGAAACTTATAGACATATTAAAGATCTTTTGTAATGTATGCAAGATGTTAAGGTGAAGATCATGGGTCCCTGATAATCTCCACTAAGTGGGCCCCAATCTTATCACATACGTCCAACAATCTATAATCTTTTTTTAATAGCAGATCAATCTACCCGAAGGGTCCCCAAAATGTTGGGATCATAAACATGTTTCATATAGCCACTCCATTGCAGCGGTCAAATAACTACTGACGGTGTTTCTATAACATTTATGTACATAATTAACGGAACAGCTTGTAGGAAACATTCAAACGAATCAAAACGTCTTTTATTATATCACATCACGGTGATATTGCCCAGCCAGTGAAATCAAAAGGTTTCGGACAAGTAACAGTAATGCCATATGGGGTGATAGGCTAAATGAGCTAGCTATACACTGTATATTTAAATATACAGGTCAGTGGTTAGGCTGCAGTTTGCTGGCTGTGGAAGTGCACTTAGTTGGCCGGTTAAAGTTTTCATTGCATTAAGAAATAAATAATTGTATTTCGAGCTGCTCTGTAGTATTGTTCACTTCATATTATTCACACTTTTTACTTATGTTAAATTTCATACAAATGTAACACAGGTATCTTTAAGTAATAAGTATACGTTTTCTTGAAAAAAAAAGTTTTTGTTTTTGTGCCGAATAAGGTCGAGAAGGGGGAAGAAAAAAGAGCTGCCATTTTTTCTATATAACGAAACACGAGAGCTGTCCGCGAAGTACGGTATGCCGGATGTGTTATTATATGTCGCTACGAGTGCGCATGTGTACTGAAAGTACTGTTGCATTAGAGCAACATCGGCGCAGTACCTTTTTAATTTTCATAATACTGAATACTGAGTACTGAACACTGAGTACTTGCCTATAGTATATACGGTCCTGGTTTCCCCTTATTTAATTGTTTTCGAGTTTTTCAGACGTACTCGTCCGGGGAAGCGCGTACCCCCGATAAACTTTTTGAGTAACCCTTGGGGTACGTGTAACACACTTTGGGAAACACTGCATTAAATTTTTCCGGTTTACTAGCGCAAATCCATTTATCATTTCGATGTAACCTACACGGTAATCGGACATCAGCCCCCCTCTAGGAAAAAAAGCCCAATAGGATCAAAGCCCCTTGAACAAAAAACCCTATGGCTTTATTCCTCCCCACCGCCCAGTACAAAAGCCTTCTAGGACAATGTCCTAAATATATGTTTAATTCATATGGGGCGACCGCTCTTTTGTCCTACACTCAGGTATAATACAATATGTAGCATAATTAATGCAACTATTTGTCGCTCTGCCGGAAGAAAGTTCTAGAACTTTTAGTCATAAGTAACTTAGGCCATATAGACTTGTTTTCTTAACATTATTTCGTTGTCTTCCACTCAAGAAGAGTAAGTAATGGGTCACTGAGCTTGACCCATGACCCAAATGACCCATCAAGTTCTTGACCCAGACCCATCATGACCCATGACACATTGAATGTTGTTATTTTCAAGATGGCGGCCGTCGCCATAGAAACCATTTTGAAATTTTAAAAAATCGCGCGACGACGGGTTTTTTTTAGGGTCGGACGGAGACTAAGGATGGATCATGGGTCAGGGAACATTGACCCATGACCCATGTGACCCATCCAATTTTGCGACCCATTTGACCCATTGACCCAAGACCCATTGACCCCTTACTTGCTCTGCACTCAAGACGAATTGACATTAACTAGTTAATAGCGTATTCTGTATTTTTTGCCCACCTTTTCAGGTACGCGGAGTTCTTCGGCCACAACTTTAACCAGGTCCGTATGCAGGGTGGTTGGGATCTTCGAGGCTTCTATGTTTGTCTTGATATTGACTATAGGCATGTCTGAATAAGACGACAGAATATTTGATGAATAAAGAATTTTTTTTTAAACAAAGCTCTATTACCTTTAATAATTAACCGACCATCTTAAACCAAAATAGGATAAAACACTACTGCAAGTTCTATTAGATTACTACTGTAAAACACTACTGCAAGTTCTATTAGATTACTACTGTAAAACCATAAGCAGGGCCGTCAAAAAGTCACCAATGACCCTTTTGTACTTTTGGCCAATTAAGTACGCTGAAAACATATCGAAATAATTATATACGTTTTAAACATTTGGTTATATTGATCTGTTGGCTGCTTTTGATCTGTTTCTAAGATAATCTATTTAAAAAAATGGAAATATAAGAACAAGGAATGTATCATCTTTATCAAAAAACATAACAAATGAATTAATTTATAATTCCGCTTGATTGTTTTGAAACAATTTGATTTTGTTCAAAATGCTAAATTTTATGAAATCAGCTTCGACTCAGTCCCTTAAATTAAATAATTTATATCAGCTCACATTTGATTTAGACTAGTTATTTTCTCTAAACTAAAAATGTAGTTGAGCGATTTCTTCAATTAATGCCGATTGATCGCATTCAAATCTAGAGTAAACATTGTTGGATAGCCGTCGGCCGTTATTTAAAAAAAAATGTTGAATGTTCAAATGTGGTATTTAGATTGTGAATTGGAATGCTTCAAACTAAAATTCATTTAGAGAAGATGATCTGATGTGTATTTGAAATGTAAGATCATCTTTCGTATATGAAAAAAGTTTTATTTCAGAGGTGTTAATTTCATATTCAAAATTAAAGCAAGTAAACCAGTTCACTAAATATACTAATGTCGATAACAAATTTTCGATCTCTAAATCTTTGCTTGAAATCTGTTGGTGCAGAATGTTAGTAGCCCAAGATCAGCTGATGGAAGTCCGGCACTAACTGAAAGAGAATCGCCTAGAGCATACAATTTATAGTGAGCAATACTAATTATTTCTATATTTAAAATTGCGTTATCTAAAAACAATTATTTCAATAAAACTTAACTTAACTATTTCGTAAATTATCTTAACTCAATGTCTTTAGGCTTGTAACTTATGCCTAATTCTTTCGTTAGAGTTTTATTATTTTATTATGATAGGTTTATAATCAGGTAACACAGAGGATTAGATGATGGAGAAATCATTTACTTGTAAAACTATCATTACTCTGATTGAGATTCACCGGTTGAACTGACTATTTTTAGAAAATCATATCATTGATAGTGGTTTACTTGTTGATCATGTTAATTGACAACATTAAAATTAGAGCTGCTGTTCGATTAAAAAAATTGATCGAAATTAACGCATGATTAAAAATTTTAATCGCAAATTAACGCATATTTTAATCGACACAATGTAATACATTTGTTTGTATTCAAACTAGTATGTAGTAATATCGTTGCATAATATTGGCATAACAAACAAGTCAGTTTAAATTACGAAAGAGGTATTATTAATTCAGAAAGATTTATTAAACATTTGCACATATGTCTATTGATATGGTTATTGAGACCGGTTTATTGACATGTATTAATCACGTCCAGGCACGCCGAGGGGGGGGGGCAGGGGGTCATTGCCAGGGGGCCCGCATCTGTAAGGAGGCCCGGGCCGCCCCTACCATGTCAATTTTTTCACGACTTATGTTCCCGCTCTGAGGCCCGTGTCGGCTCTCGGCGTCACTGATCACGTCAAGTCATGCATGCAAATTGTTTTCTTTTTAAATTAACATCAATGCCAAACATGTTTTTTCCCGTTCCATTGATTCCAAACTAATGACGTATGTCAACCGCTGTCCCCCCCCCCTTTCCCTGTCATATTTTGTAACACTTCGCCTCGCGTAGGTCTTGTTCACCCTACCCTCCACTACCGCACCTACCCCCCACCACTTCCCAACCCCCCCCCCCCCCCAAAAAATACAATACGTCATTTGTGCCTTTTTCTTTCTTTAAAAAATAGTATAGCCAGAATGTACTTGCTCCCTTATTATGAACGCGTTTTTTTTTTATTTTCCCTCCTCGCCCATCCCAATTTCATTTTTGACACTTAGCAGCCTCTCTCTCCCCCCACAAAGATGACGTTACTTTATTGCTTCCCAACCACCTTACCCCCTCTGTCCCAAACGATTGCACGTGCCGAACTATATAGCACGCGTCTACAGAATGATGTTCACTAATGGTATTCAAGGTTATAAATTAGAATTAAGAAATGACAATCCTATTGTTTCAAGGTCATATTGCTGTGATTTATGTAAACGTGACAGTTTCAGTGTTCGGGTGTTTTTTTCTTGATTTTTTAAAAAATGTAGTTTGATCTGGTCATGGAATTGGGTTATTTACTGATTTTTTCTGCAACTCTGAAATGCTAACATTTGGGTAAAATGTAATGCATTTAGATGTTTGTTTTAAAAATTTAATCGCATATTTTTAACGCATTAGTTACTCTTTAATTGCAGCAAATCAACAGCCCTATATAAAATTTAACTCAGTGTCACAAAATTATGTGCAAAAAAAATGATTCACAATTTCTAGCATCTCGTTATTTTGATGTAATTATAACAGGGTTCATTATACACTTGTTTTTTTTACCTTCAACAATACACTGTTGTACCTCCACCAATACACTACTGTATATAATGTAAACGAGTAAATGAAACTTTTCTCTTTTTACATCGACCGGAAAGGGAGCAGGATTACTTGTCTTCATTTCATCTTACTAGTGGGGCTTTTGTCGACATCCCTGGGGGTTAGGGTGTGAGCGAAATGCGACAGATTGGGGTGGTAGATCTACTTAATAACTCAACGGACCATAACTTTAAAATGTTGAGAGAAATTCTGTTATTTTTCGTTTTTGGTGAACTTTCATAATTTTGGTAAAATTAACGCATTTAGGTGTTGCGTTAAAAATTTTAATCGCAAAATTATTTTGACGCGTTAATCGCAAATTAACGCAGTTTAATCAGCAGCCCTAATTAAAATACTTATTTTTACTGTGCTATACGCGCATATTACAAAAAATAACCAATTACTATATTACACTAATCAAAATTATGCCATTAAACATTTATTAGACCCCCGGGGGGGGGTTGTCAATGATTATAATACAATAGTCATAAAAAACGATTTTCATTAGAGAGAAAAGTCATTGTCAGTAAACAATGAACAACTGTCTGTCATTAGTAATTGACGTCAACACATTCAGTGGCGTAACTAGTAAATGATAGTGGGGTGGTCCACCTAGTGCGGCACGTTGCCAAATGTAAGGGTGCGGCATTTTCAAAACTTTAGTTGTTTTGTTTTTTTGCCATGGGAATGGGATGAAAGTTCTATAGTCCGCCGTTAGTGCTATTTATACTACTCACGCTGACTATCTACCATCATAAGGACAATTATCTGTACTTTGTTTAATTCTGTATCCACCCCCTTTTCCAATAATCTATATACATAATAGCGGTGTGGGTTCTGTGTTAAATCAAAAGTAAAGAATTAATACTACAGTATTCCAGTTTAAAATCCAAGCCTAAGGGGGGATATAACTCTGCAAAGGTTTTGCAGGGTACAGCTAGTCTTTATAAATAATAGCGGTGTGGGTTCTGCGTTAAATTGAAAATTAATAATTAATCCAACAGTATTCCACTTTGAATTCGTCAAACGTAAACGATAGTAATTAAAATCATAAAAATCACATATATGTGAATGTCATAGTATTCAACATTTTTAACAGACATGAAAAATAAAGTAGTTTAGCAAGACAGTATTTTTTTAAAATGATATTTTCCCCATCATGTTCTCATATGGTTAATCAATTAAAATCAATATACGGTAAAATAACTTACTGTTGTTTATGAAATCCGGCTGGTAGTAACTAGAGAAATGGTTAAAATAAAAGAAATTGATACAAATAATTATTTCAGATCAGATTGAAGTAGACCTTGGATCAAGTATAAGTAGACCTTGGATCAAGTATAAGTAGACCTTGGTTTAAGTCATTGTCCAACTCAGAGCCGTCCCCAGGCTATTTGGCGCCCTAGGCAGTCATCTATTAGGACGCCCGCCCCTTCTGCATGAACAGTAAAGAGTGAGAAATTGGAAACCAGTACAGACACCGAGAGCCATATTACAGGGAAGACATAAAAATTAAGATACGATTTTTGCAACAGATGCTTCTGGGCCTCAGATAATTCATATGAAAATTGAGAGAATGAAGAGTAAACTCAAATGAAACCAAGTTTTATTAAATAATTTAATAATTTTTGTTAAGAATTTAGTAACTGTTAATTTAATAAGACTAATAAAATTTAGAATTAATTGTAGCATTTAAAAAAAATAAGAAGTATATCCATGCAGTGCCTATAGTATATGACAAACAAATGCTAAAATTTAGTTCATGCAGTCAGGCTGTTACTATCATATGATTTAAGTGCATGTGTAGCCGAGTAAAAATGAGTCCAACTCCAAGTTCTTTGTCACTTTGTGTATTCTTTAGTTTATATTTTATAATTTAACTCGTCTTGCTTTTGCTTTTGCAAATTCTTGAACAACAAGGTCAATGTCTGCTGCAATTTCTTTTTCAATCGACAAAATTGAAAGACTTACCAAACGATTCTGAGTCATCGTCGTTCTCAGATAATTTTTTATGATTTTAAGTTTTGAAAAACTGCGTTATCCTGATGCAAACGTTACTGGAAGTGTCAGCAAAATTCTCAATGCAACAATCAAATTTGAAAAAAATTCACATAATCCAGTTTTGCAGACATATTGCAGGAGTTGATATGAAATAGTTATTCATTCTCCTTCCGTCCGATGGAAAATACAGATAAGCTCATCACAGAGTTGTATAGCATCGATATCTTTGCAATTGTCATGTGTTAATACTCTCTCTAAATTTTAGCATTTTTTTTCTTTTGCTAATTCTTTAGCATCAGTAATGGCTTCCAAAAAAACCTTCATCAGAACGCCATCTACGTAAAAATTCTTAAGTTTTCTTGAGTTGATTGACTGCCTCTGATAAGTCAAGTGCTACACCGTGTAGCATTTTGCTAGTGACATTGACTTCATAAAGTACTTTGTACCATATTACAACACCAACGAGAAATTTGAAATCCGATATTTTTCCAGCAATCGCTTGAGCATCTGCTCGGGTTTTGGTTCCAGTAACGCCTTCCTAATGCATCGTAAACTGGACCAAGTTCATACCGCAAAACACGCACAGCAGCAACTCTGGTTTCCCATCTGGTTTCACTTAGTGGTTTTGATGTGAATGAGGGCAACTTTTTCAAAAGAAAATTCCACCTGTGAGTGGATCCAACAAAAAATACATATATACTTTGAACAATTCCAAAAAAGTTTACTGCTTCAATGCAGCATTTGTCAGCATCTTTAACAACTAAATTTAAAGTGTGTGCATTACACAGAACGTAGAATGCGCGAGGATTAATATCAATAATTTTACGCTGAACACCATTATTCTTTCCACTCATGTTTGCGACATTATCATATCCCTGTCCTCTTACATTTGAAAGAAGCAAACCATGTTTTTTAAGTGTGTCGTGCTCAAGATCTCAGCTATACCTGCACCAGTTGTGTTTTGTAACGGAATAAATTCTATGAAATGTTCGCGCACATCTACTCTTCCTTGCTGATTTTCATCTTTCTCTAACGTTGTGACAAATCGGATGACCAGCGTCATCTGCTCAACACGATGATAGATATTAGGTAGCCTAGAGAAATATTTCTAATAAAGTAAGTCAACAATGACGTCATTCCTTGGTTATTGAAGTTTGCAAGGTACGATTTCGCCATTTCGGTTTTTCGGCGGTTTAAATAAGGTTATAAGTGTACACAGGCATTGCCTAATGATACATTGTTATTTTTTTATTTTTGAAAGTTTTTTTTTCTAAAATTTGGCGCCCCTAGCAATTAGGCGTCCTAGGCAGCTGCCTATGTCGCCAATGCCCAGAGCCGGCCCTGGCCCAACTTATGTCATGGCTAGTCGCTATCTTACTTTAAAACAAAAAAAATAAGTAATCATTACGTTTATCGTGTTAATTAACTTTTACCTGTAAAAAGATCAGCGTTAGCGTTTACCTTACTTAAAAACGAAAAACAAAAAATAAATGATTTTATCCTGAATTTGTATTTACTTTGTAACTTTGTCTTCTAATAACCGCGACTTGTCAAAGTTATCCGAATTCTTAAACCTAATTAAAAAATTCAACTTTAAACTTTGGAAATAAATGATATGTTAATAGACTTGGACTTACTTTATCACGAAATTTTAAATTAATTTTATTTTATCTTTAATTCCAACCAATATCCGCCATATTGTCATGGCAGGGCCAGACAAAGATTATAGCAGACGACTTGGATATAGACCCGTGGGCGTTTTCTCCAATTTCTAATGTGGGTGATGGTGGAATGAACAATTTGGTTAAACACGGATCAAAGAAGTCCAAGTAAGTACGATATGTCTATTTCTCAGGATCTTATAAAAACAGTACATGGGGCAGTGTTGTCGTGTCCTTCTCTTTCTTTCATCCCGGCCATAGTCTAGATAGAAATAGTTAAGGAGGGACCACGGGAGACACAATAAATAGTTCACTGGACACGCTGGCAGTTTTAAACTTGGAACATACAGCAAGTAGATTGGGCTCACAACCATCCAAGGTGCCATCAATGCGCTCTCTAAGCAGCACGAACATCCGTTATCATTTTCTCTCTCTCTCTCTCTTTCTCTCTCAAATGATGTAGCACCAACATGCCGAAGTAAACTTTGTTGAATTCAACTGATGTAGCACCAACAATGCCTAAGTAAACTTTGTTGAATTCAACTGATGTAGCACCAACAATGCCTAAGTAAACTTTGTTGAATTCAACTGATGTAGCACCAACATGCCTAAGTAAACTTTGTCGAATGCAACTGGTTTAGCAAGTCAACATCGTCAGAGCAAAGTTTTTTTAAATGTTTCATCGTATGAACCAAATAATTTAGACTTGCTTTTGTCAGTCAGTATCGCAGCTTTATGAAAACAACACAATGATTTCTGTAGTAAATGTGTTTCTTTCGTAAAAAAAAAAAAAGTTTAAAAAAATAAATACACGGAAAAATTTAATAAAACATTTGATTTATTTCTTTTCAGGTAGTACAAATCTTACAACACTGAGCCCTAAATAATAAAATAAAGTATAGTCTAAATATAAATGTATATGTGTGTGTATCAAATTAAAGGTATAGAGAAGGATCTATAATTAATTGGGTGACACCAACAGCAGCCAGGGTAGACGCTTGTCACGCCAGATCCTCGTCGTAGTCGTACTGTGGACTGATCAGCCCGCCCATACTGTACGTGAACTGAGACTGCAGGCGTGTAAAACGAATAGCGCAGCTGGCGAATAGACAATTTGACAAGTTATAAATACAACAAATTTTGTTCTTCTAGTACACATAACTTGGGTGGCACGTACTAACACGAGTACCGCGTTTGGGATTTGTTTGCACTTTTTTGGTTGTTGTATTCAGGAAGTGATATGAGACCGCACTTGAGTCAATTTTGTCCAAATTTAGCCGAAAAAAAGTAATCAATGTTTAATAAAATATAAAGAAAATTAGTTACCGCACAAAATTCAACGAAGTCCAGAAGCCACATTTCTTGGAGCCACATTTAACCATCATTGTTATATAATTTTAACTTTTGGGGAATAAATCTAGAATACCAATACTAAAGGCCCTTACACTCCTAAGTCCATATTCCAAGTGTGGTCGAATACAAGGTCAATGAGAGAGCCTCATTCGGGATTTTTCAAAAAAGTGAAACAAAGAAAAAATACCGTAAAAAGTTGCACCGTAAACAATCTAAAAAAAATAGAAAGCGGAGAGAAAGGTGGGGTAATGAAAAAAAAATATAGAAAAATAAAGTTAAACTGGAGCTAGACTAAATTCATTTAAATCAGTCCAGTTTTATATTGTTGTTTGGCTTTCGTAAAAAAAAAATAAAAAAAACTACAAGACAATGATCCGAAAAGCAGTAACATATGGTAGTGAAACATCAGCAAACAAGCAGAAAATATGCTAAACACTTGGGAAAGGAAAATATTTAGGAAAATATATAGGCCAGTAAAGGACAATAACGAGTGGAGAAGTAGAACCAATTGAGAGCTGTACGAACTGTACGAAGAACCAAATATAACAGCTGAAATTAAAATGAATAGATTGAGGTGGGTAGGGCACATAGAAAGAATGGAAAACAACAGAGGTACAAAAGCAATATATAAGGCAACACCCTATGAGAAAAGGCCTATGGGCAGACCAAGAAGCAGATGGTTAGAGGAAGTGGAGAAAAAGACCTTAAAGCCATAGGAGTGAGAGAGTGGAGGAAGAAGACCATGGACCGGGAAAAGTGGAAAAGAAAAGAATGGCAGGCCGGGGTCCTGAATGGGCTGTAGAGCCGAAGGAAGACGAAGAAGAAGAGTAGACTCAACAAAGTGCTGCTTGCTTTCTAAGAGCTAGATTTAAACATAATTGTCATATATCAGGGCTAGCTGCGCATGAGCAGGGGCGTAGAAAGAGTACAACGGGTTGTGGGGCCAAACAGGGCGCCTAACTAGGAATGGGCGCCGATATAGCACTGCTAAAAGGGTTTTGCGCTTTTTAGATTTGGAGGAGGGCGCAAAAAAAATCCATTCACAGAGGTTGCCACAATGGCTACCTACGCTCTGCACATGAGGTCAAATGGAACGGTTGGTCGACAGTCGACCTGAGGGTGCCGGGTTCGATTTCCAAGGGAATTTTTTCAGTGCCATATCGGTTTAAATGATCTAAGGGATCAGCTCTCATCCTTACATAGATCTTCACATATCACAACATAACGATTATTCATGTCACAATTGTCTTATAATGAATAGCTTAATTAGCACCAACCTTGACGGGGGAAGCCCCAGATTCTCCATGAAATATTCCTCCAGTTTCGACCCGAGAGCTAAATTCACTTTGGGCGTTAGACGTCCGACGGACTCAACCTGAGCCACGACTAGCGGGACCTTGGCCCCGTCTCTGGTCAGCTGGAGGTCAGGTTGAACTAGGACGAAGATATGCTGTATAAGAATTCATAATAAATGTTAGCGTGCAATTTGAACTCAATTTGTAGTAAATGTGCGATGAATGAAAATAATCAACAATAATAAATATTTCTTTAGCCTGCCTCTGATTCTACTAAGTATTAATTAAGATCGGAATTGTAATGTTTCAAAGTCCTATTTTTTTTTTATTAAAGAGTGAATATGACCTATACATTTAAATTACAGGGTTATCCCTCTTTTTAATCCGTACTTAATTAACATTTAGTAGAAATATTACGTCTGAACACAAGACATCTAAATGGGTATAAAGTTTGGGCTTTGTGGGGGGGGGGGGGCTTAAATGTTTAACCACTGCTACGCTCATGGTGTGCCGGCTGTCAAATCCGCTTCTGAGTAGAACATACTGTTAACTATCTGGCTCGCGATAGTCCAAATTACCTTCCAACCGAATTCAACTTTTTTTTTTCAAAACACTCTCATTCATTTGATCACAAATTTCAATCTCAAAATATCACTTGCAACACCTTGAAGTATCGAGGTGGTCAAGTTGGGTGGATTTGTGCGGTTTTCCGTCCTCAGTGATATTAAGTAAATACGAAAATTAACACCTAAAATGTAAAAAAAAAAACGGAAGCTAATTTTGACATTTCTTTTCAATGTAACGTAGCTTACTGGTTGTGGGCGAATTTCTTAAAGGGTTTTGGCGGTTTTCTGTTAAAACACCGCCACCTCCTCCTCCAATGAAGCTCCTGGCTTTCTCGAACGGTTTTGTTTTTGAGTGACACTATTACCATTAATTTTATATGCGTTTTAAAACATGTATTGCGTTTTCAAAATCTTTAGAATTATAAAACAATTAATTATTTACTCCTTATAAAAAATGTCCTGGATCCTGCGGGGGTGGGGGGATGGGCTCAGCTTCGTCAAACCAGACTAGATTAAGAAATATAAATAGATGTTAAAATAGACGGGGTCCCCGATGATCAGGCCCCTGTTGCGTGCCCCTTAAAACAACCCTCGTCTCAGTTTACACAGAGACATTCAAATTCACCCTCGTCTCAGTTTACACTGAGACCTCCAATTTCACCCTCGTCTCAGTTTACACAGAGACCTCCAATTTCACCCTCGTCTCAGTTTACACAGAGACCTTCAATTTCACCCTCGTCTCAGTTTACACACAGACCTCCAATTTCACCCTCGTCTCAGTTTACACACAGACCTCCAATTTCACCCTCGTCTCAGTTTACACACAGACCTTCAATTTCACCCTCGTCTCAGTTTACACAGAGACCTTCAATTTCACCCTCGTCTCAGTTTACACACAGACCTCCAATTTCACCCTCGTCTCAGTTTACACACAGACCTCCAATTTCACCCTCGTCTCAGTTTACACACAGACCTTCAATTTCACCCTCGTCTCAGTTTACACACAGACCTCCAATTTCACCCTCGTCTCAGTTTACACAGAGACCTCCAATTTCACCCTCGTCTCAGTTTACACACAGACCTCCAATTTCACCCTCGTCTCAGTTTACACAGAGACCTCCAATTTCACCCTCGTCTCAGTTTACACAGAGACCTCCAATTTCACCCTCGTCTCAGTTTACACACAGACCTTCAATTTCACCCTCGTCTCAGTTTACACACAGACCTCCAATTTCACCCTCGTCTCAGTTTACACAGAGACCTTCAATTTCACCCTCGTCTCAGTTTACACACAGACCTTCAATTTCACCCTCGTCTCAGTTTACACACAGACCTCCAATTTCACCCTCGTCTCAGTTTACACAGAGACCTCCAATTTCACCCTCGTCTCAGTTTACAAAGTGACCTCCAATTTCACCCTCGTCTCAGTTTACACAGAGACCTCCAATTTCACCCTCGTCTCAGTTTACACAGTGACCTTCAATTTCACCCTCGTCTCAGTTTACACACAGAACTCCAATTTCACCCTCGTCTCAGTTTACACAGAGACCTCCAATTTCACCCTCGTCTCAGTTTACACACAGACCTCCAATTTCACCCTCGTCTCAGTTTACACACATAACTCCAATTTCAACCTCGTCTCAGTTTACACACAGACCTTCAATTTCACCCTCGTCTCAGTTTACACACAGACCTTCAATTTCACCCTCGTCTCAGTTTACACACAGACCTCCAATTTCACCCTCGTCTCAGTTTACACGAAGACCTTCCATTTCATCCTCGTCTCAGTTTACACACAGACTTCCAATTTCACCCAAGTCTCAGTTTACACAGAGACCTCCAATTTCACCCTCGTCTCAGTTTACACACAGACCTCCAATTTCACCCTCGTCTCAGTTTACACAGAGACCTCCAATTTCACCCTCGTCTCAGTTTACACAGAGACCTCCAATTTCACCCTCGTCTCAGTTTACACAGAGACCTCCAATTTCACCCTCGTCTCAGTTTACACACAGACCTCCAATTTCACCCTCGTCTCAGTTTACACAGAGACCTTCAATTTCACCCTCGTCTCAGTTTACACACAGACCTCCAATTTCACCCTCGTCTCAGTTTACACAGAGACCTCCAATTTCACCCTCGTCTCAGTTTACACACAGACCTCCAATTTCACCCTCGTCTCAGTTTACACAGAGACCTCCAATTTCACCCTCGTCTCAGTTTACACAGAGACCTCCAATTTCACCCTCGTCTCAGTTTACAAAGTGACCTCCATTTTCACCCTCGTCTCAGTTTACACACAGACCTCCAATTTCACCCTCGTCTCAGTTTACACAGTGACCTTCGATTTCACCCTCCTCACAGTTTACACACAGACCTCCAATTTCACCCTCGTCTCAGTTTACACAGAGACCTCCAATTTCACCCTCGTCTCAGTTTACACACAGACCTCCAATTTCACCCTCGTCTCAGTTTACACACAGACCTCCAATTTCACCCTCGTCTCAGTTTACACAGAGACCTCCAATTTCACCCTCGTCTCAGTTTACACACAGACCTCCAATTTCACCCTCGTCTCAGTTTACACAGAGACCTTCAATTTCACCCTCGTCTCAGTTTACACACAGACCTCCAATTTCACCCTCGTCTCAGTTTAAACACAGACCTTCCATTTCACCCTCGTCTCAGTTTACACACAGACCTCCAATTTCACCCTCGTCTCAGTTTACACAGAGACCTCCAATTTCACCCTCGTCTCAGTTTACACAGAGACCTTCAATTTCACCCTCGTCTCAGTTTACACACAGACCTCCAATTTCACCCTCGTCTCAGTTTACACAGAGACCTTCAATTTCACCCTCGTCTCAGTTTACACACAGACCTCCAATTTCACCCTCATCTCAGTTTACACAGAGACCTTCAATTTCACCCTCGTCTCAGTTTACACAGAGACCTTCAATTTCACCCTCGTCTCAGTTTACACAGAGACCTCCAATTTCACCCTCATCTCAGTTTACACAGAGACCTCCAATTTCACCCTCGTCTCAGTTTACAAAGTGACCTCCAATTTCACCCTCGTCTCAGTTTACACAGTGACCTCCAATTTCACCCTCGTCTCAGTTTACACAGTGACCTTCAATTTCACCCTCCTCACAGTTTACACACAGACCTCCAATTTCACCCTCGTCTCAGTTTACACAGAGACCTCCAATTTCACCCTCGTCTCAGTTTACACACAGACCTCCAATTTCACCCTCGTCTCAGTTTACACAGAGACCTCCAATTTCACCCTCATCTCAGTTTACACAGAGACCTCCAATTTCACCCTCGTCTCAGTTTACACACAGACCTCAAATTTCACCCTCGTCTCAGTTTACACACAGACCTTCAATTTCACCCTCGTCTCAGTTTACACACAGACCTCCAATTTCACCCTCGTCTCAGTTTAAACACAGACCTTCCATTTCACCCTCGTCTCAGTTTACACACAGACTTCCAATTTCACCCAAGTACACACAGACCTCCAATTTCACCCTCGTCTCAGTTTACACACAGACCTTCAATTTCACCCTCGTCTCAGTTTACACACAGACCTCCAATTTCACCCTCGTCTCAGTTTACACAGAGACCTTCAATTTCACCCTCGTCTCAGTTTACACAGAGACCTTCAATTTCACCCTCGTCTCAGTTTACACAGAGACCTCCAATTTCACCCTCGTCTCAGTTTACACAGAGACCTTCAATTTCACCCTCGTCTCAGTTTACACAGAGACCTCCAATTTCACCCTCGTCTCAGTTTACACACAGACCTCCAATTTCACCCTCGTCTCAGTTTACACAGAGACCTTCAATTTCACCCTCGTCTCAGTTTACACACAGACCTCCAATTTCACCCTCGTCTCAGTTTACACAGAGACCTTCAATTTCACCCTCGTCTCAGTTTACACAGAGACCTCCAATTTCACCCTCGTCTCAGTTTACACACAGACCTCCAATTTCACCCTCGTCTCAGTTTACACAGAGACCTCCAATTTCCACCTCTTCTCAGTTTACTTACAGACCTTCAATTTCACCCTCGTCTCAGTTTACACACAGACCTCCAATTTCACCCTCGTCTCAGTTTACACAGAGACCTCCAATTTCACCCTCGTCTCAGTTTACACAGAGACCTTCAATTTCACCCTCGTCTCAGTTTACACACAGACCTCCAATTTCACCCTCGTCTCAGTTTACACAGAGACCTCCAATTTCACTGCTAAATTGTTGTTTTTTTTTTGTACCCCCTCACCCACCATACGCCTCCTCTACTCACCTTTTCTGGTATTTGAATGTGTTTTGCGACAAGGCTGGCCAAGTCCTTGTGAATTGAGGCGGGGATCTTTGAGGCTTCGATGTTGGTCTGTATAGTAACAATAGGCATGTTGATGATGAGGTTTTGGTCAATTCCTGGCGGATTTGGTTTTTCTATGAGATTCAATTTAAGTTATTCATTAAAGTTGGCAAATCAACGCTTGTGCATGTCCCATTCTTAAGTAGCATTTTTTTTTTAATTTTTATGTTATATAAAGTGTGTTTTTTATTATTAGGCACGCTGGCGATACTTCGAGGTTAAACGAGGTCACGTGTCTGGTTTAGAATCATCCGTCTTATAGTCACGGCCCATGATTTCAACGTAAAAGCAGAAAGTATTACTGAATGAAGCATGAACATGTTTCTGGCATGTTTGTATATTCATCTGCAATTCCAGATTTAAAAAAAAAACTGTGAGGTTTTGGAATGTTCACATAACAAATAGTACATAATGTACTTTGGTGACTATAAGTTTTGAAATGTACATATAACATGCAGTGTATAATGTACATTGGTGACTTTATGTTTCGAAATGTACATATAGCATACAGTAGTTACTGTACACTGGTGTCTTAATGTTTTGTTGTAACGTATATATGACATACATTATACAATGTAAATTAATGAATTTATGTTTCGGGATGCACTTTAATGACTTTATGTTTTGAAATGTCAATATAAAGTACAAATATTTAATTTACACTTGTGACTTTGTGGTTTGGAATGTAAAATACTGAATATTCTGCACACTAGGATGTCCAAATAACACATTATACAATGTACACAAATGTCTTTATATTTTGCTTTCATGGAAAGGTGTTCTTTCAGCCAGTTTTGTTGTTTATTTGTCTTTTTTGCTTATCGGGTAGGGTGGTTTTAACCTCTTCACCTTTCCCCGTCCCATTTCCCCCGAACAAAATTGTTTTTTTTTTTTTGTTTTTTTTTTTTTTTTTTGCTGATTTTACTGGATTAGTAAGTATTAAGAGAAATAATATTTTTTCATGCTCGAATGAATTTTATTAAATACCCCTTCCGCAGTGTTTTGATTTTCAATGAAATTTCTTCAAGCATTAAAATCAATTTGTGTGTTTTTCTTAAACTGTTAATTTTAATGCTACACTGATTTCATTTGTTATTTTTTAGACATTTATACATCGATGGTTAGTTCTCTATTAGTAACTTACAAATGTGAATGATCTATGACTTAGAACTTGGACGTCAATCCTAGTCTACTAGTAACTGAGTCAACCTGTGTTACAAGAATCTCAGAAATAGTCACACCTAGTCTACTAGTAACTGAGTCAACCCGGTGTTTTAAGAATCTCAGAAATAGTCACACCTAGTCTACTAGTAACTGAGTCAACCTGTGTTACAAGAATCTCAGAAATAGTCACACCTAGTCTACTAGTAACTGAGTCAACCCGGTGTTTTAAGAATCTCAGAAATAGTCACACCTAGTCTACTAGTTACTGAGTCAACTCGTGTTATGAGGGGCTATGAGACTTTTTCCAGAGAAGTTTACACGTGTAGGAAGTTATTCAGGGGCGGATTTTAGTCAATGAGCAGAAAAAAACATGGGGGAGGGGTTAAAAAAAAAAAAAGAAATACACAGATAAAAATTATATATGTGGTGTAGGAAGGGCGTTTTGTCTGTACCCTGGCTGGGGGATGGCCTTAATGGGCTCGCCTGGTGGCCCCGAAGATAAATACGCCTAAATACATGCCAAATACATAACAGTTTAAAAAAAACCATTGCAAGCTTTTATCAGTAAATAACACAGCAGTATGTTTACAAGGCAAAAAAAAAAAAATACTCTTGATTGTCTTTTTAAACACAATTATCTTGAGAAACTTTGAACTGAATCATCCAAAGTAATGAATATGTTTATCTTTATCGCTACCAATGAATATGTTTACCTTTATCGCTATCAATGAATAAATTGATCTATATCCAGTGGCAGTCACTATAGGCGGTGTCACCCGATGCAAAAACTCAGGGTGTCACCACCCCCCCTCCCCCCAAGATTTCCACCATGAGCAATAGTTCATATTTCGAATTTTCCTGCACTAGACCTTAGAGAGTTTACTTTAAAATACATTAGCGATAAAAACTATAGTATTACTGACTGTATTTTTATAAAGATGTCTATTACTTTCATTGAACTGAGTGTGTAAACTACGTCTCCAATGTCATGAAAACACGTGACTACATGCGCCCTTTTTTTTTTAAACGAATGTAAAAAAAAAGCTCTAGATTGATCCGAGCAGCTTTGAACAGTATTCATTTACCTAAGCTCCAGACGCTCTGCATGGTAGCACCCTGTGCTACTGCTCTGCTTGGTGACACCCTGTGCTACTGCTCTGCATGTTGACAACCCGTGCTGCTGCTCTGCATGGTGACATTATGTTCTACTGCTCTATATGGTCAATAATTAAATAATCTGATTCACATCTGTACAGAATAATTTGGCTGCTACTGCTCATGTTTTTAAGCTATGGTTGGTTAAAAAACCGACAATTCCGAGATTTTTCTGCTACGAAATTCAGAACTTTTCATTTGGGTTTCACCCTCTGAAATGGTGTCACCCCGTGCGGACCGCACCCCCCCCCCCGCACCATCCTAGTGACGCCACTGTCTATATCGCTATCAATGAATATGTTTATACATCACAATCAATTATGAGTTTTTTTATCGAGTGTATTAGTCATACATTGACATGGTGGACATTTTAAATTTTAAAACGAAATAGATTTACAAATACATATTAGAAAAAGAATATTCCTTCACAAATAATATTAAAATGAACATCACCTCCCACCCTTCCTTCCTTCCTCGGTTTAACAAAGTATAGCTTACCTTTCTTTTACCTTTAATATCCACACTGACTATGAGAAACTTTCACTCAAAGACGTATATATAACAAATATAATTACATAATCTATTTCCTACATACACCAATGTTGAATTCGGGACTAGTAAGTAAAAAATGTCACAAGTCCTCACCGTCTTAAAAATAACAGTATTTACACGTGCTACGAGCATTATGTAAACATGATTCTTTATCTTTACTTACCACCGCAAAAGCAACAAAACTTTCTTGCTTGCTCTGACCATAGCTTTCTTTCTTTTTTTAAGCCAATGACAAAAACTCTTTTCCTGCCAGTAGTTGCTGTCTTTCAGAATTAAGAAAAATGAAGTACACGACGTGTTTTAATATTGCATTTTTCTCTATTCTCTTCTTGTGAATATAAGTATATATATATATAAACAAAAGTTTAAATTTTGTGATGTTTTTTAAAAAAAAAATTCAGATTACTTCCTCACCAAAACCAGGGAATATTTTATTACATTTAAACGGTGTTGCCAACTGCTAATTTGCCAGGACGATTGTGTAGCTGTGGGGTGAATCTTAATAACATGTAGCGGTCACGCATGAACTATGTACCCGTATCAGAGGCTACGCGACATTACATTCACTTGAACGCACCAAGGATCAGTACAGAAGATAAACTGACACAAAACGGAAGTTGTTTGTAGCATAGGACACATTTGACACAAATAGGCCTACATCTATTTTAAAACACACACAAAAAAAAAATACATAAATTTCACAAAGTGCAGATCTTGTTGCGTTGCATATTATCGGGGGCTAAATTTCGATTGATCAGCGGGTGCACTTGTTCTACAAGATAAATAAACAGCAATAGACGTTATGCAGTCACCTAACTCGCAACAGTATTTTTTTTTCATTCAAGTATCTTACGAGCCTACATTGATTTGTATTATGGAAGTCTATCACAGTGGCGTAGCGAGCTTAACTCGCGCCCGGGGCAGAATATGCCTACCATTTTAGCGCCCCCATTCAAAACCATATAATATTATATGTAAAATATACCTTTTGGCGCCCCTTTGTGAGTTGCACCCGGGGTATGATGCCCCCTTGCTCTCCCCTCACTACGCCACTGGCCTTTCACAATATAGATATATTGATTCGTATTATAGAGCTCACTCACAAGATACATACATTGATTCATATTATAGAGTTCACTCACAAGATACATACATTGATTCATATTATAGAGTTCACTCACAAGATACATACATTGATTCATATTATAGAAGTCACTCACAAGATAGATACACGGACTCACAAGATACATACATTGATTCATATTATAGAGTTCACTCACAAGATACATACATTGATTCATATTATAGAAGTCACTCACAAGATAGATACACGGACTCACAAGATACATATATTCGTATTTTAGAAGATGCCAACAACCCACATCAAATATTGTGTTATTGAACAAACAATGTTAAGCAACTGTGATGAATATTTTCTTGAAATGATAGATACTTTGCTTCGAAATTTTTTAGTGCAGAAAAATTTCATTTCATAAAGCACAGAAAATATTTCAGTAAATACTATGTGAAATGCATATAGTAACAATGTGACACAACAGTACTTGTAACGAAAATAGTACCATAATGTCTATTAAAGGTAGAAAAATATATGGTTTTAATGCAACTATTAATTCTAAAAAGTACCGTAATAAACTCAATAGCAAAGAAAGCTATGGCGGTTTTACTGGTTCATAAGATAACTTAATGGACTGTCAACATATCTTTTTTTATGCAGATACATGTTTTGTAGAGTGTTTCAAAAAAATTTTTTTCTCAAATTTAACCGCATAGGGCATTAATGGATGAGGGTTGATGTATTAGGTAACCAGTAAAAATTTCAGTCAAAAAGATTGACATTAACAGACTGCTCAAAGGGTCTCCTTCTTTTGGCATATTCGTAAGCAGGGACGAGGCGTAAGTGTTGCCGGTCTAACTCTTAGAGAAAAATTGATTGATGTTTTTATAGCCATATACAAAGCACAAACGAACAAAGATCTATATATTTGTATAAAGTATTGGACTAATAATATACACGATTTATATATAACTGATGTTATATATATATATATATATATATATATATATATATATATATATATATATATATATATATATATATATATTTTAACTTGTAGTCTTTTTATTATGAATGATTTTGCTAACTATATTCACTACACACAAGACCATTTTATAGCTATATGGCAAGAACAAAAGGCTGTCGAAGTGATAGGCAGATGGAGTTGAAAGTTGAATTTTTCCAGCTGATGAATCAACAACAGTATCACTGTCAACAAGTACAATATATAGAGCTAGAAAAAATGTTTGCCAATCAGTCACAGTAAACCAGAAGGAGATGTTTGTGCCAAGCACACCATTAGTTGCTCATTTTGATGAAAAATTACTACCAGATGTAGGTGGCCAATCAGACCACTAGTTGATCGAATACCAATTGTTGTGTCTTGAGTGAAGGTTGAAGAGCTTCTGACAATTATACAACTTCCAAGATCAACTGGTGATTTAATGGTGCAGATACTACACGAGTTGAAAGGTGTCCCAGAATGGCTGGCAGGTCTTTGTTTTGATACAAAAAGTTCTAACACAGGAGTTCATACTTGCGCCATAACAGTTATTCAGTGGATGTTTGACAAATGCCTTCTTTTTCATGCATGCCGTCATCACATCTTTAAAATAATATCAGCAGCAGTGTTTGACAAGTTGTTTAAATCATCTGGACCACACTTTTCACTGTTCAAATGTGTTGAGGACCCCTTTGAGGGTATCCTTGGCTTGTTGCTAAGAGTATGAGGGCTGACTCAATGATGACTCGTATTTGTATTTGTGTTTCTATCACACACAGTCTCACCAATAATTAAACGTATAACAAGTGACGAATAATCAATTCCACAAGCGTGTGTACAACACCAAGATATATTTATTATACAAAGGCACCAGTCCGTAACAGGGATCTGGCTACTTATCATAAGCAAAGATAATTCAAACTGCAGCAAATAATCCAATATAAAATGAATGAGGGGAACAAGGACGTTATCACTAGTTAGCTCTCTCTCTCTCTCTCTCTATCGCTCACCCAGAGCCACACAAGTCGACTGGTCGCTACGAAGACCCTCCGTCGAATGTCTATAAATCTACCTTACATTATTCAAACACTTTCTTCCACGTGACCCTTAGCCAATCAAATATAATATCGGTTTCTTTCAAACTTTCAAATTAGGGGGTGGAGCCTAGATGGGGGGGGGGGAGAAGTACGCCGTATAGACAAAGACAGTAGTAACTGGACATCCATCCCTTTGTCGGCGATTGACCAGGGCCGAGTGACCAGGGAGAATTCCCCGTGAGGAATGTAACGTGTTTCTGTTACCCGCTACCTCGTTCA
Organism: Bulinus truncatus; assembly: GCA_021962125.1. Classification (NCBI taxonomy): domain Eukaryota; kingdom Metazoa; phylum Mollusca; class Gastropoda; family Planorbidae; genus Bulinus; species Bulinus truncatus. The sequence goes on along the minus strand of JAGDYQ010000038.1, from coordinate 3,909,565 downwards.
GCTTCCGTTGTCCACCTGGCTGATGACGCAATTACGGGGGTGGGGTAAAAGAAGGTGGGGAGAACTTGAGAACGGGGACGTATATTATTATACAGGGTATAACATATACATCTTAACGTTAGTAATACTATTAAGCTAAGGGTTGGAGTAAGGGGATGGTTTCGACATATTAGTCACAACCCGTGACAAAATGTTTCAAGGAAACGTGACCGTCCCTTGATATATTATGATTTGCTGCTATTGATGTATCTACATCCAGATCAGAGTTGACAAACAGTGAGAAGGTTTGGCTTTATGAGAGAAAAGCAGACCATGATGCTTAAAGGGGCCCAACATGAGTACACTATTATTTGATTAACAGGAATTCTCTATCAAAATAGTATAGACATATATGTTACTTACTAATTGTATAACAAACATCTTTTCATGTCTTATAGGTTCTTGGCTATACTGGGTCAAATATTGATGAAAACTGTGTGAAGTGCAATGTTTGGAAATTTTTAAGGCATTCTTTGTGCAAGCTACACTTGAGATAAATACATCATTCAACTCAAGATAAAACAATGAGTAAATACTGAAAATTTCAGTCTGATACCTCTTTTAGTTTTGAAATATTCACGTTCAATTATCGCGAAAATGTAAATGTTACGCGAACTCGCGACTACCCTTAAAACTTTAAAAAATCATATATCACAAAGTTTTTGACCAAATGGTCTGAAATTTTCAGGAATCACTCAACTTTGAATGAACAACAAGCCCTGAAAATTTCAAAAAGATCTGAGAGGGTTGGGTGAACAATTGTCAAAAAAACTGGTTGAGTTGACATGGAATGACCCTTTTGCAAAAAAAAAACAACTAAAAGTTTGATGCTAATGAGCAGTCACTTAGACTCAATATTTTTTCCTATAATTTGGGTCACGTATTACTGACCCGAAACCTCACATTTCTGGGGGGTATGCGAAAGTGAATTAAAAAAAAAATTCACCATTATCCTTTGAAACACTCTAATGTCTTGCTTATTTAGAATATGACATAATGATTGAAGTAATATAATTTGTAAAAAAAAAAAGAGGCTGTTTGAAATTATAAATTATTCGAAGTTGGTTTGTCGCCCAATTTCTTAATTTTAAGCTTATTAGGCGACATACTTTCTTAACTTGGTGACATACTTTCTTAACTAGGCGACATACTTTCTTAACAGGGTGTCATACTTTCTTAACTTGGTGACATACTTTCTTAAATTGGTGACATACTTTCTTAACAGGGTGTCATACTTTCTTAACTAGGCGACATACTTTCTTAACTAGGCGACATACTGTCCTTTCTTAACTAGGCGACATACTTTCTTATCAGGGTGACACAAAAGTCGCCAATTCACTATGTTAAAATTTGCTATGATATCCTAACATAAGTTTAAATTCACTTAAAACAGTAGAAGGTTGAAGAAAACATTAAATTTCAATAACTATGTAATACATTTGTAAATTAATTAACGAATAGGCGAAATCACCTTTTAAATCTCTGATTTTGACGGCTCTGGTTCTGTCTATTCTCTTGGCCTTTTCTTTTTCCCAAGGAAACTAGGCCTATAATTACATCTGTTTCTTACTCATTTTTCTAATGTTAAATTTGAGAGCTCATGTGACCGAGATATAACATGGAAATAAAACTAAACTCACATAGTAAATGAGACATGAGAAAGTACCAAAGTTACAAGACACTGCCGCTTGCAGCCACTCAGCTCCCGGTTAACCAACCTCTCGTTCACGGAAAGTCTCAAAGTCCCGAGAGAAATACACCACATTAAATAAAATGAAAATAATTGAATTTTTCTTTGGCGGCCCGGTACCGCTTGGTCCACGGACCGGGGGTTGGGGAGCCACTGCACAGGCTGATCTTGTCAGGAGACGAGGTGGTGGGCGCTTAAGTCCACCCCAGCGCCTTGCGCCCCCCCCCCCGATAATGACGCCAGTTTAACATATCTCCGAATCAGTGTGCGTGGGGAGGGGGGACTTCGACATAAAAGGAATGAGCTCATAGCCGTTCTAATTGATACACAAACTAGGCAGATGTATAGAGCCTTGTAGAGACTTTTATTTAACTTACCATACGGCGTAATGGGGACGGGTGGTCGTGCTGTTTAGAACGATCGCGATCGACTGTCGACCGGAGGGTCCAGGGTTCGAATCTCAGTGAGAACCTTGGGATTTTTTCAGCTACTGGTGAAAGTCCCCAAGTCCTACCATCTTTAAATTGGTACTTGACTTTATGTTGGGGCAGTAAAGGCGGCTGTGCGTTGTGCTAACAACACAATTCCTTTGTATGCCGAGGTTACTGAAACTGATTAATTATACACTACATTAGCTTTTTTTTAAGGCATAACATCTAAAACACATATTTCCCGCCCTCGGCTTAAATTTTTAAAAATGTATGTGTCCAAAATTTGCAAACGTCTCGATTTACAACAATTTTGTCTGAGGCCCACAAATGTACCTTCGCCTAGCTAGTGCCACCCGAAACATAAGAAGGGCTATTTGTGATATATTTATCATAATATCCGCCATGGAGTCGTTAAGTACTCGAACGGACTGGTGCATTAAGAATGCCTTCATTTAAAATACAAATTTTAATAAAATAAAAGAATTTAAAAGCATTTATGGTGAGATAATTATTTCTGATAAATGTCTAGAAATAAAAATAATAAACACCGGTTCGTTTCGGATGACAAATTGCACACTTCCGGTGTAAACATCACTACAGCTTATATTCTATTTATAAAATGAACTAAAATAATTACTGCTTAAATTTGAATTGTGACTTTTCTGTCACATTTACGTTTCTCCTCGTAAGTTTGTTCTCGTTATATCTCCATGCTTCTAAGTTCCTTTTAATTCTCTGGCTATGTGTAATTCTGAGAAAAGACGAAATAGTCCACATTTTATTCGATAGACTAAGTCACAAATTTATATACTTACACTACAGCGATCACCCTTTATAACTTTTGAAATTGATTGAAAATTTGTCGAGCCAAAATAAGCATAAAGTAAACATCATGACTGATTATTTGTAAGGTAATTGATCTTAGTATATGTATGATAAGATGATATATGTATTCAATTAAACAAATAGTGATAAAGCTTTAATTGGTCATACATCATTTAAGCCTCCCCTGTTCTGTTGTTAGTACCTATCTTGGGTTTGGAAAGTTTGTTCTGTTGTTAGTACCTATATTGGGTTTGGAAAGTTGGGATTGTTAAACTCTCCAAATAAAAACTGGTTTAGAAATGGAAAAGAATATTAGAAAAAAGTCTTAATATTTCAGCAAGATTATGATATTTAAGCAAGATTCATGGAATATAATGCTTTTATTAAGTTTTATTACCTTGATGGAAAAGTCCAAAAAGAAATGTTATTCAGAGATTTTTAAAAAACTAATTAAAATTATATAACTTTATTTTTCATCTGTATGAATAAATCATTTAAAGTGTGCAGTTACCAAAACATTTGAAGCATGGAAAACAGTCATAATGAAATCCCTGCACCAGATAATACAACAGTGCTTCACAGAACAGACAGTAGGGTTGATAATGTTGAGCCAGATCTGTTGGATGACCCTTGCTCAGGTAATTCTTAATTCATACTATGAACTAGTAATACAACTCTAATTGTGGATTTCCGCTACATAATAATATGGCATCTTTTATTAGTAATATATATATACATCTGTTTGTTGCAAAGTCCTTTTATTAACTTGTAGCAGGTGTAATAACAACCATAAACAACATTAATATACAAAGTAAAATCCAGTTTAAAGTAACAATAAAAACTTTTAATTCTTCAATATTATTATATGAATATGAGCTGACATTTAATGGTGTATTCAGGAGGAGTACAATAACTACTGTCTAGATACAATCTACAACATGAATCCGCATTCTGGGATGCCCAAAGCTAGACTGATGGCAGAATTGCCAAAATAAAACATGTGGTCCCCATTGTCATTTGTAGTATACGTCATTTCTGCCCAAATGATGTATACACGTATAACTCAGAAAAAAAGAACACCTTGATGGAGGAATGATGTCATGGAGGCTGTGGTGGGTAAAGCCTACCCAACTGCATCATCAAACTTTAACTACCATTTCTCAAATATATATAGTATATTATTGTATATAGATAGATAGATATATTGTTTATTTCAGTGTGCTTTGAAATAACATCTAAAGAGACAAGAATTGCCAAACGATATTTTTTTTTAAGATCAGCTTTTCTCATACCCAAAATCTGTGAGAAATGGAAAGAAATTCATCAACTTATTGAAAAAGTCTTAGAGTAGCTTTTTTTTGAATAAGTATAAAAGAAAATTAAAATTTCACCATTCAAAAGAGTTAATGAGCGGATAAAGGAATTAAAAATTCTGCAACAAATGTCATAATTTCATTTTTTTTTAAATCTAAAATTTGTTTATATGTCCTCCATAATTGATAAATATTCTTTTAATAATAGATATTTGTACTTCTACAGAAGCTGCACAGTCTGAATCTGTTGGTCGCTCAGAAATGTTTACTGAGCCCCGTATGACTGTGTCCAGTGGTGACTTCCCTATTCTTGTCTCAGATATGCGTACTGAAATCTCACAAAGTTTTGTAAAAGCTGTGCATGAGAAATATAATGAGGATGCTACATCCGTTCCAGATGCTATACATAATATTGTTCTTGTGCCCAAGTCGGGGCCAGTGAAACTAACAGGTAGTTGGAATATAGTTCTAACAGAAAGTGAAAATGATTTTTACAGCTTGAACTGATCAAATTGATTACATGCAAAATGAAAATTGCAAAGTTTAAACAAAAGTTAACATAATTGGTTATACATTTTTAAGCCATAAGCAGTATATTTTCTTGAAAAATCATCTACGGATGATTATTAATCTGAACAAAAAAAAATTCATGTTGTAAAACATAATTTTTATAGCTATCAACATATACAGTTACACCCATTTTAGTATGTTTACATTTTAGCTTAGATCATTGAATGTATTTAACCACTATGAAATAGAACATAAAACTTCAATTAAAATGTGACTTTTTAACAAATAGCTTCTGGAAATATTGTATTGCCAAGACAATTAAGCATGAGTGGATGTGAAATATCTGTTGCTGGTGATCCTGTCCTCATCAGAAAAATGTGCCATAAAGTTCGTGAACTAGATTTGATGGAGAATAATATAACAAGCTGGGATGAGGTACTGTATGAAATGCGTTTTTATTCAATTTCTGATGTTCGCTAAAAAAGTTAGTTTTAAAAAATTGATAGGTAAAATTTGTCATATTTTCTGAAAAAATTTAATTTTTGCATAGAACATAAATTTATGGAACTGTTATAATAGTTGTAACAGGGTGTTATAATGACAATGATTAATTTATCTATTTTTTAATCAAATGATTTTTTCCAAACAGGTGTTTTCCATTATTGAATGCATCCCGAACTTAACATTTTTAAACATCACCAAGAACCAGTTAACCACCAATCTACCAGACCTCAGCAGCCGGACACTTCCCTGCCTGACCCACCTTGTTTTAAACAACACTTTCATCTCGTGGGGCATCCTTTTACAACTTCTGGACATATTCCCCAGGTAAGATAATCATTTAAGGTTTAATATTTCAGTAATAAATATGGTCAGGGCCGCATTTTTATATTTTGTTAAATTAAATGTTCAGGGTTAGATCTTTATTTGGTAGAAAAAGGTTAAAAGTACTCAGAATAATCAACAGAATTAGTTATCAATAACACTTTTGACAAGGGGCTAATTATGTCATTTGAAACCGTTGTTCTCTAATTAGTAGATATAGAACTCTTTGCTCAGAATTTCTTGCATAAATTTTAGTTTTTACAACTTAGTTGCTAGGCTTATAGACTGATGTTTTTTCCCAGTCATAGTATTTTGATTTCTTATTAGTTTTTAAAAGGAATATTGTTTATCTTTCTTACATCTTGATATTAATGTATGTTTTTTTTTTCCATTTTTCAGCCTGGAAGAGCTCCACTTAAGTCTCAATGGATTTGAGTCTATAGATTTACTCTCAGCTTCATTGCAAACTTCCTCTGTCTTAACTCCTCTATCGACACCTTCATCAGATGTTCATATGGTATCATCAGACTCATCCTCCACTACTCAATCATCAACTACCTCAGCAGTCATTGCCTATCCTACTCTACATAAGCTCTTTTTTATTGGTAACAAAGTGACGATTTGGCAAGAAATCAGCAAACTGGGGGCATTCTTTCCGAACTTGACATTTCTCCTCCTGTCAGAGACTGAAATTAAAACTTTCGAAGGATCTGACATGATTGGAGATTTGTTTCCACATTTACAGACTCTCGGCCTAAACAGGACACTTCTTGAGTCGTGGGACGAAATTGCAAAATTAAGACTTTTTCCATCTCTGACTGATATTCGTCTCAGTGGAATACCTTTTTTGGAGGTTTGACTTTTATATACAGTAATAAAATTGTCTATAGCATCTTAAAGATATGATTTTGATTCATACAACATTTACTAAATCTTTTTTTTTTCAATTATCAGGCTCTGCCAGAGATATTTCGAAGGCAACATACGATAGCTTTATTACCTAATATCCTAACTTTAAATGGAAGTCGTATTGGAGAAACGGAAAGGGAGGATGCAGAACGAGCTTACATCAGGCTATTTTTAGACAAGGAAGAGAAACCTCTAAGGTGAGTAAGACTTCTCAGAGTTTTTTTTAAGAATTTCTTTACAACTTTAAACATATTTAGTAATAATTACTTTGCACATCTCCAGCCAAGAACTTCATGATGAAAAAAGGATTTATTATTAAGTTAAATGTTGTCTCTCAAAGAAGCATGTAGTGGAGAGTTCCTCCTGTGCATGTATGGAGTACATGTATATAGATTCAGGTATTTACTGCACAAGTCCTCCTGTCTTAAAAATGATTACCTGGCATTTGTTAGAGAAAGCACAATAGTATTGTTAACTGCCACACAAACCACCTGTATGACATGGCAGGTAGAAACATTCGACTTCTGGCCTCAAGTTTATGTGTATCCTTAACTAACTTCTTTTATATCCCCAATAGTTCTAATGTTGTTATAGATAACATCTGATTATATAAGCAATGTCATAGAACTTATATGTGAAAGCTGGTCGTTCTGTTAACAAAATCTGTATACGTGTACCAGTAAATATGGACCCAGGTAGGAAGGGGTTAACGGTCGCCCTGACCATTAATTCTCTTTGCATAGTTTACTTCTATTTACTTAGTGGTAAACTAAACCAGTCTAACAATAACCTTCAAGAGAATACATATCAACTACAAATTACAAAGGTGTAAGTTTTGTCCTTTCTACATGTTATGATACATCTTATGATACATCTATACCAAGAGTGTCCTAGATGTAAGTTTGTAATATTTTCGTTTAATCTCTTAGTCTAAATTTGGACATTTTAAAATCAACACAGCCAACTTATTTGTTAATGTTATTTATTTTTTTACATTATAAATATTTCTACTTTCAATTACATGTTGAACTAAATACATTCATTTAAAGGAAAAAAAATAGCCTCATCTTTAATCAACCTTTATAAAGCCTGGCTTGGGGAGGGAGGGGGGAGGTTTGTGGCCTGGCCTATTAAGCAACAGCTTCACACTTGACACGCAAGATCTATAAAATTTATGCATGCATGCAAGCTCCAAATAAATTTGAACAAAAATCCCTAAATGGATTGAGAGATATGTCAATGCAGAATTAAAATGCTAAAATATCTTAAAGCCAATAGTTATAAATAAAAATAATTAGCAGCATGCAGTAACATGGTTAAAAGGAATTATCAAGCCAAATTTTTATTTTCAGCTATGGTGGATTTCTATGCTTAACAGCCAAGCATGCATTCATCGCTGGGTTCAACTTTATATATTAAGATATTGCAGTAATATTGCATAATGCTGTGTTTTTCCATTTCAATCAGATACCATGAGCTTGTGAGGCTGCACGGTAAAGTTGATCCCCTTGCTAAAGTGGTTCTCAAGCCTCGGACACATGTCCGTCTAAAAGTAAGTGGCTACTACTGGGAGCTTAACTGTCTTGAATCATCAATAAATGTTCGCCATCTGCAATTTTTTTTTTTCTATTTTATCCTTTATAGTTTGTCTAACAATTTAATTCCCTTTGCAAATTTTACAAGCATTTAGCCTGTAAAATATTTAGTTAAATCATCAGTTTCAGGAAACTCTTGTTGCTGTTTCCCAACTGGGAATCTTTCTGCACCAAGAAACTAACATGGGAAATTCGTCACTTCCTTTGTTGGAGAATCTTTCTAAAGTGGGCCATCACATTATCATTCATTAGATTAACTTATCTATTAGCAACAAGTTACTTGTTGCAAAGTTCTTTAATCCTGGCGGTTGAAGTGGTCACTGGCGAATTATCATCATATGACTGCTCCACAAACTTATCTGTAGCTAGCTCTCCACTGTGGTCATCAGTCAGATTCTCCAAGTCGTTGCTATCAACTTCCAGGCCCATATAATTATGTACATGGCTGTTTGTCACCAGCTTTAAACCTTACTCTCTCTCTCTCTCTCTCTTGCCTTTGTTCGTAACCTGACTGTCCATTTAAAAAATATTTGCTCGTAGCCTGAATTGTTCATGACACAGGGTGTTCGTAGCCTGAATTGTTCATGACACAGGGTGTTCGTAGCCTGAATTGTTCATGACACAGGGTGTTTGTAGCCTGAATTGTTCATGACACAGGGTGTTCGTAGCCTGAATTGTTCATGACACAGGGTGTTTGTAGCCTGAATTGTTCATGACACAGGGTGTTCGTAGCCTGAATTGTTCATGACACAGGGTCTTTGTAGCCTGAATTGTTCATGATACGGTATTGTTGTTTTCGTTGGCGAAAACTAAAACTAAAACCTTCGTTGACGAAAATGTTGACTTTTCGTCAATGAGAACTAAAACTAAAATTAGCAGCAGGACTAAAACTAGACGAAAACTAAAATCATTACAGAAAAAATGAAATAAAAACTGAAACTAAAATATGACCTGTGACTAAAACAACACTATTACACGGGTGTTCATAACCAGAGGTCCCACTTTACTTTTATATGAATATAAAGAAGTAAGATTTAAACAGAATACATTAACAATAAATATATACCAAACTGTTAACATGAATATATATTCATATAAATATTTACCGTTTGCTTTAGTTTGCTTCTTGCCTGTGTCTCGATTTGATAAAATGTTGTTTTTTTTTTAAATTTAGTTTTAAAAAGTTTCTGTGGTTTTAAAATTATTATGAGTCATAAAAGTAAAAAATGTTATAAAGTCTAATAAAATATTACGATTCAAATTATTGTTAGCATTATTGATAGCTTTTTAAATCCTCAAACAAAAACAGGTTTTATAATCAAAAATCTCTGATGATAAAAATAGCAGTGCTCATTGTAACAAATACTTTTTTAAAATTCTTTTGCAAAAATGTTATTAAAGTTCTCAGTTTCATATTATATTATTTTAAATGATGCCTTTAATGTTTGAGTATGCTCTTTTATGGCCAAATGGTTACGGAACAAGCATGCATATCTGGTAGTTAGAGTTTGAATCCCATTCACAGTTAATTTTGTTTTTAATTGTTTCTTTTTTTATATAAATTATTTTAAGATTGTTGAAAGAAAAAAAAAACCATAAGTTTCACAATTTCATTCCTAACATAGAATTAATATACCCATATAATTAAATTAAGCGATTCATTATAATCTCAAAGTTGAACTATGGACTAACTCTATGAAAAGGATTTGGTGTTAACAGTTAAAATACATAATAATAATTTTTTTTTATGTGTTCAGCATGATGTGATTGTGGTAGTGCGCAGGTCTCAATTTTTTATTATTGCTTAAAATAGTGTACATGATTTTTAACATATAATGCAATACACAAATGACCAGAATATAAATGTTTCCTTTTTTTATAGTTTAAAAATTGATAATAACTTGAGTTCTTAGCTTAATGTTGATAGTTCTATGACTACATTTGTTGATAGTTCCATTACTACAATTGTTTGAACCTAAATTAAGATAATGAAACATTAATTACATGTATATTCTAAATTAATATGCTAAAAATAAAAAGCCACTGAAATGAAAAAATTAGATATTTTATTTTAACATTGTTTGAATTAATAATTTACATTATATATAAAAAAATCTTCTGTACCATTGTCAGATTCGCGTTGAAGATGTCAACCTGCAGGTGCTAAAGCAGGAAGAGCTGGATGTGGATGTAACCCAGACGGTGAGAGACCTCAAGAAAACTATCAGCAATATTGCTGGCTGCCCTGCTTCCAAGTTTCACCTCTATTACCTAGACACGCAGGTTAACTTTGGGCCTGATAAGCTGAGGTTCATGGATAGGAAAATTTTCTCCTACAACATGTCGGATGGGGATGAAATAATTGTGGAGTGTCATACTTAAGGCTCTGCTCTATAGTTAGTGATCCCTCGCTATTACAAATGATAATGAAATGCAGATATTTTACTTCATAAAAGTGTGTGAAGTAGACCCGTCTTCAGAATAATCTGGTTTGATGGAAGTTGATATTTAAATATATATATATATTGATCATAAATTGGAAACAGGATATGATGTTCACCTTAGTTGATTGCAACATTTATATGAATTTTTATTTTATTCATTTTTTTTTTTTGTTAAATTACAATTATTAAAAAAAAATAATATTACTAAAAAAATGGCCTGTCTTAATCTAATTAGTTAATTGGCTATGACGAATTAGAGATTATCCCATAGTCTTTTACTAATAATGCAATATTTTGATATAAGTAAACCTAATTAATGACATGATTCATATAAAACCCCATTTTCTAGGGTTTCTTTAGTAAATGGCTAATCTGATTTTTTTTATTTGATTTTTTTTTTTACTTTCCTCTTGATTAAAAATTTAATTTTACCTTTATAAAAAACATAGATTCTTCAGTTATGAATCTTAGTTGATTCACTCATTTAGAAACTAGTTACTTTTCAAGGAACAAGTGCACCAAAGAATAGTAAATTTATTATTTTCAATCATTTTTTTCCTGCTACAATGTACCACTATAAACATTTTACTGTAAAACTTATCAACTTTTTAAGTTGATTAGCAAAGAACTTGGAAATTTGTGAATATGAAATACATTGTTAACCTTTTTGTTTATTTGCTGGGTTCCGTGTCTTCTGCTGATAATTTAGATTTGATACTTCCAGACAATTCTTTAAATATGTTAAAAAAAAATTTTTCATTAGGGCATATTTTTATAGCTAAAAAATGTTTTGATTCTTGCCTCCTGGCAATAACAAAATATAGTTTTTTGGTTTCAAATTTTATTCTTTAAAGTAAAATAAAATTATGATAATGAAAAACAAAGGCATGATACTTTGTAGACAGCTTGTGCTTGTGACATGTCAATATCTGAATGGAAGGTAATACTTATCAGATAAAACATATCTTTTTCGTTACTTTTCTTATCTTTATCTGGCTGTTTAAGATAATTGATACATGTATTTGCTAATCTTTTTTTTTCTTGTAGCAGTTTTACAATTTTCTGTAGTGTAAGATAAAAATGTGCAGTGGTTTAATTGTTTAGATAATCATGAAACAAAAATTGTGTACTTCATTTCCAGTATTTATTTTTTTAATACCAAACTAGCATCTTTAAAAAATATTAATGACATTTATTCAGAGTAAGACACATTGTACTCTTTAATATTTTATTTTAATTTGAAGTTTAATCGAAAGTTAAGAAAAGAATTTGTTCTTATAGTGGTGTATTTTTTTATAGGGTTTTTTAATATGTTATCAACGAGCTTAAATAAAATGTTGAGATTTCAATGATCTCTTGAGATTAATACCCAATCAAAATTCTATTCAGCAAATGTAATAAATTCAGTTACGTATATAAACATCTTTATTTTTTTAAAACATGAAAAAATGAGAGTTGTTATACATTTTAACCATTTGTCTAGTACAGGGGTGGGCAAACTTTTTCTACGGAGGGCCACATTGAAAACTTGATTCTTATCTGCGGACCGCATATATATTTTATCTACTTAATTACAATTTACATTGTATGAAAAATATGAATTTAAGATAATCTGTCATTTTATTTCACATGCAAACTCTATTAAACACACACATTACATTTTAAAATGCAAACTTAATCAGTTGCTAATTTGGTAATAAGACTTTACTATTCATAATTATTTCAACAAAATAATTGACTTGAACTTCTCATTCAGGTCATAATCTGCTTGTAGATCTAGCAGCTCTAACTAATATTCTGGAGCAATAAAACCGATTTAATATTACTAGATTCAAATCAAATAGTCGGATTAAAATTTAAAAATCTAGCAAAAACTCCAAACAAAGAGAATTAACATTTACATAGGATCGTAACTTGTACATTGTACATGCAAACGGACCGCATAATATACTCTGACGGGCCGCATGCTGCCCGTAGTTTGCCCACCCCGGGTCAAGTAGTTTTGTTGTTTTTTTTAAAGCCCCTAATAAAAAATTTTTCCTTAAGTCTTATTATTAATCCCAATTTTCTGCTTAACTAGTGTTTTTAAAATGAACCCCTTGGTTATTTTTTTCATGCTATTGTTTACCTTAACCATCCCTTTCTGTGATTCCATGAGTTGACAGTTTCAAGATATCCCCCTTTTTCCTGATCTACTCCATAATTTTTCGGCAGCTGAGCTAGATCCTGTTTTATATCTATGTGTTGACTCTAAACTGTTATATTTTGTTGCATAACACCAATCAAGTCAGTGTACATGTGATATTTTGATTTTTATAATAGAAATCTTTTTGTTAATCAGTGTGATTTATTTTTTAGTATATTGTTATGTGTGTTAGTCTTAAGCTGTTGGCCAGGTGAATTTTTTTTTTTAATTAATAAAATTTAAAAGTTATTCTGCCATATTTATATTTTCATCAAAATTAAAGAAACATTTCAAACCTAGAATTAATTTTTTTTGTGAACATTTCAAATTCACAGGATGACCAAAAATGCATTTTTAGCTTAATTAGTGCTGGTAAATAAGAGCAACATTTAATTTTACTCCACTTAATATGTAAATGTTTGTCTACTTATTTGATTATATTCACACTAATCAGTTTTATGATTAAGTTTATTTTTATGAAGTGCTTAACTTTTTTATTTTTTAACCTCAAGCAAATTTTACATGCAGACTTCAAATAAAAATGTACAAACCAAAACCAATTGTTTGTTGTTTTTTTTTAAATATTATTTTGTTGCTTTCTTGTTTTACTGTCAATAATGTTATAAGAATTGAAATAATAAACAAAACTGGAAAAAAAAAAAGACAAAATCTACTAAAACATCAAATAGAAGAGATAAACTGACGCCTTTTGAAAGGCATAGTTCATCGGCAAGAAATCGCCAATGCTCTAATTTTCACCAAATGAAAAAAACACACACACTATGTTAATATGCTTGTCCTTTAGGTTGGTTTTGAGGCACATCTTAAACCAAATATACAGGAAAATTAACTTTTTACATCATCTGCTATCATATATAAAAAAGAAAATTCTTTAAAATAAAAAAATGCCAGACTGGATGTTTTCAATTCCATAAATACTTTTATTTCAGCCCCATATAAAAATGTACAAAAAGGAAACAAGACAAATAATAAAAATTGAATTAGGAGATTGAAGTCAATAATTATAAGCTGCTTGCATGCAAATCCATGAACTTTATAAGTTTTCAATTTAAATATCTGTGACGGAAAAAAAATTACACAATGCTAAGATTATGTAAAAATAATTAAATCATTATGAAACATATGGGGTAAATATTGTAAAGGTGAAGGTTAAAAGTGGCTGACTAATATTGCTGTACCCACAGGTTAATTTAAAATTGGTGACTTATGTCACAACTCCGACCATCTCAATGGCACATAGCCACCATTACATGCCACAGTAGAGAATATTTTGCAAAGTAGAATTTGCCAAACATAGGGCTCTAAAAGAGATTCCAACCACACAGGAATGACTCAGCGATGTAAAATAAACTAAAAGAAAAAAAAAGACATAACATCTGAAATGATTTAAGGCGGCTCAAAGGCTATGTTCATAAAAAGCCTAAAGTCATCATTGCACAGGTAATAGGTTCTAGACCTAACCACTGCTTCAGACTTTTAGCCTCAATGTACATCTCATTCCAATAGCACCTTTTTAGGATTCTGTATGCACACCTACATGAGACAATTAAAGCAACAGAACATATTACCAGCTGTGACAAAACAAAATGAATGTCACCCACATACAACCAAGAAATAGAATCTAGATTTGAAACAATTAAACCCATAGCTTTCAGATTTGAGGTTAAGGTCCTGAGCATGACCGTCCCATCTAAAATACAATCCTACATTTTTGGAATGATATGAAGAATTGCTGTTTATCTGAGTGCAAGAAACAATTGTTTCGACATTGGGACCAATTATCACATGGAGCCTACCAAATGTTTCCTAATTAAACATTCTCATTATCAAGAGATATTGATAATTTCTGTACCCACTAAGCAGGGATAGCAAGCATTATCCAGACCCTCACTGCATATTTATCTTGCCTGGCAGTTCTTCCAAGCCTATAATAAACAACCCACGTTACCCCCCCCCCCCCCCACCAGGGGACGGATGGTCGTGCGGTAGCACGCTCGACTGTCGACATGAAGGTATCTGGTTCGATCTCCGGTGAGGACCAAGGAAATTTTTCATGTCTTGGCTTAAGTTCCCGATATATCTCCCGTGGTGCCTCCATGGCCATTGCACTATCGGCTACGGTGGGGATGAAAGAAGGGCACCATAAAAACTGTCCCATTAGTGGTTTATAGGATCTAAGAGATTTCATCTCATCCTTACAGGGACTTCACACCCCCCCCCCAACCTCCAATAGTAGTCGGACAGGCTTTCTGTTGCCTCCTCGACAGCCATAGATACTAAAATTTGAAAAGATATCTATGGCCAAAGTTGAATACCACACATAGGGAAGTGTGATAGCTTTTTGTACACACAAGAGCAGTATCGAGGTGAAAACAATTGAACATTTCACCAGACAACATAAAACTGTATACTATAAGGATTATTATGGACCATTCAATGAATGCACATTTCAAAAGATTATGAAATTCCCAGTATAAAAAGCTAACAACAGAAAACATCATTATAGAGTATAAATGCCCTGTTCACTCTAGTTTAGTGACATAACAATGAAAAAAAAACTTATCACTGTCAACATCACAGCATGACAATCTCTGTAATGGAAAGAAAAATTTTAATCCATAACTGATCCAAGTGCAATTATTAAGAGAACATAGTAATAGCATTTACTGTAAAGTCTTTTATCTCGAAACAATAAAACTGAAACTTAAGCATAGAAATAAAAAGATTTAAGTTTTTTAAGAAATAATTTTGTTCAGTAAATAGGGGCTACATTAATGTAACCAATAATTAGGAAACCTTTCAATATATAAAAATATGATGAGAAACACACACAAAAAAAATTGTGAAGACAATCTTGTTAAAACATTTCAAATTGTAATAATGTGCTGACATTTAAATGGTAAAAATAAGTACAATAAGTTGTCTTTGCATACAAAGCAGATGAATTTTGTTTTCATTTCACTATATGACTAAGTATGAAATCAAATTTGGTTATTTCCTAAATGCTATGTGAAAAATATCAAGTGGGTCTCAAATGCAATCCGTAATAGGTTCCCATATCAGCCTACACAGACCATCGGGGTGTAGTTTATTAATAGGTTCCCATATCAGCCTACACAGACCATCGGGGTGTAGTTTATTAATAGGTTCCCATATCAGCCTACACAGACCATCGGGGTGTAGTTTATTAAAAGGTTCCCATATCAGCCTACACAGACCATCGGGATGTAGTTTATGAATAGGTTCCCATATCAGCCTACACAGAACATCGGGGTGTAGTTTATCCAATTCTGTAGCCATGACTATTCCACCATGGGATCATGTGGCTAGCACAACGCCCAAATGTCTTCAATTTCCCCAACAAATACTGTGTACTCATAAGGGTGGACTTAGGAAACATCAATCAGAAAAGTCCCTGCAATAACCTGGGCTCAAACTCTGGACCTTATAGCTATCAGTCCAGCGCTCTACCATACTCTCACCGCACCCTAATCTTTTTTATGTTCTATGTCAAATTAAATTGTTACTGCATTAAGATGAGTGGTAAAAAATGTTTAAGGAGCAGCAACAGAATTGTCATGACTGTCGCTATTAATTTAAGAAAAAAAAGTACTTTTAACGAAAATATAAGAAGAGCAAAAAAAACATAACTTAAAAGAGGGAACAAATAATATTATAAAAATAATAATCTTAAAAAATTAGCAGACTAGATAATTTACAGCATATATATGTGATATATTTTTTAAAAAGTATAAAAAAATAATACAAGCAATATCATATATTTGTTGTTTAGCTAATCACAGTACTGGTAAAATAATATAAAGAATGATAAGTCTTTCCATTCTAGAGAAGCAATGAGCAGTCGAAACTAGGGAGCGACCGATATGCCTTTGACAGATAGTCCGATACCAATATTTTTCGCCAGCATTTTTACCGATACCGATATTTTCTTTTTAATCAACAACTATGCCAAACATGTGTTTTTCTCGTGCAGTAGTTCAAACTTATGACGTATGTCAAGTTATCAACCCTTGTTCCCCCCTTTCCCTGTCATATTTTGTAACACTTCGCCCACACGTAAGTCTTGTTTACCCTCCACTACCGTAATACCCCCCCCTCTTCCCACCCCAAAAAAAAATACACAGATGTTCACTAATTGTATCATTCAAGGTCATACATTAGAATTAAGAAATGCCAATCCTATTGTTTCAAGGTCATATCGCTGATGCAATTTTTGTGGACAAGACAATTTCTGTGTACGGGTTTTTTTTTTCCTTTTTTTTAAAATCTTGTCTGATCTGGTTATAGAATTGGGTTGTTTACTGATTTTTTTTTCGGCAACTCTGTTGTGAAAAAAAAAAACAATGTATTGGCAGCCAAAAAACGGCCGGTCCAATAGTTAACCCATAGTGCCAATATCGGTCCGTCTATCGGTCACTCCCTACAAAAATCACCCGATCCGATATTAACCGATTGTGCCTAAATCGGTCCGATACCGATACGATTATCAGTCGCTCCCTAGTCAAAACCATTTTTTACCATAGTCTGCATACCAAAACAAAAAAAAAACATAACTCAAGGAAATTTTCAAATATATGAGACTAAAGCGTACATGTACATGAAAAGTACAATTAAAGGGTACGAGAAAAAAAAAATGGATGGGAGACGCTGGTGTAGAACAACACTTAAATAAATAAGCTTAAAAAAAAACATCAATATACGTAATCATTATGTAGTAATTCAATCACAGTTAAGGCAAGAGCTATGCAGTCAAAAACTATTCCAATACCTGTCAAATGATACAAAGTACAAATATATAGTCACTTGTGATAAAACATGACCGACAAGGTTGGACAATCTTGTACTTAATTTTATCTCCTAAAAACTGTGCTGTCAAGAACCATATCTTATCACCATTTTGATGATATACAGAAATGTAGGTTACATTTGTCAGAGACAAAAGAGCCTTAAGCCACAATGTAGGTTACATTTGTCAGAGACAAAAGAGCTTTAAGCCACAATGTAGGTTACATAGTCAGAGACAAAAGATCTTTAAGCCACAATGTAGGTTACATTTGTCAGAGACAAAAGAGCTTTAAGCCACAATGCCTAAAATTCAAAGAAAAGTTGTCCCGGTTATTTTTTATTTAATTTTTCAAACTTTCTCTACCATACAGTGTCCACATGGTCATTCATTTATCAATCAAGAGCTACAGCATGGAAGTGAGTACAGAGAAAAGTAAAGTGATGACCAACACTACAGCTGGAAGTAAGGCAGAAATAACCAAGAATAGGGAAATGCAGGAAGAGGTGGAAAGTCTCATGACCCAGAGCTCAGTGCTCTCCAAGGATGAATCTTACAAGTCTAGGATTCACACTAGAATAGCAACAGCCATGGATGCAATGATATGACTTGATAAGATCTGAAAAAAAAAAAAAACAACCCAAGTCTGTCACCTGCACAAAGTACAGGAATTGGTAATCCCCATCCTGGTCTACGGGTGCTAATATATTGGACACTGCACGCTGAGAAAGAAAGAAAGATATAGGCATTTCAGACAAAGTCCCTAAGAAAGCTACACCAAATATCATACATAAGCGTAAGACCAGAAACTATGTAAAAAGGAAAGGAATTAAAAACCTGGTGGGGTCTCAGGTACCACACCTGGCTACAATGACAATGCTGAAGCGGACTTGGTCAGCCATGTTTTACTTGCGGCACTAGTGGCAAAGCAAACTCATGACAAAAAGAAGAATGGAGAAACTTAACCACTGCAGAGAGCGTGTTCTGGGTAAGGGTTGAAGATGCTTACAGGGAAAAAAGAGGGGAACAAAAACAGATGTTTTTAAACAACAGACAAGTACCGGTGGTAGACACTGGGTGGAGATGGAATCGAAGCTGATAGATAAAATGAATCAAACTTATATAACACAACATCTTCATGACCATTGGAATGATGGAAAAAAATAAGTGAATTTTTTTTTCACAAGTGGGAAATTAACAAATAAATAAAAAATCTAAGAACAGAATCAAAATGCATGTTACACATTTTTCAACAATTTATACACAAATATTTCAATGAAAAAAAAAAACTGCATGACTTTTTAAATTTATAAATAAAAATAATAATTTAGAAATGATTGATTCATTGAGTACAAAAAAAAATGACCTGGTAGGCCAACGGTTTAATCACTAACTTAGTGAACAACCAATATTTACAGCAGGAAGAAGTCTGAACTAGAATCCATATCCACAAATAAAGACTATAATTCCTTGAAAAAAAAAATGTATTGAGAACATTGATCATTTAAAGGCCAGCAAATAAAAAAAAATATAATAACAATTCTCTGTTGGTGTTTTTTTTTTCTCCCTTTAATAACAAATATAAATAACACTCTGTTAAGGGCTGGGGGAGGGGTGGGGTGTGTATCATGAAGAAGAGTTAGGGGAGTGGAGCCTGGAGCCCATAAGCCAGAACTCAATCCAGTTCCTAAACAAGCCTCGGCTGTAAGGGTTGTTCTTGAGGAAAACTCCACACCTTGTCAGGCCCTGGCGATGGGCATGGGCCAATTCATGGGATGTCACATTCTGACTGATGAGAATAATTTGATACAACAGGCCAATCAGCATCAGAGATGACACAATCACACAGTAAATGGCAGTGACAAAGCAAATGGCAGTTCTGTGAATATTAAAGATGGCACTTAAGTGAAAAGGTTAAGCAAGATTTAGATTCATACATTGAAAATTAAGGTAGCTTTTTAATTTATCGTCATTAGACTACAAAAAAAGAATATGTGATAATGCTAAAAGCATAAAAATATAGTTTAAAAATTTTTTAATATATTTCATTAAAATATAGTTTTAAAATAGTAAAACACATTTATTTAGGAAGTAAATTCCTGAAGTAATGTTAAAATAATATTTCATAATGGATCGAACTTTTGACAGCAAATTTTGGAAGCTGATTTTTTTTTTTACAACATTTCACTTCAGCAATAGATTTCTGTATCTTAATAAAGAAGTATCACGGAGAAACCTATATATTATTCAAGAGAAATCATTCCTTCACAAAATGTGCTTGGTTTTATCTATTATTTCCGGACGGTTCTTTTTTATTATATATTTAGTGAGAAGGTGATGGTGAAAATGACATATTTTCTCTGATCAGAAAGTTTTCCGAAATGGCTCATTTTCGATGTAAAGATAAAGCCACCATTCTAGCGTAAGATTACACAAATGTGGCACTAGTGTGAAAATTTGCTTTTTGTCTTTTGGAATATCTTGGTCATATGAGTAATCATCCCATTATGTGATGAAAGTTTTTTATCTCAGTCCAGAGGATCTTTAAATTTTCAAACAGGATAACCGTGCATAGATAGTAACATGGTTAGCCTCAAGTAACATGGTTAGCCTCAAAGAGCATATTTTTTCTAAACCAAACACAGTATACTCATTCTTCCCAATTTTCCCTTAAGAAAAACTATTTCACTAAAAAAAAGATGTATAAATATTGTAAAACAATAATATCCAGTAGATGTTCAGTGGAGTGGTTATTTTTGATGAACATTGTCAGATTTAAAACAATAATACAATAATTTGTCTCCCAACTTTGACACAAGGCAAAGCTGGCTTTTCTATTTTTTATATTAGATATCATTTCTCCATAAGACTTGTTATTTCATGGGTTACATTTAATATTTTGACAATATGTAATGATGTGAGTGGCCACATTTTAAATTTAAACAGTTTTTTCTCCCCCTTTGATTTAGGATTTTATAGATCACTAAAATTTTAAATGGCTATAATTTTATTTAGATTACTTGTTTAAAAACTTCAATGTATTATTTCTAGGAACATTTTGATAAAATTTAAACTGATGTTGAGAAAAATGAAAAAATTTACCAACACTGCTAAAATATACCAGCATTTGTTAATTGGTTTTAGTTTACTTTTTAATTTGCCAGATTAAGAAGTTGCATAAACAATTGTAAGGTACAAATAACGCCCCGTTTATATTTTTTTTTGTACATGTCTGCTCATTTAATCAACATTTAAGATATATGCATCACAAGAAAGATCATTTTATTTCCAACATGTTAATATATGGATATTACTATTAAAATATGCAGTTGATAGATAAAAGACTTTATAAATACCTCCCTAACCTAGGTCTACCATTAGAAATATTTACCACTTTCAGTTCATACCCACCATATCCAAACTTCATCAATGTAAATAGCTTTTACAGTGTTGAAAAGTAAATTAAATGCTCTTTTTTTTTTGCAAAGGCAATTATATATATATATATATATATATACTCACAAAAAATCAACATATAACCAGCGACAATCATTGGGCAAGAGGAACCAATCAAAATACATCTTCGGTGTGCAAATAGTTGTAAAGGTGAGATGAGCAGCGTAGACCCCAGTAAAAACAAACATTATCATTGCCAAGAGGAAAGATCTATGGTTTGTACCACCAACACAGCTGTCTATCCTATACAAAAAGATGAGTTTCAACATATTTTTGTTAAATCATTAAAAAAAAATAATAATTGTACAAGATGGCAAAATAAATAAATAAAACTGAGATTAACATATATATATTAAGTGTGTAGGGGAGAAGGGAAAGATAAGATACAAATACATTAATAAAATAAAATGCACAAAAAATGTTTTCAAAACAAATTAAACTGTGAGATAAAAGATTATCAAATATTTAAAAAAAAAAAAAAAACTAAAGATATCAATGGGTAAGATGTGATAACAAACAAAATATAAATACATGTGTTATAAAACATTTTTGTAATCTATATGCACTTTTGAAAAATAACCCTTTATGAGCCAGCTCTTAATTGAAGATCTGTTTTACCAGTTCAAGATTATTAAAAGCATTACAAAATACTTATAATAATGTATATTAGATGAGGTTTATGACTATAAAAAAATAGTCAATAATAAATATCTATAAATGTATCATAAATATTATTACTTCTGTGAAGATGTAGAATTCATTAATGTGAAAAAAAAGATGGATAAATTAGTTAGTTATAATAACAAGTGATTGTTAAAAAAACATAAAATACACTGCTTTATGTAAGACCATTTAAATTCTTTTTGTAATCTAAGCACTTTTGAAAATAACCCTTACATGAAAGGTCAAAGTGTAAGTAAAATTAACCTATAACACATACATACATCAAAAATCTTCCAAAATAACATATAAGTTATTTAAATTTTTCATTGAAAATAAAAACAAAAAAAAAAAACACACTTACTTACCAAATACAATGATGGTCTCTAACAGTGATGAAAGCTTCACACAGCTTGCAGTAGCCAGCTCTTAATGGTAGATCTGTTTTACCTGATTGAAATTATTAGTAAAGGAGAAGTAAAGGCGACTGGGCATTGTGCATAATATGCCATGGCTACAAAAATAGATGGATTCTAAACATCATCTGCCCTGCAGGGCTAAGGAAACTTAAATGAACTGATATTAAAAGTAAATGTAATGAATAGAAGAAAGCTGAGAGATGGCCTAATTAAATAGTTTCCAGGCCTTACTTGACCATTTGCCTGTGAGTTTGCCCATGTGTGATCTAAATCAAAATCTCTCCTTTGTCCCTAACTTTAAAAAAAAAAAAAAAGCCCAAAATCAATTTGGCTACAGAAATATTCATAAGTACAAGCCAACACTAGGTGTCCGACCATTTCTCCCAAACCATGTCCAGAGCAGTGTCCGCTTTTGTGGTTGGCAGATAGGGCAACTTTATTAGATTATGTGATATGGTATATAGCCTTCATTAGTGGCTCTTGATCCCACACTCACCCAAGCCCCCCCCCAACACACACAACTCACCCGAGGTCCCCCACATATTGGGGGTCTATCCCTACGACCGTCTTTATCAGGAGAGTTCTTAAAAAAAAATGCAATGGGGAAAAACATGTGTTACCTCCACCTGTTTTAGAATCCACCCATGGGATGGACTCTCCAGACATCTCATCTCTCTCGAGTTTTACAGTCACCATATCACTCTCGTAAGTATTTAGTGCCGCTGCCTGACTAGCTGGTGCCTAGAATAGTACAAATAAAATCATAAACGTAATCTCAATTTTTCACAATAAAATCATTATAGCACTGTACAAGGTATCCCAAGTAAACAGAAAAGTAAGCCATATGCTGCTCTTCATTGACTTTAAAGCGGTTCCCAATGAAATAGTGTGACTCTCTTTTTTGTATTTTTTTTACTGCATCTATATAACAAAAACTATGATGTGGCTCACGTCAATCTCACCCCATGTAACACTGTCCTAGATAATACATACGTATAAAAGGTTCTCTAAAACTGACTGATAATCAATTGAGCACATATAGGATTTTTCATAATACAACACTACATTTAAAAACTTCATTCCTGAGGAAAAAAAAATCCTAGCTTTTACATGGTTGTCAAAATAGAAATCTAGCTTTTGAGAATAAGTGTCAGCCTCAAATGTCACCTTAAATTAATGTACCATGAAGCTTAATTAAGCAGAGCCTGTGATGTGACTAACTAAATGAGACTATTTATTACCTGGTCATATAGTTGTTTATTTGAAGGGGTTCGCTTGAGGCCTGATCGCGGAATGTAAGATGCAATCAGCCCTTCCTGGTCCTTTTTAGCTTGGTGTAGAAAATAAAACATCACCATCATAGACGAGAAAACTGTCAAAATCTCCCACAGCAACACCTCTCTGAATGCTACCACAAAAAACTGAGAAAAAAAAAAACAAAGGTTCTTGACAAACAGTTTAAAAAAAAAAATAAAACTCAAAAAAACTGAAAAAAAGTCAGGAGTTGGTAGGCTAATGGATTCAAAAGTCAATAACACAAAAAAGCAAATTTAAATAATAAAATCTAAGCAGATGATTTTTTAAAAAACTTACCTGAAAAACTAAATATGAAGTTATAACAGAGGTGATTCCCCAAGAGTAAAAAAATAGGGTTCTATGGCTTTTGCTCCTCCGTCTCCATAAGGCATGAAAAACTAAGACAAAGAGCGGCATGAAAAGAAAAATTAGAAAAGTCATGACAGGGTGGAGTGTTGCAAGACTAAGGCAGATTGGAACAACCAGTATAGGTGTAATAACATCTGGACGCAATTTTACAGCACCAGATCCCAAGCAGAAAGGTAAACGACAGCGATCTGATATGGTGTTAACAAGACGATCAATGGTAGATTCTGGTACTCTCTCACATTTAAAGAGTCTGTTTAAAAATACATAAAAATAAATAGATATAAACTTATTAACATAAAAAAAATTCTTTAAATGGCCATACATTTTACTTGTTTTTTTTATACACATTAACAGATATTATTTATTTTATTTATGTTCTAATTAGACATATAAAAATATATGGGCTTTAAGAATGTGACTAAAATTACTGCATTTACTAATAACAGCAGCATCAATGAGTCTTTCTGATTTTCAGTTTTACTGTTATACACAATTTTTTATCAGTGATCGTTTTAGCCGTCAATTTGGATCATGCCATTTTTCAAGTTAAGAAAAATAGCAATGAAATACAATTTTAAAACTGTAAATACCTTAAAGTCTTCTGCTGAAATTCTTGTACATGTGATCAAACAACATCAAGACAAGATCTAATTACATTTAGGATCAGACTAAAATTTGGAAATGAGGTATCACTATGACGGTGAAGTAGCTGGAAAAAAAAACAACATTTACACTTACTTATCAAACATGTCATCCAAAGCCTCACAATCACAGCAAGAAGAAAGCACATGACTTCTTTCACCCTGCATATTGTGATATTCACAACAACAAAGAGTCTCTTTTGCAGAAGCTGAGATGTTAGATTTCGGAGATGTTGTCATATTTTACTAATATGGAAAAAAAAAATGCAAAATATATTATATTCTTATACGTAATTATTTCTCAAAATAGTTAAAATTAAACTTAATCTTACTTATAAAGCAGCTAAGCTTGTCCGGACCGCGGTGTGTGGGGAATCCATTCTATAAATAAATGACCTCCAGAAATAAATAAAACAATAGTATTTGATAAAGTAATCACGAGACCAGCGAGGTCACGAAAACATAATTCAAAATGGCGTCTTGTGTTGAATCGATTGGATATTTCTTTTTTAAAAATCTACAGTTTTAAATAGTCTCTGTGGTTTTTTATTATGAAATGTAATTCAAATTATTTTAGTTTTTATTACAACAGATAGCATTTTAATCAGACTAGGTCACTAGCGAGCGCATTCATAAATAACCTATGATGTCCCGATGGTACATTTTTTTTTTTTGCTAATGGGAGCGCCGTCGCTATAAATAAAAAAATCCTTTATGACGTCATTTCCCGATGAGTGCTGTATCGTGCCTTCGCGCTGCAAAATAACATAGTAAAGTAGTTATTTTTTACTTTTCAGTGCATTTTTTTAATGCTTTGTTTTGATTTTAACTATAAATAGAATTCAGGGTAAAACGCTATAAATCAAAATCCTGTAACGTCAAAAAAAAAAATAATTCTGCACTTGATTTCATGTAAATCGGCTACGCATTTCACCTAAATCGGCTGCGCATTTGATGTCATGCTCAGTTATTATAGTTTGTTAACATTGTGTACTGGAGGTTATTGTTCCCTCGATGGATTACTTTTTGATGATGGTTTGTTGGTTATGGCAGCCACATCTTTTGACCTATGAAATGTAGGTAATTTCTGCACATTAGGAAGGTGGCATAAATCAGCACCTAATTAGATTAGTTAAATTGATTAGGAAGGGGTTTAACATTACACCTAGATTTCCCGGGCAACGCCGGGCTTAATATCTAGTATATAATTATAAGCTTTTGTTGAGATGCAATAAAAAGTAAAAAATAATTCCATAGATCATACAAATATTTATAGAAATTATATCAGCTTAAAAAAGGGTAATATGAATTAATTATTTAATTTATTTACCTTTATCAATGGATGTAGCATAATGACAGATTTCTTCCTATATACCTTAGTTAATTTAGAATTGAAATGAGTATTTTTCCATAATATTTTGATATTATTTTGTCATTTCAAAAAATCCAAGAGATAAAAACTAACCCTCAGTCTTTTAATTAGTTGGTATAATTAAGATAACTTTTTGTATGATCTAAGTAATTATTTATTTTTTTTTTACATTTTTAATACGGAGGCTTTTTTAAAACATATTTTTAGTGTAAAAAGTATTTTAAATATTTGTTCTTGCTATTAAGTTTTTAAAAATAAATAACTGGCTACCTTTAATGAAAATGAAAGACTAAGATATACTGTGGTTTTTTTTGTTTTTATACACCTTTTTATATATTTTTTAAAAAAATTGCAGTTGATTCTGTTAGTATAGCTTCTATATAAAAAAAAAAAGTGCTCAAGACTTAAAAAAAAAAACCACTTTAGAACTTTGCACTTAGACAAACCCATGATGTGCTTGTTACAACAAAATATTTTTCTGATATTCCCATCTTGCTATAAACATAAGCAAAAAAAAAGTAATGAGCTTTATTTTAATTGACTGACATTTTTAAAAAAGTATATTGTCATCAAGAATACAGAAGTGTTTGAAATTGCTAATGGATTGGGTTTTGAGAAGCTGTTGATAATTTTATTATGAATTACAAAAACACAGCTGAGATGCTCTAGAACAGCCACTCAAAGTAACTGAAATAAAAACCCATAAAAATATATTTAAATAGCATATCATCAAATTCAATTTAAATCTAAAAGAATAGCCATGGCTACAGAAACATATGGACAGTACTTCACCTGACCCTGATGGTTTGTATAGGCTACATATGGGAATCTTTTGGTAACAACTGTGATGGTGCAGTAACTGCACCTTTACCAACAAGAAGAAAAAGAATGAGAAATTCATCATTATAAATGAAATTATGAATAAGACAGAGCAGTGTGCGCTATAAATTTGTTGATTGAAAATTCCATGGTACATTTTCATGAAATCCTTACAAAAAAAAAAGAGTAAAACAGGTGTTACTTGAAAAATTCATATTAATGCCTCACCAAAAGTAAAAGATTAAAGTGACCCAATGGATAGCAGTAGTGCTCAGCAAAAGACATCCTACACAATAATGAAATTTAATTACTTTTTCTTTATATTATACTACTATATTTGTCTTTAAACTCAGGGGGAATAATCACACAGTAAATGACATTGTTTTTTAAGTTATTCAGCAGCACGAGTTACAGGTATAAAAGATTGGCGGTGTTTACTTTTGAAAACAATAAAATTTAGGTAAAGAAAATATTTTTAAGTAATTATTTGCGAGTAATTTTTCTGTCTATTTCGTTTGATTCAACTAAGATCTATGCAATGACATATGAAAGAACCATTTATTTTTTATCTCGTGGGCAGATTGTTGTTAACTATAACCATTTTTAGTTAAGTTCTTTTGAACCAATCATCTGAGTATCTATTATTTCATGTGGGAAAATCTACTTTGATGTACAAGTAGTTTGAGTAACAATCACTTTCTGAAATAGGTTATGCTGTTAACCAAGGTTTTATTGATTTTATAAACAACTCTTATTTTATGAAAGTAGAAATAAGACATTGAAATTGAATGATTGATCTACTAAATAAAGTATAATTATAAATAAATTTAATAAATTAAATTAATGCAATAAGTATGACAAATAAAATCAAAGTGCATTTTAGAAGTTGCTACATATGGGATACAAATTATTGTATTTGTAATTGAGCCGTTTAATTATAAGACAAAATGCGTCGTCGTCATTTGTTGGAACGGACAGGCTACGCTTACGTCAAGACGTAATTCGTATTTTTTTTTTCCGGCTTACGTCAATAGATATTTCTCCACACCCTAACACTGTCCCTAACCCTATCCCTAACCCTAACCCCTAATCCTTTTTGTTTACGCAGTGGCAGCGGTAACATCAAGACGTAATTCGTATTTTTTTTCCGGCTTACGTCAATAGATATAATAATAGAAGGCGCTTGACGTAAGCGTAGCCACTTCGTTGTTGGAAAATAAATGTTAATGGTTTGTTTACAATTTATCGTCACACAGTGACAGTGTGACACATAACTAATAATAACATTGAAACGTAGCTAATTAATCTGTGATTCTAACAATTTTACAATATTTATAATGAAAAAAATGTGATTATACTCATTAAAGTATTTATGATCACGAACATTATTTTTAATGAAGATACTGATGTCATATTCTTCTAACGATCACATAGAAAGGCTCACAGTGTTATTATTGTATTATCTCCCCTGGGCAATGCTACAGATTCGGTAGTACTTCCGATATGATGTATTGCCAGATTGTGTGACATTTCGTATTTTGGAAAACAAATGATTTACAATGTATTCCTTGGCTATTTTTTTCCTCACATAACAACAGTTAATATAAAAATAATCACATAACAATTTCGAAAATTCACTAATAAGGAAATGAAATGATTAAAAAAAACATATTATTATTTTTTACTAAATGTGCGAAAAATCACACTTTTCGGAATCTAAAAGAAACAATAAATGTATTTTAGAAATCAAACCGAACAGGTTGGTGGGCTTGCAGGTTTCGAACAAGTTTGGTCGGTTTTTTTTGTCACATATTAGATATTATGATATCTTTTTTGACTATTAATTAAAACTTTCCATGTAGAGTTTTATAGTTTAAAAAAAAGTAGTAAATCATAATTCGACAGTTGAAATTTTGCTCCTCTCATGCTTCTGCCAGGTTTTTTAGCATGACTTTACTGAGGTGACTGATAGTTCGGTTGTTTTCACACTTTTAATAATTATTCTTTGTGTGTGTGTGTTTGTGTGTGTTTGTGTGTGTGTTTTTGTGCCATTATAATAGAATGATTCTCTCATCAGTCCAAAAGTTAGTATACCATATCCTTTGACAAAGTAGAATACGTGACAACCAGTGGCGCAACTGGGGGGGGGGCATTGGGGGCATTTGCCCCCTACGAAATAAAAAAAATTAAAAGATTAGACCAAAATTTGTTTAAAATAAAATACAAATATATAAATAATGTGATTTTTTAATACAAGTGATTTTTTGCCCCCCCCCCTGAAAGTTTGGTCTAGTTGCGCCTCTGGTGACAACTATGTTTCTTCCTCTTTATTGTTGAGCAGCCCTACTGGAAAAGATCTGCCCATATTATTCGATAGTCTATGTCCGCAGTTTTTCCCAAAGTACCCCACAGGGATACACTAATAGTTTGGTGCAGGAGGGGCAGAAACTTACCTATGGGGGGGGTCCAAATTCAAAAGTGCCCCCGGGCCCCAGCTTGAGGGGGGCAAATTTTCTTTATAATAAATGTTAAGTAAAATGAAATAAGAAGAAACAATCAGAGCTTTTTTTTTCTGGCGGAACCCACCGGAACGGCGTTCCGGCACCTTTTTTCCGTAGACTTTTGTTTACTGCACTATTTTCAGTGGTATTTCCTTATGACACGACTGACATAAATACAAGTTCCGGTACCTTTTTTTTTTTAGAAAAATAGCACTGGAAACAATTACCGTAAAATATATTTTGTTTTTTTTTTATCTAGGGGTACTCAGTATTAGAAAAATAAAAATAGGGTACACAGGTGTGTATAGTTTGGGAAACACTGGCCTATGACAACTGTCCTAGTTTAGTGACCTACCATACAATCTGTCTTGTTTTCGCGACTCACTTAAAAAAAAAAAAGACTCCAGCAAAAGAAAGAGCATTAAAACATCATTAACTGTATAAATAGATGTCCCCCTCTGCCCCTTAACTTCGCAGATTTACAAACTTTTTATTTTGTCACACACAGAGAAATGAAGATAAATTAGAATATCGATCTTTTAATTATAAGTTTACATCTAGTCGCGACCCAACTGAAATTCGCCATCTACCGGCCAGTGCGGTGAGAGCCACACTTTGAGAATCACTTCTTTATGATTACTATGTACCCTGCAAAACCTTTGCATAGAGTTATATCCCCTTATGCTTGATCGATAGGCTAGGTTATTTTTTGGTTTCGGGCAGATCCGATTTTTTTCATGGTTGTATTTTAAACTGGAATACTGTTGTATTAATTCTTTACTTTCGATTTAACGCACACTGGAAATGAGTATTATTATATATGATATTTTGTTTCCTTCAGATAGTTACTTTTTTTTTTTTGCACCAAAATAAATTTGTATGCTATTATTCAGCAGGTTCGAAAATAAACATAATAAGCTTTAATAAGTATATATACAAAAAAAAAAACTGAGCCGAATGAGACGATACTACTAGTACTAATACTGAGCCGTTGGGATATTTGTTCAGCATGTGCATACCTGCTCACACCGAAGACTATTACATTTAATGTTTATTATTTTATAAAAACACTCCATCCATCTGCTCTTGGTCCGGATATTCTGTCAATTTTAAGAACCCATTTCGACCCGCGTTGCAAAAAACAAAAAAAAAACAAAGACGTAGAGGAAAGAGATGATGCAAGGCTGATAGTATTGACTCTGAATTTGGTAAGGTTTATGAAAACGTCATTAATATTTATCTACAATAAATATTTAATCCAGTTTTAAAAATAATATTTTTTTTTGCATAGAAATAATAGGGGGCCTAAAGTCTTTAAAAAAAACGTTGTAGTCACACCCCCCCCCCGGAAGCAAATAAGTTGCTATGTGACTTTTGAATCTCACAACAACTCACATATATACAATGGACGAAAATTTCCGAATCAGCAAATGGATTCCAAGGCTGAATTATGGTATTTTCATCTTCTTTTTTTTTTCAATTTGATTAATCCAAATGTGTTAGCCATATGTGTGTCAGGGCTCGATTTACCGCCGGGGATACACTGAGACCTGTCATCCCCGGCTCTGCTTTAGCTAATATATCCCTGCCTGGGGATGAAACCATAGACATTTATCCCTGCCTCTGCAGAAATTTTTTTTCATCCCCGGCACTGATTTTTTTCTTAAATCGAGCACTGGTGTTTGTGTGTGGAAGGTGGGGGGAGAACAATGGTTTTATGCTAATTGT
Source organism: Bulinus truncatus (assembly GCA_021962125.1). Taxonomy (NCBI): domain Eukaryota; kingdom Metazoa; phylum Mollusca; class Gastropoda; family Planorbidae; genus Bulinus; species Bulinus truncatus. The sequence goes on along the minus strand of JAGDYQ010000038.1, from coordinate 3,878,713 downwards.
TCTTAAACAAATAAGATGATTATATCTAAGATCCTATAAACTTTCAATGACTCATACATATACACAGACATATGCATTTGCAAACAAATTTAAATACATATACATTAAGGCTTTGTCATAAGATCTCAATGTACTGAATTTCAATTAGCGAGATCTCATTGTACTGAATTTCAATTAGCGAGATCTCATTGTACTGAATTTCAATTAGCAAGAAGTTTAACTGAAGTCCCCCCCCCCAATCATCTCTTATTAAATAGGGCCTACATATTAATTATATATTATATTACTAAATTAAAAGAGTGACAACACCATCACCACCAACGCCAACACTACTAACAGTACTACTACTACCATCAAATCACTTGATTAAGTCACAATGACTGCGCTGAATGAGGATAATTAAAGTCTATTTATGTTAGTCTGTTTGTGTATGCCAAGTCATGCTTCCTTGTCACCCAGTTGTTTGTGTGTGTGTGCTCCATTCCGTCACAGCTGTTTTGGTATGACCATTTGTTGCAGCTGTTGACACAATGGAAGGTGTGCAGTCAATGTGTAAGTTACCTGACAATCAGGTGGGTATCGTTTCTGCAATTTATATGTGTGCTCTCAAATGTTTGTTTTTTTTTTGGAATGTTTTTTGCAAAATTGCTAGTGCGAATTTATCGGATTTAAGTTGACAAATAAATAGGCCTAATTGTTCCTGTTAACGTCGGATACGGTTTTCGTCGGAAATCGAGGTATGGCCATTTGATCACATATTTTTTTTTATTATAATCATGATGAGTGTAAAGTGTTCCAGAATGGCGGACCTCAAAAAAAGAACTAGACAATGAAGTTTCTGGCCAATCGATTTTAAGACATGCTCCAGGATATTCATAGGCATAACGAACTACGACTTCCGGGGGCCAGACGAGTCCAAGTCTCGTCTCGTGCAGTCTTTCATAGGGGGGGGGCAGGGTCGGCCTTAGGCCCAGTGACGTATTGGTAAAATATAAGAAATAATGGAACGCGCTATTTGTCGTGCGGTAAAGCGCTTGACTGTCGACCTGAAGACACCTGGTTCGATCTCCGGTGAGGGCTAAGGAAATTTTTCAGGTTTTGGCTCAAGTTCCCGATATATCTCCCGTGGTGTCTCCATGACCATTGCACTATCGGCTATGGTGGGGATGAAAGAAGGGCACCATAAAAACTGTCCCATTAGTGGTTTATAGGATCTAAGAGATTTAATCTCATCCTTACAGGGTACCAAAACAACAGTAGATTTAAGTGGGAGTTGTCAGGACATGAAAAAGTACTGGAACGCGTTCCGGTTTTGAAAAAAGGTAAGGGAACGTCATTCCACCGCGTTCTCCTCCCAATACACCACTGCTTAGGCTGATTTGGCCGATTGCTTCTAACTGGGCCCTCGCCTTGCAGGGGCACCGCAATTTTATTTAGCATTTATAGTAATATTTATTATTGTAAAACAATTAGAAGAGGCGCCTCGCAAGCGGACCTCGCAATTCGTAAGTGGAAGGTCGTCTTAAAGCACTGGCTCGCCCATGGGCACTGGTTTGCTCTATTGGCCCGTAACGTCGAAGAGATGGTTATGGTGCAGGGTTGCTACTTACACACAATATAAATTATACTGAGTGCGCATCGATAGATTCAATCAGGCCAGTAGCGTGCGGGGGGAGCAGGGGGGCCGGACCACCCTGCATTTTGTCTGGCCCCCTCTGCTTATTTCCTCTGTTTGGTAAAATGTATTACCTGCCCCCCCCCCCCGCTATTGCCTGGTCGCTGCTGTAGAATGCCTGGACCCTGCTGTAGAATTTTCACGCTACGGGGCTGGATTCCATCATTATTTCTGAAAGCCGCCATATTTTTTGTTGCTCATCTCCAATAAATTATTGTGATACTGGATCATTGTGTGTCTAGCATCTTCTAATAGCTAAATCGGCAAAGTCACTGAATAAAATGTAATTAAATTCTCCAAAAAAAAAAAAACAGGAAAAGAAAAGACAGGTTAATATATTTTTTGAGAGTGATGATTTGGGGATGTTGGCAAGTATTCGGGTTGCCTCCTCATTGCTACAGTACTGCCCTTCCCGACTTTTAAAAAAAAAATATCTAGTGCTAATAGCACAATGATTATATTTTCTGTAATTCGACGCGTATTTTGATCGTCTCCCTTTATACCGAGTGCGCAAGGCACACAATCTATTGCACATTTGTTTCCAAGATGGCGGGATGAGGAAGAGCTTTCTCAACGCCAACAATTACCACCAATTGTTCGGCATTCTACTCTGGTATGAACTCTGCTGGTCCTTTATATTAAATTGATGATTTGTTCAAATTAATTATTTACCCTTTCATCCAAGCTAAAGCTGCTAGACTACATCCCGTTGATAGTGTGTGAATGTGATTAACCTGTAGGCTTAAATATCAGAAGCACGTTTAATTAACTGAAGAGCAAGGTTTCCATTTAAAAAAAAAAATTAGCAAAATGTGCGTTTTTATTACCTTAACGAATGGTTATATCTGTTAGTGATAACATTGAATATTCAACAATAGCAAATCGTCTGTTGATCTTATACACCGTCAATACTTCCTGTGGCTATGGGCGATGCATTTTTAAATGTTGAGGGTATTTACTCTTCACTGGTGCTCTGTTTGTTTTTCGATTGAATTCCAGACATTCATAAAACGAGAGTTGTTGTTTCCCGACTCTGTCCCACAAAGAACACCCGTCGTAGACCCTTTCAGTGAAATTCACCCAAGGCATCAAGCACTCTTATGGCTGCCTCTGCGCTCTTATAAATAGGCAAACTAGGATAGCCTATAGCCTCGGACCACTGCTGCCTCTGAAGCCTCCCTTCCATTACTAATTATTATCGATTATTATGATTACTATTATTATTATTAAGTCTTATATTAAAGGGGTTCCAGTAGATAGTCTCCCCCCCCCCCCCAAAAAAAAACAACAACAAAAAACAACAAGACAACAACAACAAATCAAACAAATACTATGCAAAAGAACCACACCTCGTATGGCTCTGCTCCTATGGCAACGGCTGGTGGCGCATGGAGTCATTTTTACTGTAGTCTTGGAGATATGACACATCTCCAGCTGTTCAGACTTACATTCTCACAATCACCATATAGTCTCCATAGAATAGAATATCGTACATAAAAGCATCGTTATCGAAAAAAAAAGTCCCTTTATAATAGACTGGGAAAAATGACACCAGCTGTATGATTTTCCTTTTTAGTAGTGTACAGGCCCGTAGCCAGGTCAAAGTAAGCAGGGAGGCACCAATACCCTGCAAAAGGGCACCTTTACTTTTTCTTTATTTTTTCCTCTTTTTCTTCTTTTTTAAGCGGGGGGGGGGCACTCCACACCTAGCACGCCCCCAGTGCCCCCTTGGCTACGGTGATGGTAGTGTTGCTCCTAAAGATTGATTCACATTAGCATAATATATCCAATATGGCGGCTTTTGGAATAGTCAGTTTGAGTTGGCGATGCGCATTCTGTAAAGGTATATTCAGTGATAGAGCCGTAGCTTGCTCTTGTGGCACCCTGTGCGAGTTACGATTTTGGAACCCCTCCTCCCAATCTAAAGAGTGCAAACACATTTAAATGCTATCTCGGCGCCCCTTGCTAGTTCGGCACCTTGTTCGGCTGCACAACTCACAGTACCCTACTAACGCTACTGGCGATAGTCGCCTGTCATTTCAACCAAGCCCATTTCATATGTTTTCTGTATTGATCATTTGATGGCATGTTGTCACTTGATACTACCATTGAGTTTATAACACAGTGGGTCTAAATTCACGGTAGTATTTATCTAGCCAGAGTTCAGTTGCCGTGGAAACGCTAAAATGTCAACGGTCTTTGCGGAACAAGCTTAACCATTTCAGGAGGAGGGGGCCCTTGCTGAATGATTTTTAGACCCCACCCCCTCACCCATTATTGATCTCTACTTAGACTGATTTACTACAGATCGCAATCAAACATATTGAAGAAATCCACTGACTATAGACTTGGCATGTTTATGAAATTAAATATTTCAGTTAAAGAAAAAGGGATTCACATTGTAGTCACTTGTCAGCGTAGTTCACTAGCGGTCGTGTGGACCTGGTCCCAAGACGAGCAATAAACCGATCGGCAGAGGCGTACCTCGGGTGGGGGAAGGGGGGTTCAAAAATCAATGATTAGATGGGGGCCCCCAAAACATTTTTTTTACCTTAAATGTTAAGTACATTATCTCATGTCACGGTGTCAATTGTCAAAATACAGGGGCCCCCAAAGAGACCAAGCCCCCCGGGCTTCAGTTTGAAGTAAATGCACAAAGCTACTCTGAGAAAAAAAAATCGCACAGAACTGTTTGCCTTTATATATTAATACAGTGAATTCCGCTTAATTGGGACACCGCTTAGTTGGGACAGCCGCTTATTTGGGACAAATCTCAAAGAAACCAAACCCCGAAGCCAATAGTAAATTTGTATGTTTAATTGGGACAGCCGCTTAATTGGGACAAAAAGCCTCGGTCCCGATGTGTCCCAATTAAGCGGAATCGACTGTATTTAAATATATGCAACTGAAAAGAAATACTGTAATCTTTTTTTCAGATATTTTTCATATGAATGTTATATAGGTTATACCCCTTGTTGTTAAAGTGTGGGTCGTGAACGAATTGGAGGTAGGTGACGATACAGGCTAACTAAAATTGATTGATTGATATTCAAAGTTCACATAATAACAGCTCATTTTGTCTACATGATAACAAATCAAGAAGTCTTTGAATCTTTAAAGTAAAAAAGAGGAAAACCTATTTAAAAAAAACAACGAATGACCTTCATATTATAAACTAATTTCTCATCATTTTTTCGTAGTTTGTGTTTACTGGTGGGATGCTTTAAGTAAAATAATGTGTTTAAATAGAGGTTAATGTTTGAGAACCCCTGTGTTCGGCGAAAGGGCGTGCAGTCAGTTTAGGACAGGCGTAACCAATCTCATTATCATCTGTTGCATTATGGCGTTGTGTAAGTTGCCTGGTGTATTCTTTAAAAATGTAAAATGCTGGCAGTGCCGCCGGGATGGGGGGGTTGTCCCTCATACAGGCGATAGGTTAACTATGCGTTTCTTTTATTGATTATACAATTATTTTTTTTTTTGAAACACCCTTTCAAAGCCATTTCTAAAAAAAAAAACATCGATTGTATATTGACTTAGTTTTGGTAACCCCTTACCGACCATAGCAAATGCTGTTACCACTAAAGAACACAGACAACATCCAGCCAGCATATCATATGAATGGGTAGTGGTGGTTTAGACAGCATCCAGCCAGCATATCATATGAATGGGTAGTGGTGGTTTAGACAACATCCAGCCAGCATATCATATCAATGGGTAGGGGTGGTTTAGACAGCATCCAGCCAGCATATCATATGAATGGGTAGGGGTGGTTTAGACAACATCCAGCCAGCATATCATATGAATGGGTAGTGGTGGTTTAGACAACATCCATCCAGCATATCATATGAATGGGTAGGGGTGGTTTAGACAGCATCCAGCCAGCATACCATATGAATGGGTAGGGGTGGTTTAGACAGCATCCAGCCAGCATATCATATGAATGGATAGGGGTGGTTTAGACAGCATCCAACCAGCATATCATATGAATGGGTAGGGGTGGTTTAGACAGCATCCAGCCAGCATATCATATGAATGGGTAGGGGTGGTTTAGACAACATCCAGCCAGCATATGATATGAATGGATAGGGGTGGTTTAAACAACATCCAGCCAGCATATCATATGAATGGGTAGTGGTGGTTTAGACAACATCCAGCCAGCTTATCATATGAATGGGTAGGGGTGGTTTAGACATCATCCAGCCAGCATATCATATGAATGGATAGGGGTGGTTTAGACAACATCCAGCCAGCATATCATATGAATGGGTAGTGGTGGTTTAGACAACATCCAGCCAGCATATCATATGAATGGGTAGTGGTGGTTTAGACAACATCCAGCCAGCATATCATATGAATGGGTAGGGGTGGTTTAGACAGCATCCAACCAGCATATCATATGAATGGGTAGTGGTGGTTTAGACAACATCCAGCCAGCATATGATATGAATGGGTAGTGGTGGTTTAGACAACATCCAGCCAGCATATCATATGAATGGGTAGGGGTGGTTTAGACAGCATCCAGCCAGCATATCATATGAATGGATAGGGGTGGTTTAGACAACATCCAGCCAGCATATCATATGAATGGGTAGGGGTGGTTTAGACAGCATCCAACCAGCATATCATATGAATCGGTAGTGGTGGTTTAGAATGCATCCAGCCAGCATATCATATGAATGGGTAGGGGTGGTTTAGACAGCATCCAGCCAGCATATCATATGAATGGGTAGGGGTGGTTTAGACAGCATCCAGCCAGCATATCATTTGAATTGGTGGGGTGGTTTATGCGAAATGTCAAGCGCCACAGGGGAATGGGGTTATGAGGGCCATTTTATCATTCCAACGCTAACATATTGTAGTTGAGCAGTTTTCCTTTTGTCCCGCTTCATGTAAGAGAACTGATATTTATGTATGAACGCTTCAATTGGAGAATTAATTATTACATATTGACGCTTAGTAACGTAGGAAGGGTACAGCTATGGGTACAGCTGTGGGTACATCTATGTGTACAGCTGTAAGTACATCTATGGGTACAGCTGTGGGTACAACTATGGATACAGCTATGGGTACAGATGATGGTATAGTTGTGTGTACAGCTTTGGGTATAACTATGGGTACAGCTGTGGGTACAGTTGATGGTACATCTATGGGTACAACTATGGGTACATCTATGGGTACAACTATGAGTATAACTGTGTGTACAGCTTTGGGTACAACTATGGAAACTGCTATGGGTAAAACTTTGAGTACAGCTGATGGTAAATCTATGGGTACAGCTGAGGATACAGCTATGGGTACAGCTGTGTGTACAGCTATGGGTCCAGCTGATGGTACAGATATGGGTACAGCTATGCGTGCAGCATGTAGTGAGGTCACACATGGAGCCGAACTACAAAGAGGGGCGCCGATAGATCGCTGTTCAACAATGTTTTTTTTTGCACTTTCCAGATTGGGAGGAGGGAGTTGAAAATGTAACTCGCACAGGGCGCCACAAGAGCTGTTAACACACCATATAGATGAATTGTAAATTACAAATGAACGCTTCTTTTAGGCTTTTAAATAATCTTTCTATGAAAGATGTATACATAGAGTTGATAATTTGATAATTTTAAATAAAAGCTTTATAATTATATTGGAGAATGGATAGTTGTATAATGTATATATATATATATATTTCTTCTGTTACTGATCACTGAACTCTAACGTCAGATAACGCCAATAACAAACTAATGAATCGCCAATAACAAACTAATGAATCGCCAATAACAAACTAATGAATCAGAAAGAAAGAAAAAAAAAACCACTAGCAAACCCTTCCCAATCATAAATAAACATAATCTCTCATCCCGGCAGTTGTGTATGTAAAGTAACATGTGCACTTTATGGTTTTTTTTGAAGACATATATCGCTTTTGTTGTTGTTTTGGTTACCTCAAGTGATGGTTAATAGTTCCAGCGATTATGTCATGTCTTTAATTATGCGACTGCAATGCACTATACCGTGACCATCTCTTCCCCCCCCCCAGTCATGTCAATTACACACAACAAAACATCGCATTGTGTTAGTGAAGACTCGCTATGTCAATTACACACAACAAAACATCGCATTGTGTTAGTGAAGACTGGCTATGGCAATTACACACAACAAAACATCGCATTGTGTTAGTGAAGACTCGCTATGTCAATTACACACAACAAAACATCGCATTGTGTTAGTGAAGACTCGCTTCTGTGCATTGATTATTTTCTTTACCCCAATTCATCTACGCCATCTGTGTTCTCTTTCTTTGCTTGTTATATTTCATATCAGTAGAGTTTATGTGTGTGTGTGTGTGTGTGTGTGCAAACTAGTTATTTCTGATGTCAATGTCCAGTCTACAAAACTGAAATAACAATTCTGTCATCAATCTGGAGTTATTGTTGTGTATATGGAAACTCCCCGTTAGGTCACTAAATGAACAGAAAAATTCTATTTTTTTTTAATCAACAGGCACTTCATACATCATACGGACATTATCTAGTGGTCATTGCAACACAGTTGATACTTCTGGTGACTTGAACGCAGTGGTCAAGGCTTTTGGCGTTATCCGGACATCATTCAGCGGGCATAGCGATGCAATCAAAACTTCTCTGGTAAAACTTTTAGAAATCAGTGAACGAAATAAAAGAACCCTGTCGGAGCAGGGTTTAAAAGATAAAACCCTGCTGCAACAACACTGACAGACATAGGCTCCCCACAGTAACGCGCTGCCCACCACACATGAAGTAATCGCGGGGAGCTCGCTCTGTCCCAGTGTGACTCACTGTACCTGGCATGTCACCTCGATATCGAATGTGGATCCTGCCCGGCCCAGTTTGCTATTCTCACTGAAGATATCACAGGTTTAAAGTGAGTCACTTCATTTTAAGAAGGGTACTGCAACCGATCAAAGCCGTACTCCTGTTGTTTTATAAAAAGGAAAAATGACATAAAAGTCCAGCGCCGTAGTAGATGCATCAAGATTTAATGAACTACAATAATCATATATAATGATACTCATTTCCAGTGTGCGTTAAATCGAAAGTAAAGAATGAATGCAGCAGTATTCCAGTTTAAAATACAACCATGAAAAAAATCGGATCTGCCCGAAACCAAAAAATAACCTAGTCTACCGATCAAGCATAAGGGGATAGTAGTATAGTGTTCGTCCATCGTATTCGATGAAGACCATCTAGTCATCAGAGGTTGGAGTGTTGGTTGGTGGGTGTCGGTGTGTGCGCAGATGGCTGACTAGTCCAATCCTTGCGTGGAAATGTCTATGACAGTGGGGACAGGGAATGGTGGCTGTCAGATGGTGGTCGGCAGCGCGAGCTTTGCGAACCAGGCGTCGCGTTTCAGCAGCAACAGTTCTATTTGCCTCACATAACCCAGCGCCTATGTGAACAGAGTGACGCCACAAAGCTCTGTCCTGGGCATCTTCCTCCCAGCAATCAGGATCCATGTTGAAAGCCTTCAAAGAGGACTTCAGCGTGTCCTTGTAGCGCTTTTTCTGGCCTCCGCGAGAGCGCTTTCCCTGCTGCAGTTCTCCGTAGAAGATCTTTCGAGGCAGTCGGTGGTCTGGCATGCGAGCGAGGTGGCCTGCCCAGCGAAGCTGAGAGCGCATTAGTATGGTGTAGATGCTGGACATGTTGGCTCTGGCAAGGACTTCAGTGTCGGGAACCTTGTCTTGCCATCTGATCCTCATTATGCGCCTGAGGCAGGTTGTGTGAAAGTGGTTGAGTTTCTTGGCATGGCGCTGGTAGACTGTCCAGGTTTCGCTTGCGTACAGTAGTGTACCGATCAAGCATAAGGGGATATAACTCTATGTAAAGGTTTGGCAGGGTACAGCTAGTTAAATAATAATTTTAAAAAATCTTGCTCTTCGCGCTAAACTCATGGGAGCCGCATAGGTCACTGTTGGCACGCAGAGCCTTATCAGTCGGCACGCGACTAAAATATCATCTCCTTATAATTTCAATTGGAGTGTTGGCACTATGTTATAAATAAGTGGTGTTTTGGCTGAATTTGGGCACGCGGTCCCAAAAAGGTTCGCCACCACTGCTATAGATCTTCAGCATGTAAGGCAGGCTTGCACAAGCTGCGCCTTACGAGAGCCATACGGTTTCCGCGAAAAATATATATTTAATATTGCTTAGTTATTATATTGATGTAAATCATTCTGGCGTCCGTCTTATATAGAATGGAACATGTAATGCGGCCCTCGGGGGGGGGGGTGAACATTTTGTGTCCCCCTGATTTGATACAATAAACTCATGTATATGCTAATAAGAGTTGTGATTAATATCATATTTTATGTTGGACGGGAAAAAACAGTAGGCCAGAAGACAATTTTCACCACATAGTTTTAAGTCCATTCATGTGATATGGCCATGACTTTGCCCGTAGGTGGTGGAAGTCAAAACATTATTGTAACTTGAGGAATAATAACAGAATCTTTTTACGTGGGCCAAAAACAAATGTAAATATGGAAAAAAAACTGTCAGGCCCCCATTGTGCAAATCTTGGGCCCCTAATCATTTTTGCAAAAGGGACCCCAACTATTATCATTTGTGATAGGGGCCTATGAAGCTTGCCCAGATTTGGCTTGTCTGTTATTTCTGTAGGGATGGCAGAATATGAAACTTGTCCACTTTTTCAAAAACTAGAAATCATCTTTTAAGTAGACGTGATTGAACTTAAAATTTAAAGTCCTGAAAAGTCCCAGTTAGCAGTTGGGGTCCTAACCAGTCATCTAGTTTGCCGATCCGAAAGTACGGCTGTGAATACAACAAGTTTACCCAAACTACATTGTTAACAGTTTTTTTTTTTGTTGTATAGCATAGCTAGCGTTCCTGAACTACGTGTTTATAATTTAAACAAAAATGTATTCACGTTCATACCTACCAGGTGTTTTGTATTGATGTTTATTTTTTTACACCCATAGTACTCATTGATGTACAGTAGTTCACACTGACAACTCATCACACCGCTGTATCTCTAGACCACCACCTCGCCTCCCTCCCCCCACCACCCCAGGACCCCGACACACACAGCACCTGTTGCCCGTGGTGGATGCTGTGTACAAAAGTGTAGATAAAGTTCAAGATGCCCTCCTCCGCCTCTAACGATATCCGATATGAGTATCAAACACTCGCGGATAACGAAGATGAAGTTCATACAAACCACAGACGTGTTGCCAGAAGGTAAGGTGTCCACCCCCCCCCCCCTCTGTTTTATGATTTATGCCATCGTTTGTTTTTCTTTGCTAACTTGTATTCCCCCCCCTTCCGTGGTGAGATGAGTTTTAAGTTTGTACAGTAGGTCAAATGAACTAACCGTGTATTTTTTTTTTTATTACTGCCCGAATTACGTCCTGTGTAACGCCACTGGCAGGGTCAAACTGTTCATCACTATGAGCTTACAGTGGCGTGACTAGGAAGAGGGTGGGGAATGGGCGGTACGCCCCATCCTACAATTACTTCCCCACCATCAAGAGGGAAGGGGCGATATTCACCTTAGCATTATTTTTTTAGGCACTGGGAAAGATGCGTTAATTTTAGAGTCGCCCCCCCCCTTACGAACCCCTATGCGACAACAAAGCTAGTTACACTAGCTATACCATTGCGTTGCTGTTCTTCTGTCAAGCGCCACTGGGCAATGGGGTTATGATGGCCATTTTATCATTCCATAATTTAAAGTTAAAGTAAAAACAAAACAAAAGCGATGATACGTATCACCAGCCCCGTAGCCAAGGGGGGGGCACTGGGGGCCGTGCCCCCCTTCCCACTAGGTGTGGAGTGCCCCCTCGCTTAAAAAAGAAGAAAAGAGGAAAAAATAAAGAAAAAGTAAAGGTGTCCCCCTTGCTGGGTATTGGTGCCCCCCTGCTTACTTTGACCTGGCTACGGGCCTGCGTATCACGTTTACTGTCACGGAGCATGAGTTGCGCACCAAATTGGAAAAAAATTCGTTTCACTTGTGACCCGTGCTAGTCAGGACAAATGTGCTGCAGCACATCCTCGAATGCCTGCACAGCACTCACTGTGCTAAAATTCTATGCCGCTAATTTAGTCCGGTCTACATTAATAATTTAAAGAATAAGTACATTTTCGTTTTCTGTCATATACCAAAATAAAAAGTAAACAACCATTCAAGAAGTTAAACAATGTTAATGGTAGTGATAATGTTGAGATCCTTTAAGATATAGTAGGAATGAAGAATGAATTTCAATCCTACACTACAAGCTTCAAGTTTCCCCATAAAGATGCGACTTTATCTCAAGTCCATACTGCGATGTGCTGGGATTCTATCAATAGCCTATAATGCGCACTTTCAAAATACCACCCAATACATGTTTTAGTTTCTTTATAATAACCCTAGATTGTTATTTTGATTGTACTTTGATTTGGCTGATGATGTCGCCCCCATACGATGACGATTTATGCTCCCCCACTCGTCTCAGTATTACAGCACGGCCCTCATCCTATATAAGCTTGATAAAATACCGTAAAAACAGGTTTTGTGAGCCTTATTAACCCCCTTAAACAGAAAAACAAAGGAAGAAAATTAAAGCTCAATAGGCCTTCGACCAGCGCCGTCTCATCCTAGAGGCACATTAGTTAGGCACTGCCCCCCCCCCGACGACCTTTATACCCGACCTGTCAATACCATCTCTGCTCTGAAATATAACACAAGTCACACACATTGTACCCTTTCATCCCACATCGCTTAAATGATTCGGTCTCATGTATTATTGGGACTTGATATTTAAACAAAAAATATGACATATGCCTACCTATTGATAAGAGACAAGCTATTTATATAAACCCTCTTCGTCACACCACTTTTGTTCTGTCGATTGTTTCTATTATTATTCTATTGGTCCATGATACGGTAGTCTATAGCAGAAGCGTCAGCAGTGCCTGTTCTGTTCACCAGTGATTCACCACACCGTTTGTGGCTGGAGTCGCTGAGTATTGAGCTAGCGACGTTTACCACGCCCACCTGGCTCACTACTAAATCTCGATAGAGTACAGGACCTTGCCGTGCTATGATACAGAGAGCCGCCCGCATCACCTTAGATGGAGTGACATTAGCAGCAAAAATTAAGTTTTTTTTAAAGAAAATCATTTAGGTAGGTGGTTTGGTTGGGGGGGGGGGTATTTTAAAGACTCGCATTATATTGAGAAAATCTACCGCAAGCCAATGATATTAGCCTACTTTAATTATTCCGGAATTTTTTTCCTTTTAATTTTTCTTTTCAGTTCCGGTCTAGTATTCGCTGGTATACTGTCCTTTGTTCTAACAGCTGGGTTATTTCTCGCTGTCGTCCTCGCCATCCGGCGTAATGGGAGTGGTTCCTTCAAGACTGTTGGTTACAGATCGGCGGCCGTGGCTGCAGACACACAGTTATGCTCGACCGTTGGAAAGTAAGTCTTCCCCTTTGAGTCCAGCACACAATCCACTCCTTTCTTCATCCTAAAAAAAAACTGGACTCGCCAGCGATTTTATGGATGCAGGTTTTCATTTCTGCCATTCCCAGCACCCATAGCAACGTTTTCCAAGCTTTGTACCAGGCCTAGCTAGCCTATATGAAATTTTTATCAAGGGTGACGCCAGGAAATAAATCTCTCGCTATCACTGTATGGTTTATCTAATTTAATTAATTTGTAAATAAAACAACGCACTTGTTACGGGAACAACCGTTCGGTCTCCTCATAGGCCTATGAACGGGAGACCGAACGTTTATTTTTTTTTCCATTTCCGGGGTTTCCGTTTCCGGAGTCAGGATTTTCGCGCAAATTGTATAAATCCAAGATGGCTGCGATGTAAGTCGGCGATCGTTTTGATTCTTTAAAAAAGTGCCAAATCAAAGGTTCAGTATTAATACAATTTTAATTATTAATAAAATTTTAACTAATTAATAACTAACTATAAGAAAATTAAAAAAAAACACATTTTACTTAAAATTAAACTTAAACATAAATTCTATTATAATACTTTCAAGATGGATTGTCCTTCTGGATTGTGGTTGAAAGTATCAGAAAATGGAATTCAATTCCAGGTTGACAAAATAGTTGAAGAGCATAACAATATCATAGACAAGGTAAATATATTTTTAAGTGCTGGATTAACCAACAATCTAACAATATTTTTTTTAAATCTATGCATATTTACAACTCTATATCCATAACGCACTGGCTCCGGTACCGTCATATGACGGTGCCGGTATCTTTTTTTTACCGCTTCCGTCAACAGAATGAACTCTTATGATGTAAAGTTATAAATGCAGTTTATATTATGATATTATCGGCGATCGTTTTAACACATTTAAAGAGTAAACAGAATGAATGAGAACTCTTATTTACTGCAGACGTTGATGACGTTATTTACTGTTAAAAATCGGAGATATTTTTTTTTTCGGGGACCATAAATAGATATTGCTCCACACCCTAATCCTATCCCTAACCCTAATCCTGAAAAAAAAATCTGAAAAAAAAAAATTATGATTTATTAAAAAAATGACCATCAATAGATATTGCTCCACACCCTAACCCTAACCCTGATCCTGAAAAATAAAATCTGAACAAAAAAATGTATGTCTCTACCAGGAATCGAACCCGCACATAGCTAGCCAAACTGGGTCTCAGCCAAGCGAACAACCTACATCACTAGCGCGCCACACAAACTAACCTCTCATTTTAATGTATAATTGCTCGGCTATGCAAATGTTGACGGAAGCTGTAAAAAAAAGATACCGGTACCGTCATATGACGGTACCGGAGCCAGTGTGTATCCATAATTGAAAAAGTTAATATTTTAGCATTTAGGTGATATATGAACATCTGCCAAAGAGAAGGAAACTAAATGAGAATGAATGGAAAGATGTTTCTCGAATGCTAAGCATGCATGCAAACAAATGGCTGATAAAAGAACATATTTTAAAGGAAACAAGTAGGCAGTGTAAAAAAAATATTAAGACCACAACTATGTAATATTCTTATAGTACATATAGCTGGTTTATTTTTTAGTCAGTTATCATTAATGGAAGCACTGTGTGAAAATAAACTGGATATATTATTTTGATTATATAAATTGTTTTTTTCTATTTAGGCAAGAAGATAACCTAAAAGATGTTCACAATTTGGCAGCAAAGCAAAAAGGACCAGTAGATGTGGAGTCTCTTTTGGCTGTTTTCAGTGACTGCAATGGTTAGTTTAGTTGGTAATTTTTATACATTGGCACTGTTCGTTATTATTGGTTATTAGCGTATTATATTTTTATCTTGGTGAATGTATAGAGCACAACATCTTTTACTCAAATGATTTTACCATTTCTTAAAACTGTGTCACACTCCCACTACCCCTTATAAGTGAACGAGTTCCTAAAAATATATTGTTCTGCAACATGCTTTGAGGTTTTTTTCTAGATAAACACTAAATCAAAACCACTTATTAAATTGTTTTTTCTTCAAAACTCGTTCATAAAACTGCAGTGTTATGAATAATAATTAAATAAGCTTTTTAATAGCATATGAATTAAAAGAGATGAAATACAAAATTGACAGTTCAGTTAGAAGTATTAAAAACAATTTTTTTTTCAAACAGGGCCTTGAGTTGTCTTGAGTGGTACCATTTAGAGTATGCTCGCATTACTAAAAAACCAAAACAAAATTGGTATTGCGATAAATGTATAAATGATGTTTAGAATATGACATGAAAATTTTGTATAAATGTACATGTTTTTGAACACTTTTTTTTTATTAAGTTATTTTGTGCGAGTTTTTTATTTTTAAAGATAATTAGGAGATGAAAGATATATGTTGTAATTCAATAATAGAAAAGTTTATTTTCTTGTATTTATGTTTCTTAATTTTTTTTTAATTTTCACTTCATAAGCCACTGTTTTGTTCAGATTATTATTTTCTGTGTGTTATTTATTGTTTGATTTTCCTAAACCTTCTGTTATTTTAATCATTTATGGTTTTAATAAGTTCTTGTATATCCTTTTGTCTTGGACAAAGATTTTAAATAAATCTTTAGTACTAAATTAACTTAGGCATTTATAATCATTTCATGTTGTTTTTTTTAACACTATTTACTATCAGTTCAGTTTTTTTGCCTTGTATTGATAATTTAGATTAAATATACCTATTCATTTGCTTGCATCTTTTCTACCATTTATTCTCCTTCTGTTGTAACACGCATAATTTTAAATTGAAATCCATATAAATGCTCTGCATGCAGTATTTTCTATTTTGCGTACTGCAGCAATAATCATTTCATGATTATGATGGGGGTATATATTTTTTTCCATTTAAATTGATTACATTTATACTGAGGTAGTCTTCTAAATACATCAGTCATGATATTTTTATGCCCTTTGAGTGAGCGCAATGCTCTTTATTTGTGAATTTTACATGTTATTTCTATTTTAACTTATATCATCTATTTTTTTGGATACATTGTTCAACATATTTTGTTTTAATTTTACAGAAATATTTTCACTGGTGCAAAAACTTAATCATTTTTAGTATTTCCCTAAAAATTTATTTTTTTTTAAAAAGAAAAAACATTCTATATATTTCTTGTTGGATTTCTATTGCAGTCTATTCTGCCTTCGTGGTGTAGCCTATTGAAATTCATTTCAAATTATCTTTTTAAATATGTATATATATATTAGTCCATTTGTCACTGCTTTTCTCACATAATCCCTGAAATATTCAGTGCTAATATGCCTTAGAAACTGAAATATTATTTAACATTTTTATGTATCACTATGTTCAGAGGTTTTTTTTTAACATAAACAAGTTATCCACCATTAAAACTGGGATAAAATGTCCTTTCCATTTCATGTGTTCTTTAATTGAGTGCACTTTTTTTAAGCTAGGTACAGAACATTTTGTGTATGTTCAGATATCAGTGACTTGAAACACAGTGTTTTATAAAATATTGTTGGTATTATATAGTGACATAGATTTTTAGACTATTTTCTATGAAAATCATTGTGCACTTATGAAAACTGTAATAACTATTTTTTGGTCATTGCATGAAAAGAATTATGTGCATGGATGGAAATAATATGAAATCGTGGAGAGACTTAATGTATTTCAATGTATTTATTTTGGCGTTACCATTGTACCCTTGGTTTCTTGTTGATCTGAAAATTGATGGCAAATAAAGAAGATACTTTATTTTTTCTCTGGCCTTTTATTCTTTTTTCTATTTTTAATATTTATTTCCCAGTTATAGAGTATTGGTAACATACAGTAGTGGCACAACCAGAAAAAATGCTTTGGGGGGGGGCTCACATATAAAAAATAGACAGTTTATATAGTATTGAGCCCAAGCCACCCCCTTCCCCCCTGGTTGCTCCACTGGTAAGATATAATAATGTGAACATTAAAAAAAAATATTCTGCATGACTTGAAATAAAATTAAGATGTTTCTTGCAAATAAGCTCCAAAAAAAATAGCATGTGGGAAAATTACATGTACTTAAGTACTTCAAGGCATAGATTTAAATATGTGCTTCAAATTGAATGTTAAATTATTATGAACTCAATATTGAAAAGAACTAGTTGCTGCTAGAAAGATACTACATTTATTAATATTTCTTTAAAAAAGTTGTAAGAAGTCATATTGAAAAAAAGTCCATTTCAGATTTTATTATTTATTAAGCCCATGCTTCTGACTATAACAAATCACTTAATAGCCCATAGGCAACATTCAATTAAAGAAAATAAATAAAATAAAATAAATGTCTGCCAGCACATCACACAAACTAAGCTTCAGTTTTAATGTACTATTAGAAAAAAAAAATGCTTGGTTATATTTCCACTCCCTTTTGACCTAGTTTTAGGCCTATATTCTTATTTTGTAATTTAAAATAATTCAAAGCCTTATTTAATTTTTAAAAAATAAATAAAAATATCTCCGATTATTAACAGCAAATGACTTTATACGGCTTGGACAGACCCGATAAAAATTAATGCCAAATATAAAAATAACAGACACTGCATACTTTTTATTATTAATTATTTTAATGAAATTGTTGGTATACTTGCACTGACCTATAGATATCAATTTGCGCGAAAATCCCCGGAAACAAAAAAAAATAAACGTTCGGTCTCCCGTACATAGGCCTATGAGGAGACCGACCGGTCGGTCCCGTAACAAGTGCCATAAAACAAACCAACAGACAACAAGAAACAAAATAAATTAAAAACAACAACCACACAAACTTGTAACTCAAATCATAATTTATTAGACATTGGCCAAGTACCGTCCTATAGGCTGTTTGGTCATAGGGCTGTTTGGTCGATCCCTTGTCACTGATCTTCCCTCTAATCTTTCACATCCTTGACTAAGCATTTAATTTATAATAGCTCATTAAAATAATGCATTCAACTGCTCTTGGTATGGTCCTTCTGTCAAGTCTTATAACACATTGTTGCCAGGAGTTCAAAAAGATTGCCCATTCTTACACTATATTGTTGTGGCATGGATGCAAACATTTCATGCCCATTCCTCCTCCAGTTTACTTTACTTTCCCAAAGCTTAAATTTAATGGGTAGTTGGGGGGGGGGATACCTAACACTAGTAAGACCCCGTAGCTTTAAAAATATTTTGTTTTACCTATTTCGCTACAAATTAAGCAGACAAGGCAAACAGGGCCCAAGAATGTCTAGCTGCTGTTCTGATGACAATGTTCAGTTCTGAGGACATTAATACATTGACTCAGTCAATGACTGATACATAAACTAAACACATTTCAGTTCAATGCACCATTATTTACATATTCATATTTCCTAAATAAGGTTTTGAATGCCAAAAATCATTTTTTTCTGAACTTTTTTAATCATTGTCATTTTTCTGTGTAGAGACATCTTAATTAAAGGAGGAAATGCTGTGGATGCAGCCATTGCCGCTCTTATCTGTAGTGGACTTGGCAGCCCGCAGTCTATGGGCATTGGTGGTGGATTTTTTATGATCATATACAATAAGTAAGTAAAGTCTCCAAACCAATAGGAAGATCAAATTGACACAACTGAAGTATTCAAAGATTTAATTTTTTTTAATTAAAAGGATATAATTTATTTCAACTTACATTTTTACTAATAAGGGCTGTATTGTTTTGAAGATGAAGATTTTAAAAAAAAAGGCACTACATGTGATTTTATTTGATGTTTTCATAGGTAACCACTGAATAACTCTCATAATAACTAGCCTAAATTTATTCATTGATAAGTAAGGACAGGCATTGATCACAATGGTTTATAATCTAGCAAATGATGAAATAAAAGACAAAACAAACAAATAAAAAAGCTGGGTTGACAAACCAATGCTCTACTGGCCCATAGACAAGAGATGATCACTTCATATTTCACTTCATATTTCATGTGTGTGTGTGTGTGTGTGAATGTGGAGAAAACAAAAGACACAAAAAAACTTATCCTTTTTATTTATATGGAGGCCCAAACTTTTCCTTTCTCTTTAGCTCTTGACCAAAAAGCACTGAAGGTATAAATCTTCCCTCATTTCTGACACTTTCAATATTTTCATTGACCTATGTTAGAATGTATTTTTTAAAATACTGTTTAGGGCAGTGAAAGGGACATTATTTCTAATAATTTATTGATGACACTTGGATAGAGGAAATTTTTTAGACTGTTTTTTTGATTTAAAATGCACTTCGATGCTTTATTGCATTGTTCAACAGGACCACTGGTCAGTCAACAGTAATTGATGCCAGAGAGACAGCGCCAAGCAGTGCTACAGCTGACATGTTTGTTAAAAATGCTTCATCTTCAGCCACAGGTTAGTTGAGCCTCCTTGTGTTGGTCATTTTGAGAATTGGTCTTTGTGAACTTTCTGCAGATATCACATTATTGTAAAAATATTAAATGTATTCATAGATATCACATTCTTGTAAAAATATTAAATGTATTCATAGATAAACTCATGCAAGTTTGGCTGAACAAATGTATTCTATTCCACTAGGTCCACTCAGTATAGCAGTTCCAGGAGAAATAAAAGGCTATTGGTACGCCCATCAGAAGTATGGCAGATTACCTTGGTCAGATCTGTTCCAGCCGTCCATCCAGTATGCAGAGAAAGGTTTCCCTGTACCTATTGGTCTACACAAAGCTTTGATTGATGGAGAAAGTTTTATTCTAAATGAACCTTTGCTCAAGTAAGCTTATTATTTGAGTTTACCAAGAATAAATCTGAAGAATTACATTTTTCATTTTGTTTTTAAATATTGTTGAACTGATATACTTGTGGTTGTTTGTTTTGTCAATAACATGCTGTTTGATATCATTGATTAGATTGTTGGCATACTGGTCGTTTAAGACAATGATGGGGTACTTGATACTTGTTTTACTATGTACATGTACTAAAGTACTAATGGAGTACATTTTTGGAGTAATCGTACTTGGACCTTGGGTCTTTGCACTTGTTATCTTACTTGCAATTTAAAAAATAAAAAACTTGTGTACTTGAACTTGTACTTGTATCTTGTGTACTTGTACTCACATGTTCAGTACCTGGAACATCTCTGTCTTAAGACTATGATTTAAACAAAAAATTATGATATAAAATGTGGATAAGTCTGAGAGCATACTGTGATAAAAAATGAATCAAAAAGATTTCTTTTTTGATGTGGCCTTTTTGTAACAATCTGTTGCCATTACATTATCCTACATTGTTTTGTTTATTTTGGGTTTTGTGCTTTTATATTTGTACCATTTTAAAAATAATATTTGAACTTATATTCAGCTTTTTTTTTTATTTCTACATCAGTTGTGAGTATTTTTTTGTTTAAAAAAAATGTGATATAGTGTCAAAAAAAAAACATGCCTTGTCCCTAGAGCTCCCACCATCACCAGTGTTTTGGCTGCCAGCAACGTAAACTTTATAAATAAAGTAAAATGAGGGATGTCAGAGAAAATTTTTATAAAAAAGAAAAACATTTTTTTTTACCAGAAAACTCACATTCCCATGTAGAAAAGTACAGGAGCAGCATTAGGCATCTGCAAACCGTGCATGAGCACAGGGTCGACAAATCCCAGGGACCCCCATGCTGAAATATATCAATATAATCAGAAAGATATAAATGAAATACTTTATTGACATTTGCGAGCAAAGGGTCCATTGAATCTTGTCTAACCCAGAGCTACCACGAGTCAAGAGCTATCACTGGAAAATAAACAATGTTTGTGAAACACCTATAATTTTGTCCACAACACTTGTGTAAATATTTTAAACAAAATCCACCCAATTCTATTAAACACAGCAGCCATTTTCCTTTTTTTGACAATGACAATTTCTCCAAAGGTCTATATTTTGGAATGAAAAAACTGGAGCTCTATTTAAAAAGGATGAGACCATCAAGATGCCTGAACTGGCACAAACTTTGAAAGCCATAGCCGAAGGTGGAGAGGCAGCTTTTTATAATGGCACCTTGACTGATCTCATCATGCAGGACTTGAAGGACATTGGTGAACCATTTTCTCTTTTTAGCTGTCCAGTTTATAGAATAGTTTTTTTTTTCTAAACAGACCAATTAAAGAGTCTAGTTTTTTAGATATTAATTTTTTTTTTTTTTTGCAAAAATAATTGCAAAGCTTTTAGAGACAATCCTGGATGAAATGGTTTTTTTTTAAAACAAGATCATTACCATAGTTAAGTAACTCCTCAGTTAAAAAAAATGTATTATCTTTGCTGGTTAATAAATTATATCAAAATGATTAGTTTGGTTGTTTTATTTTTTTTTTTTAATTTAAAAGGTTCTATCATAATCCGTAAAGACTTGCTTGATTACAAGGTAAAAGAGAAGCAGCCAACTAATGTAACTCTCAGTGGTGGTATTAGACTGATTACTTCCCCTGCACCCAGTAGTGGCCCAGTGTTGACTCTCATATTAAATATCCTGGATGGTGAGTACAAAAGACGAAAATATTTTTTTGTTAAATAATTAAATATGTCTTTAGGGCCATCCAGACATGTTAAAACTGTTTATGCATATGACGGATTGTGTGGTTAGCACAATGACCAGCCGCCTTTACTTTCCTGACTTAAGTCAGGTACCAATTTAAAGCTGGATGGTCTTTTGGGACAACTTTGAAACAGATTTCACCTGTAATAATTCCCATGTCTCTCTCAGCGGATTGAACCCCAGGACTCTCAGGTTGACAGTCGAGTATCTACACCACTCTGCCAGCCATATTATTGTGATGTGTTGATATTCTTTAATTTGTGGATAAAAAAAAAAGATATTGAACCTAGAATTCATCATTCTTTTTGGCTAAAGAGTTTCTATTGTATTTAACCATAATAGTATGATAAAAAAGCAGTTATGTAGTTTATCACACTTGAGGTTAAACTTCAAGATACAACAAAAAATTATTTTATGATTTTACAAATAACATTGGTTAGAAGAGGGAATTAGATCCTTTATCTATTAATGATTCTTCTGCAATATAAATACATATCTTTTGCATCAAGTCTGCCTGCTTTAGATTGAAAGTTAGAATACTTTTTCCTGTATAAATATTAATGGCTTCTTCCATACGCCTCAATTCAACAAATGTTTTTTTTAAAAAAATGTACAGTTTTAAATAGTTTCTCTGTTTCTAAATATGAAAAGTAATTATCTAAAATATTAAATAATTATGTTCTAATATTTGTTGATGCTTTTTTTTTTTGGTATTATTGCAACATATTGCATGTTTAAATCATCAAAATGTCAGATTTGTCTGAAACCAAAAATAACATTATTACTGCTCAAACTAGAGCTATACGATGATAACTTCAAAGTTGATCTGTGGTCTATCTACATGCAAAGGTTTTACAGGGTGCAATAGTAATTGTAACGTTATTATTTTATTTTGCGATGAAAACATATATGAAATAAAATCACATGCAGCAGTGTTCACAAATTCTTGAATAATATATCAAAGTATTCAGCCATCCCGAGGGATTGAAGCAGAAATACTTGATCAAAAAGAACTCTAACTATGTACACAATATAACTTTATCTTCTCTTCAAGTATACCACCATCTCAAAAGATTGCGGTAGATATACTTGGTCTGTTGGTCAATCTGCGGTCTCTGGTCTTCGGTCCCTGGTCTTCAGTCTGTCTTTTGAATCTAACTGAACTTTTTTTTCATCTTAGATCACTGGAAACTATAGAATCTGACTTCTTGAACTTTCTGTACTAATTAAGATTTAACCTTCAGCTTTTAATTGAACTAAATATATAAATGTGACCCTGGCCATATGAACTTTTAAACTTGACTAACAAACTGAAATTTCCCAATTTATCAGTGGTTCTAAAGTTGTAGAGATACTATTTAAAGCCATCGTTTTAGTAATATATTTTTCTGGACTAATATAGTTTGGTCATGTGCAAAGATGGGCTTCAACATGAATCTTTCCCCCTAAACTATATGTACACACTGTCATATCCATTTTATTAGGAGATTTTAAAATAAAAAAAATCAAATATTTGTTAGCATATTTTTTTTGATTGAAGTAGAAATTAAATTTGGGGATACAAAATCTCATTTCTTATATCACTGGTCTCCTAAAAATATCTCTTAGAGCCACATTCAGCTCATTGATGAGATTTGTGCTGCTCCCAGCGAGTCACTTTTTGTTTTATGTCATAACTTAAGTTAAACGCAGTTAAAGAAATTATCGATTATAGCCACTATTTATTTAAAGCTTTTTTACTTTTATAAATAAGTGAAGAGCAGTTCTCATCATCCTCCTGTGTGGATACCCTTGACTTACATCAACCATTTGTACAAGGAAATAGTTATTATGTATAAATATTTCACAAACAGATTGAAAAGAAACTGCACATTTCATGAAACATTTTTTTTTATTGGTATGACTTTCTTAACTTAGAACAAATTCATGACAATTGTAAAAGGAACAGTTTTTTCATTCTCCCTTACTAAATAGGTTTCAATTTTACCCAGGGTGACATTGATACTGTTGAAGCCAGAACAAAAACCTACCACAGGTTCATTGAAACTTTTAAATTTGGTTACTCTAAGAGAACTGGACTAGGGGATGATGAATTTGTTGATATTGAAAAAGTAAGTTTTAATTGCTTTGTAAACAGAAACTCTTGTATATTTATTAGTTACCAAAAATGTTTAATTATTGCTTAATTGAGAAGTTATGCAATCATTTAGTTCTTACTTTATTCATTTTTTTAATTTATTTGTGGGTAACAAAAACCAAACAGGTTTTGTAGTGCACAGCCAATTGCAATAGTTTAAGAACAATTGCATAAATAGACTTATTGACTTCACACCCTTTCTAAATATTTTAACAATATAAAAAAAAACAAATATTAGAACTATATAAAAATTGCACTAATCAATTTTTCACTACAGGAGGTCAAGTGTTTTTTTTACTGGCCTATAATCTTTAACTACCTGTAACTTCTGCCAAAGTGCATTTGTCTGAACTTAAAGCTTTTCAAAAAGCTGATGACATTGTAGCTAATGTGGTTGAATATAAAAGGCATGTAAAAAATAAATAAACAGAACCAGAACCTCTTGAAACTTGTGGAGATTTCATCAAATAGGCCTACTCAACATTTTAGTTTAAAATTTCTTCCAAGACACTTCACATCAGAATAAAACTAAATTTCAACATTCCTTAATAAAAAAGCAACAAGCAAAA
Source organism: Bulinus truncatus (assembly GCA_021962125.1). Taxonomy (NCBI): domain Eukaryota; kingdom Metazoa; phylum Mollusca; class Gastropoda; family Planorbidae; genus Bulinus; species Bulinus truncatus. The sequence continues at coordinate 3,854,314 of JAGDYQ010000038.1, read as the reverse complement.
AATTATTCATAGACAAAATATTTCGTTGAGTCTGAACATATTGTTTTATATTGAGCACCATTCCAGTTACTTCTTTACGTGTGGTTGAGAACATATTTTGATAAATGATTTATCTGAATGAAACATTATACATGTACTAAGGTCTTATATAAAGTGTTTTTTTTTCTGTTTTTATTGTCTTTGTCAGCTTGTGCATAACTTAACATCAAGAGATTATGCAGACAGCATACGTTCCCTCATCAATGATTCTCGGACATATGACTATGTGTATTATGGACCCACATATTACTCTCAGGTCAAGACCAGTACATCTCATCTGACGGTGATGGACAGTCAGGGCACTGCTGTGTCAGTTACCAGCACCATCAATGCCAGGTTGGACAGGATTCAAGTTAATTTAATAAGTATTTACTTCTGAATTAGTTAATTCTAGTTGTACATAATGAAACAATTTCAAAAGACTTTTCAAAGAATACAAAATAAAAAAACAATTATGGCATTGCTTCTTATTTGTATCAGGTTTGGATCTCACTGTCGAGGGTTGAGGACTGGGATCATCTTCAACGATGAGATGGATGACTTCAGTACACCCAACATCACCAATGAGTGGGGTATTTATCCATCTCCAGCCAATTTTATTGCACCTGGTAAGCGCCCGATTTCTTCAATGTGCCCTTCCATTTTAGTTGATCGCAATGGATCTGTTTACAAAATACTGGGAGCTGCTGGAGGTTCAATGATTACTTCAGCAACAGCTTGGGTAAGTTTCTTTGTAAAATTTTTATTATCAATCATAGCAATTAGATCTTAAGAATACAATGTTTAACTCTAATATTTTTTTAAATATTTTTTTCCTACTAATTTTTCCGATTAAGATAATCTCTTTAAAGTAATTATAAACAAAGAAAAAACATATTTTTTATTTAATTGTAATGCAGAATCTAACTCATTACAAAAATACAAATTTGTTCTCCCATTTTCAATTTCCAATGGCAAATAATAACTAATAATAAATAAATAATTATTCTTTTAGTTATTTACTAAATATTTGCCTATAGTCTCTGATACATACCATACAGCTATCAAATACTGACAATGTAGTGTTTGATATTATATTTATTCCTTTTTAAACAGATTTTTTCTTAAATCCTGCTTTATTGTTTATGTATATTAATAATGTATTTAATAATGACATGGTAGGTGGCTGCACATTTACTTTGGCTTGGTGAAAACATAGACAGAGCTGTGAACGAGCCTAGATTACATCATCAACTTCTACCTTCATCTGTGCAGTATGAGACAGGATTTGAAGCTGTGAGGTTTTATGTTTGTTTTTAACTTTATAAGAATAAAAAATAAGCATAAAAAAAATTGACAAATTTGACTGTTTCCAGATGTTGATATCTCTTGTGCTGAGACTTCTCCATGCCAGGCAAGCTCAACATCAAATTTAACAAATTAAATAAAAAGTCAGCTAAATGTTTGTCATAAAATAAATTTGATAAAAATAATAGTTGAGAGAGGCTTTATTGTATGATACAAAAAAATTGTACAGTTTTATTCTGCAGTTATTTCAGTTTATTCAGTTATGATCATCTTTGAAACAAAGAAAACATCTTTAATTTTTTTAAAACTATAATCTTTATGACTAATGTATTATGCTAATGAATTATCATATAATATTGCAATGAATAAGTGCTAATATCTTTACCTTATGGAAATGTTTCAAGTGTCTCATGTAGGCAACACCAGATACACTGATAGTATACTTTTAAATGTATATACATTTATATAAATCACTAAATTAAGTCCCTTTAATGCTCTAACCTCTAACTAATTCTGCCCCCCCCCCCCCCATTACCAGAATATAAAAAGGTTTTGTATAGTTCTTTTTTATTCTGCCATCTTGTATTCTCTTTGATGTACTTACTAATAGACTGACGCTAATTTTCATCAAAGAAAAAAAAATGTGATGATTTCACAGTAACTGGACTCTGATTTGTCAAACCATCTCCAGAGAATCTATCTCCGGAGTTGTTTTTTTTTTTATCTGCTAGATGAGTTTCTTGTTCTGTGTAGGCCAATAGTTTCGAATATGCAAAGACTTCGTATTTGCAAACTCAGTATACAGAAGCTATTCATTTTCCATTTTACCAGTTTTATGAAATTGACAAAATGGTTAAATAATTTACAAATTTAAAAGATAAATTAAGCTATGTAATTGTTTTTTTTCTTGGTGCCCCCCCCCCATGTGATGCCTTACAGATTAAATCAGCATTGTATCTATATTATAAAGCTTACATAAGTAATCTTTTTTTTCTTTGCAGGCCATAGTTCAAGCTTTAGCAAAGATTGGACACAATGTGACAGAGTTTTTACCCGGCCAGTCAATAGTACAGGGCATTGAAGTTATGAACAATTTCATCCAGGCTAAAAGTGATGACAGGAAAGGTGGACAGCCAGATGGATATTAAAACAAAACAATGTACTGTATATAGAAATATTCTGTTTGGTTTGTAAAATGAGATAGCTATATTTTGTTTATCTATCTATTCTCATATTGTTTTCTTTCCTGATGATGATTAGTATATTATGTGAAAAGCAGCTTACTTGTTTATCAAACATGTGTTGTTTATTTTTAATTCGATCAATTTTTAAAAATATTTGTAAGTTAGTTTAGCAGGTTTCTTTCAATTTCCTTTCTTTAATAACAAAGAAATATTCAGGCGTAGATATAAAATAGTTCACTGATGTTGTCAATTCACGTGTTGTATTTTGATAACTTGTTACTGTGTTTTAATAATGTAAAATGTTCAAATATTATTTATTACTCATGACCATACATTGTAAAACACCTGCAAGTGTTTTAAACTACAGATCCTTAACCAGGGACACTGAGAAAAATTCAAGGCAATTATATAAATACTAGCTGTACCCTGCAAAACATTTGCATAGAGTTATATCCCCTTAGGCTTGATCGGCAGGCGAGGTTTTTTTTTGGTTTCGGGCAGATCCGATTTTTTTTTTCATGATTGTATTTTAAACTGGAATACTGTTATATTAATTCTTTACTTTCGATTTAACGCAGCGCCCAAATCGCTATTATTATATTATATTTTGTATTAACAAACCAATATTCAGTATTTTAAATTACAATTCAATTGAGATCATTGGGACAGCTTGGGTTTGATGGGACCATTAAACTTTATAGGCCCTGAATTGTTGCACCAACTGCACTCCCTCTCCTCAGGTCTGTCCTTCACTAGTTGTGTCCCAAATTCCTAAAAAAAAAAATTTCTTAAAAATTAATTTTTGTGATAACTGCAACTGACCAAATATATGTAAAAAAAATTGCTGTAAAACGCCAAAAAGAAAAAAAGATCTTCATGTATGTAGTGATATTGTTAAATATATTGTTGGAGTAAACATTTATCAAAGACAAATTGGTTCAACAGACTTTTAAAAAAAATCTGTATTGCAAGAGCCAGAAAAAAAAAAGAGTTTTGCATCAATAATTTTTTTTTTGTTTTTTTTTTTAATATTTATTGTTTTGTCATTGTTCTGTAGTTATCTGACAGAAATTATTGCAATATAAAAGCAAGTTCAGGAGCTAATGTTTATTAATTTAAAAATGTTTTAAATTGGGTTTTAAAACAATATTACATCACCAGCTAAATACGTCATTATATTATTAAATATGTAAACTTTTTATTTGCTATTGATGGTTTATTTCAAGGTAACCAACAATGACAGCACAGTTGTAACAAGTAACCTGATCTTACCCTCAATTATTGTTTGATTTTATTTTAAAAAGTTATTTTAAAGCCTTAAAAAAAAACTGGCTATTTCATATCCCAGATTCCAGTATTTGATGATAATAATGGAGAACTTGTGTTGGAGATTATATTGTTTACCCCGGCAGATCATAGAATGTTCATTGCTATATAATACAGTCTGAATGCATTTCCCAAACTTGATACTGCTGAACTCTCTGTATCTGTCTTGTCAGGGGATCAAATGTACATCTTCTGTTACTGTTTGTTGATTCATATTTCTTTACTAATGTCAGTCACTAGTCACTCCTTTCGTAGTATTGTATATGCCATGGGGTACTAAATACAGTTCTCCAACGACTTTTGTCCTGTGACACCCTCACTAGCTGAAGCCTTCGGAACCCCACCCGGGGGTGTCGGCTTGGAGGTCTCGCCTCAAGATGTTTTTTGAGGGACATCTCTTATTTTTTTCCCTCGCGGATTCCATCTCAATGCCTGACTTGTGATATGACTCGCTGGTTTACTTAAAGTGTGACCGATTCAGCCCCATCCCTTCTTCCCGATTTTCTCTTCCGTGAATTGCACCCGTCGAGCAGGATGGCGTTGCAGATGACTCTTTTTACATCCTGTACCTGGAGTCGAAGCTAAAAAACTTGTATTTCAAGATCTTATCAAGTCTGGCCATGTCTGTTGCGTTTCTAGTGTTAATGTCTGACACGCTGGGTCCGTCCTTGGTGGTGATGATCATCACATTTTTCACTGATCACTTTCACGAGAAAGGAACTAGGGTTGTATAGTAGTTGGGCAAGTTAGGTCTTGTAGGTCGCCATTGTTGGGAGGTAAGGTCTTGTAGCTCGCCATTGTTGAGAGGTAAGGTCTTGTAGCTCGCCATTGTTGGGAGGTAAGGTCTTGTAGCTCGCCTTTGTTGGGAGGTAAGGTTTTTATTCGCCATTGTTGGGAGGTTAGGTCTTGTAGCTCGCGATTGTTGGGAGGTAAGGTCTTGTAGTTCGCCATTGTTGGGAGGTAAGGTCTTTTAGCTCGCCATTGTTGGGAGGTAAGGTCTTGTAGTTCGCCATTGTTGGGAGGTAAGGTCTTTAGCTCGCCATTGTTGGGAGGTAAGGTCTTGTAGTTCGCCATTGTTGGGAGGTTAGGTCTTGTAGCTCGCCATTGTTGGGAGGTAAGGTCTTGTAGCTCGCCATTGTTGGGAGGTTAGGTCTTGTAGTTCGCCATTGTTGGGAGGTAAGGTCTTGTAGCTCGCGATTGTTGGGAGGTAAGGTCTTGTAGTTCGCCATTGTTGGGAGGTAAGGTCTTGTAGTTCGCAATAGCTGGGAGGTAAGGTCTATTGTTGCGTCTGATCAGGCATATATCAAAATCAAAGTGCAGATTACATATGGATCTTTCAGCTAATTACATTGTTACATTCATGACGCTTTTCCTGTATGATCTTCTCTGTGAGATGAGACCTGGTAATAGGAGGAATCCATGTCGAACACTATGAACACGGCTCAGCCTTACATTATTATAAAATGCTTTGTTGATTTGTATCACTATTAGTTCCCTCTATACATTGAAATCATTCAAGACCTAAAACAAGCCATGTTAACAAAAGTTTTCTTCAAAAATAGGAAATAAAGAAATGAAACAAACACATACACCTCGTTAATGTTCGTTGACAAAGTGCTGGTATAAATTTAGTTCAACAACTAAAGACTTTCCACTCTGTGCTTCCGCAATGCTGCAGTCATTGACCATTCATTGATTTAATGAATAACTAATATTACTGATCGGATTGCTAATAACTTCTTGCATTTGTAACGTTAACAATGAAAACAGTCATCTAAAATATTGGGAATCTAATAAAACTCGATCGACGAGTTTGCAATACAGCACAAGCCAGCAGTTTGTTATTTAAATATATCAATCCTATTTACATCGCTGAGTCAGTTGCTATTTAAAACCGTGAATCTTAAAATAGACCATGGTATTTTCCACATCGATCTCTATTAGGTTATAGGTACAAAATGTGATCGTAAGATTGGACCGAGCCGTGGCGGTGTGGATATTTCCTCAGAGACTGAAGCTGATGAGCCAAATGTCACAAGAATTCTTGTGACGATCCGCATTGCTAACTCGACACTCGGTTCTTTTTATTTATTTTTTTTTTACATTGATTAATATTTTATTTAAAAATCTATATTAAATAGGGCGCTCACCCTCCTTTGTTAAAAGATATGACAGACTAAAGTTTGCCTTGCGTTGAAGACTCAATTTATTATTATGTCACTGCAAGAGAAAGGGAACTTTGAAAATGAAAAAAAAAAACTCACAAAAAACAGTCTCATCAGTCACACAATTAAAGTTAAGATCACAGTTGTCCTATGTAGATTTAGAGCCAGGGGCGGATGTAACAGAGGGAGCACAGTGCAAGCGCCCTGCCCCCCCCCCCCGACTTTATAAGTGCCCCTCGCAAATTCAACTTTATTTTTGTAATATTATTCTCCCTATCTATGTTTTGAAAGACCCAACAAATTTTCTTCTGTGTCCTGCGTCCATCTTCATCGGACCTTTTTTAACAATAAGAAAAACAGGACTTTTCCTAAATAATAATAATTTTGTAATACAACTGCAATATCAATGTAAAATTAGTTTAGGGAATTAAAAATTTTAAAATAATAAAACAAATTTCATGTAAAAAAAAGAGACTAAAACAGAAAGATTATTGGAGGTCGTTGACTGTATATAATGATAATATTAAGTACAAAATAAATTAGGCAATATTATTTGTTGTCATAAAAATTATGAGGTATTTGTTGTGATCTTAAGGAAAGTATCACAATGGTAAAATATACTATCTATCTATTTATTTATCTGTCTGCTTGCCTGTCGGTCTGTCTGTCATGTAATTTGATAGTATTCAAAGTATTCTGTGATAAAAGCATTACTATATTACTGCTATTGAAAAGTAAGCTGCAAGGAGTAGATAAAAACATTTTCTTATTAATTAAATCAAGTGCTCAAAATGTAAATAGATGTGATGTAAAAAGATGCGATGTAAACAGATGTACATAGATGCGATGTAAATAGATGCTATGTAAATAGATGCGATGTAAACAGATGTACATAGATGCGATGAAAATAGATGTAAATAGACGCTGTGTAAATAGATGTAAATAACGTAAAGAGAGAAAACAATTTCGACTTCAACTATTTCTTTTTTTTTTTTATTTCTTGATTTTTTTTTATAGGTAAACTGATATTAAAATAACAGACACCATTAACTATTTAAACAGCTTACAATCTATCTATACAGGCCTGGATTAACCATTAGGCCAACAAGGCGAACAAGGGCACCAAGAGTATGGGGGGAGGGGGCACCACAAGTCATCAAAAATAAAATGTGTAGGCTATATTGTTCGGGTAGCCGCACGTAATCGACATGACATAAGCAAATTGCAAATGTAATATTGAATCGAACATTATTTAACCTTGGTCCCATAACCCAGTGGTAAAATACCTCCCACTCAGCCAGGCCCGTAGCGTGCGGGGAGGGGGGCAGGGGGCCGGGCCCCCCTGCGTTTTGTCTGGCCACTCTGCTTATTTGTTCTACTTATTAAATTTTATTATCTGCTCCCCCCCTGCTATTGCGGGGGGGGGGGCAGGGGGGCAAGCCGCATGCTACGGGCCTGTAAGTCAACCTTTACCCGTAATCGTAAACGAAAAGACAGTGGTCACTGATGGTGATGCCCCTGAGGTATGTCTGAATGCCAGAGACATATTTCGTTTGTCTACTTTCTACGCCATTGTTGACAAACTTGCGACATAGATGAGTAGACGGGGACATATGTATAATAATATAGCAGTTCGATTTACTAGTTTGATCGGTGTATCACAAACATCTCAATATTGTCAGGGCCGGATTTAGACTTTCTAAGGCCCTAAGCTATTTGAGATATGGGGCTATGTATAAATCCATATATTTTGTCAGTACCAAATATTTAAGTACATATGATAGTTGCTCAATCGGATAACTATTTTAGGGCCTCAAAGAAAGTGGGGACTCTAAGCTATAACTTGTGTAGCATTTCCATAAATCATGCACAGAGTTTTGTGAAGGACTAATTATTGCTTATCCCGAAGATCTGAACAATAATTTATACAAGATGTACCCTGCCAAACCTTTGCATAGAGTTATATCCTCTTAGGTTTGATCGATAGGCTAAGCTATTTTTGGTTTCGGGCAGATCCGATTTTTTCATGTTTGTATTTTAAACTGGAATACTGTTGTATTAATTCTTTACTTTCGATTTAACGCAGAACCTTAATCGCTATTATTTTAATAGATACTCAACTACAACAGTTCCACTCATATATTCACCACAAGTTTCGTGCATCAAAATCTGAAAACAACACGTTCAGACATGCAGAATTATACTAAGTAAGACAACATCGACTGTGCTTTTCCAAATTTAGAAAGCGCCTTGCGCATATTTTTAACATTAATGGTTACGAACTGTTCAGCTTAGCGATCTTTTTCTCAGTTAAAACGTACAAAAAAGTCCAAGTAGATCGACAATGAAACAAGAAAGTTTTGATTCCTTATCTCTGCTAATGATTGAAACAGACTTGTTGCGCAAAATTAACTCTGATGATGTACTAAAAAACTTTGTCAGACGTAAATCTAGAAAAAAGAACTTTAAAATGTAAATTTTCGCTCTCTTTGACTTTCTTATCTATTAAAAAGTTACATTATTTTTGTCTATTATTATTACACAATTTTAACACAGAAATACCTTCTTGTAGGTATATTTGAGTGACAGTAATACAAACTTATGTGTTGACAACTGTTTTTCTTTGTTAGTATTTTGCATAATATTTAAAATACCAGCGGTCAGTGGAGAATTGGGGACTCGGTGCAGAAGGGGGCACCCCAGTGGGTTTGTGCCTAGGGCATCAAGATGGCTTAATCCGGCCCTGTATCTGTAGATCTGAACACATATTTGTATTCCAGTCTATAGTAAATGTTATTTTAGGCACTCCCATCATTTACATTTTATGACTGTCCAGTTAGCACTGCTTCGTTGAACGCTGTTACATTCCTTTGATCGAAACAACAGCGTTAAGCGGGGTATGATCATTCTAGGGCTCCAAATTCTGCTCTTCAGAGACAATTTTAATTTCTTCTTTTTTTTTTTTCCAGCAATGCAGGAAACATTGGCTATTCCACGATCTTTCTTTTTGCCAGGAGATAAATACAATGCTTTTTTATCAAATCAAAACTAATAGTGCCAGAAATATGAGCATTAAATGCGAAATCTAGACAGTTAGACATTGATAAAACATTTCACACCTACCAGAGGTGCCGTTTAAGACGTGAAAATGTTTCAGGTTACCTTATCCCCCCCCCCTCACCCCCCCCCTCCCTCATCCCCACCGCGCAAAAACAAATTCATGTCCACCTGTATTTGTGACAGCGGGCAATTAGAAAACTTTTCAGTCTGTACACAAAGCCTTTCTATATTTAAACAATATTTCAGCAGTAAATGTGTCAATAAAACAAGTTTCGACATACACCAGTTTCAAAAAATAATACATTTCAATAATAAAAATGTCCAGAGAACATATGTCACAATGTTAGTAGTTAAAAATAACAGTATTCATGTCAAAAGCAAAAATGTTAACACAATATAAAAAAATAATTCCACTCATGACGTCAATAGGTTGAAAAAAAATGTTACAATAAGTGTGGGAATAGTCGCAATGTCAACAGTAAAGATATCAACAGGAAAAATGTCAAAATGTAGAAGATAGATCAAATTAAAAAAAAAAAAAGTTAATATTTTTTTTAACAAAAAAAAAAAGATAAATAAATTAAATTAAATTTAAACAGAGAAGAGGGAAAAAAAAGTCCGTTTTGCTACGTAACCACTATTACCTACCCCCCCCCCCCTGAAGTTAATAATTAAGAGGATCTTAGGTAACAGCTTCACTGAATACCGTTTTGCTATATACCCGTAACAGGAAACATAACCATAACACTTCCCCAAATCTTATTCATAGAGGTTTTTTTTTTAAGCTCAGTTACTTGTTTCTTTATACTGGGTAATCTCTTCGATTTCAGTGTGTAACACATGACCAGGTTTGATAGCAGCATAGTGAAGATCGTGACCATGTGTGCATGTTTACATTCATTTCTTGGAATTTAGTAGCTACATTGGTAAGCAGTATTTTATCTTAATAATTGTATTTATTTTGAAAGTTTAAATACCAAAAAGATGTGTACATTCATCACACAAAAGCACATACATATATATTTTGGTTGCGCAGTGGCTACGGTTCGGTCCGACCGAACCCGTATTTTTTTTTCGGGTACCAGCCATACTTATTATTGCATAGCGGCCGAGTCGCTGCACTGAGCTATATAACAACATATAAGTCACTGCACTAACCCTATTCCTAACCCTACCCCTAACCCTAATCATAACCCTATTCCTACCCCTAACCCTAACACTAGTCCCGAAAACAAAAAATATGCCCGAAAAAAAAAAATGCAATAATAAGTATGGCCAGTACCCGAAAAAAAAATACGGGTTCGGTCTGACCGAACCGTAGCCACTGCGTTTTGGTTGCTATTTATTTCTCTGATTGTGCTGCTTGTCTGTCTGTGTGACCATCCATTCGTAAAGTATTCATTACATTTAAAAAAAAAATCCCTCTCTTTCTCTCTCCCTCTCTATTTTTGTTGTGTTTTGTTAAGTATTATCGTGAATTATACTTTGTCGTATGTTTACTAAGATTCACTGAGAACCAAAGACTGATTCATAATTTAAGCTCCGTCATCGTGACCATACTAGATCTCTTCAATAAATACATACACCCTTGTGTCAATAGCCTATTGACCCCGTTATCTAAACACACACACACACACACACACACTCAAAACACACTGCCGGGTACATTCAAGCACGCCACCTTACATAACAAAATATTTCCATAGTATGTGTGCCTTTATTTTTTTGCGCATGAAATCGAGTTAATTAAAACTAATATACGATTCATTCTGATTTGCTCGAAATTTGTGTAAATGATGTTTGTGTAAATGATGTTTATGTAACTGATGTTTGTGTAAATGATGTTTTATTAATACTAATGAGGATATGTCATTATAGAGGGATTTTTTTTTCACACACGCTCCTGTCAGAGAATCTGTGGAGACATTGTTATATGACTTCACTATTAATATGTTAGATAACTTTTATCTAACTTTTTTATGTTATCTTAGAACATGTATTTGTTTTTGTACGTTGTATATTGGTATCACTTTAAAGTTTTAAACCTGAGAGATGAAGGTTGAATAATTATGTAAGGACTAAAGCTAGCAATCTTGTGGTATGTTTTAATACATTGTATTTCTTTATTTTTGTGAAATTTGTGTAGTATTACAATGTACAAACCGCCGTTCCTTACGTTTTTATTTTAAAATAATATAAAAATATAATGCAAGATTTAATCGATGTGGTTGTTGGGTGAACGTATAGACACCTCACCAGACATGTGTATCGTTAGTTGCCTTGGTTACCAATAAGTTATCAATTTTATTTAATCATTTTTATCCACATGAATTACTTCGCTTGAAGCAAATTTATATATAGGCCTATATATAAATATCCGAAAGGTATCTCCTTAAAGAAAAATATTGTTAGTTTTATTGATTTGCTTTCTGAATTTTTAATTTTAATTTTTTTCATGTCTTGCACATGAACTCGAAAAATTTTGTTTGTAGAGGTATTGAACATAAGTAGAAGGTTATATATGTCGTCATTACAAGGGGGTTAAGCCACGCCGCACTATGGGATTTGAGATGCACAACATCCGGGCGGTGGCATCTAAAGGGAGACAAAAACGTAAAAAAAACAAAACAAACAACAAATCAATAAACAAACACACACACACAAAACAATAAAGAAACAATGAATTTATTTAACATGCCAATCTTGTGTAATTGCATATCATCACGTGACATTATTATGACAATGCAATATTATAACGGTGTCAGTCCTCTTCTTATTCGACCTGCTATTTCTACATACAGTCGATTCCGCTTAATTGGGACATATCGGGACCGAGGCTTTTTGTCCCAATTAAGCGGCAGTCCCAATTAAACATACAAATTTACTATTGGCTCCTTGGTTTGGTTTCTCTGAGGTTTGTCCCAAATAAGCGGCTGTCCCAATTAAGCGGTGTCCCAATTAAGCGGAATCCACTGTACTTAATATTACTTCGTTCACTACATTTCAAGTCAAACGTTAACTATTAACACATGAAAACTACCCAGACTGTTTTTAGATACCTTAAAAGAAAGTCAATATATATATATTTAGTAATATAATGTTGTCTTTTATTTCATACAAAGGTGTACCGGTGATATATCAACCCATCAGTAAACTGAGCGACTGACTGGGATAAACTGTAACGTATCGTGGGACAGTGCCGCATCAATATTTCATTTAATAGAGATTCTCACAGCAAAGATGACCGGATACAGGGACGTAGATAGTGAGAAAAACCAGCTTCTGAAAGAAAGAAAATATCACCGGAGCACCAGTAAAATTTGGTAACGTGATCATTTTAATTGATATATGTGCTGGTGTGCTTAGTAATGACCTAGCGATTGGGGCGACAGCGTCAGGCCCCGTGCCCAAGGGGGCCCCACCCTTATAATCCTACTAAAATTCGTTTCAGGTCACACATATGACTCTCGCTCCAGGCCCCACATCTTGCCAAGGCCGCTTCTAGTGTGCTCAAGCATAATTGATTTAACGAATGGGGACATTTAGCCCGGTGGCTTAGAGAAAATTGGGGGGGGGGGGGGTGGCTTATACACAGGGGGTGTTTATACATGGGGAAATACGGTATATAAATTTTAGGGATTGTAGATAAGCACAATACAACCAGTCCTACTGTCTGACATAAAGGTGTATCTTGGCTACTGCCAGATAATCTTGGCCCCTTGGTAAATGGGGCCTCTCATAACAACCGCCATGAAGTATCTAAGTTATTTTATAGCAGTTACTGTACGAGGCTTCTTACAAGCATGGACCCCCCTGACTTGTGTTCAGGTTGCAGTCCCTTATCTAGAAAATGTTACTTACTTGCTTGTAAATACAGTGTTAGCATTTCAGTTATATAATACAGAATGTTCTTAAAAATGTGTTTTAGATTATTTCTTTTTTTATTTTATGCATTAATATTTCGGTAGACGAATCGCCAGGCTATGTCGTGCGCTTGAATGTCGATCTCGATGAGAACAATGGAATTTGTCCAGATGAAACTCGGTGTTAAGTCCCACAAGTCCACCCAGCTTTAAATGGGCACCTGGCTTAAGTTGGGGAGGTAAAGGCGGCTGGGCGTTGGGCTAACCACACAATCCATTCATTTGCCGTGGTAACAGAAACAGATGAATTCGATATTTTATCTGCCCGGATGGCCCTTTAGGACTTTTTTATGCATTAATATTTTTTTGTCCTTAAACAAATACATTTTATTTCGTTCGAGGGGATCTTGTGTTGTTAAGCGCTTCTGTTTATTGGAAAGCTATGCTTGCTGCTACAGAAAATGTTCTGTAAAAGTATCAGCAATTCCAAGGCCCAAATCTGTGACAGGTGGAGCTCTTTTGAAATTTTCCTTCTCCAACTTCTGGTTTAATTTTACTACATACATATACTAAGGCACTGATGTGTTATAAACTCACCCTCCTATAGTACAGTGTGTCTGTATCAGTGACTATTTATAGCTCACACTCCTATAGTACAGTGTGTCTGTATCAGTGACTATTTATACCTCACACTCCTATGGTACAGTGTGTCTGTATCAGTGACCATTTATAGCTCACACTCTTATAGTACAGTGTGTCTGTATCAGTGACTATTTATATCTCACACTCCTATAGTACAGTGTGTCTGTATCAGTGACTATTTATAGCTCACACTCCTATGGTACAGTGTGTCTGTATCAGTGACTATTTATAGCTCACACTCCTACGGTACAGTGTGTCTGTATCAGTGACTATTTATAGCTCACACTCCTATAGTACAGTGTGTCTGTATCAGTGACTATTTATAGCTCACACTCCTATAGTACAGTGTGTCTGTATCAGTGACTATTTATAGCTCACACTCCTATAGTACGGAGGGTCTATATCACTATGTTATTGCATTTCACAAATGTTATGTTTTTTTTTTTCTGTTAATGTTTGTTATTTTTATTTTCAGGTTAATATTAATATGCGTTGCTGTAATTCTGTTAGTTGCTGTGATATTGGGTGTGTTAGTCTGGTACTTTCACAAATGCGATGATTCACCTGGATACAAGACTGCAGCCGTGGCAGCGGACACCAAACTATGTTCCACCGTTGGAAAGTGAGTTGGATACTTCTGTCACTGTAAACAATTGAAGACATATTCAAGGGTTGGGCGTCTCTTTCTTTTAGTGATTGAAGTCGGAGAAATCCCTGTAAAGATGAGATTTGTGCTTATTGAGCACACACATTATAATAGGGAAAGATTGTATTGCCTTTTCCATAGACTTTAAGGGTCATGAAGGAACCACATGGGCTGGAGAGGGGCACAGGTGATTAGTTTCGCTTCGGCTCGAAATTATACACCAGTTAATCACACCACTCGGACTCACAACCAATGCGCCGCCGAGTTATTCCTAGTGTTTGAGCTAACATTATCCAATTGTATGAACGCAAGCTCTTTGATGCAGCGTTGAATGCTAGTTTCCTTTTTTTTTTTTAAGAAATATGTTTTTTTTTTGCAAGTTGTGTTTTGCTATATTAGTTAGAAAGCTTTGTGGCTGAATTTTTTTTTAATACAAGAGATTTTTTGATTTGTACAGAAACATCTTACTTAAAGGAGGAAATGCAGTGGACGCAGCCATTGCAGCTCTAATCTGTAGTGGACTTGGCAGCCCGCAGTCTATGGGCATTGGAGGTGGATTTTTTATGACCGTATACAACAGGTAAATTAACATTTTAAATTTTATAGCTTTTGAATATTCGTGATTAGGGAGCGACCGATATGCCTTTTTACCGATAGTCCGATACCGATATTTCCCCCAGCATTTTTACCGATACCGATACCGATATTTTCTTTTTAGGGGCTGTCCATTATTTATGTCAACAAATTTTTGGCGATTTTTACTCCCCCCCCCTCCCCCTTGTCAACAACTTGTCAAACTTCCAGAGACCCCCCTATAAAATTACGTCAACATTTGATTACCCCCCCCCCTAAAAAGGTGGCTTCAAAAATGTTTATGTGACAAAATTAGTAGGAATATAGTTAGTTTAATTAAAATACTGAATGTCAAGCGAGTGAGTAACACAGAACTACAAACGCTGCTTAATTTTCCTATTTATTAAGTAATAATATTAAATTTAAAAAAGTAAAATTGTTGACGTCAACTTTTCTTGACCTCCCCCCCCCCGTCAACAATTGTCAAAAAATTTTCTGACCCCCTCCCCCATTTTGTTGACGTAATTAATGGACAGCCCCTTAAACAACAACAATGCCAAACACGTGTTATTCTCGTGGTATATGACGTATTTCAACCCATGTTCACATATTTTGTAACACTTCGCCCGCGCGTGTCTTGTTCCCCCCCCTTCAAATACCGATATTTTTTTAATTAACAACAATGCCAAACACTTGTCTTTCTCGTGATACAGCTAATGACGTATGTCAACCCATGCTTACCCCTTCCCTGTCATATTTCGTGACACTTCGCCCACACGTAAGTCTTGTCCCCCCCCCCCCCCAACTTCCAATCCCAACAAAAAATACACACAGATGTTCACTAATTGTATCATTCAAGGTCATACATTAGAATTAAGAAATGCCAATCCTATTGTTTCAAGGTCGCAACTCTGTTGTGAAAAAAAAAACAATGTATCGGCAGCAAAAAAACGGCCGGTCCGACAGTTAACCCATAGTGCCAATATCGGTTCGACTATCGGTCGCTCCCTACAACAATCGGCCGATCCGATATTAACCGATTGTGCCAATACCGGTCCGATACCGATCCGATTATCGGTCGCTCCCTAATCGTGATTGATTAGATGGGTTAGATTGTAGAATTTATAAAAATATCTTAAAATCGACTTTATGACAACTGTATGACAACAGTTTAGAAAGTAGCATTGTAACTAGCACAATCTTACAGGGCATTAGAGCACATAACATCTTGCACTAGAACACCATAATTATAACAGCTAAGTGAAATCATTAAACAACAGCATACAAAATAGGTATAACTTTCTTTACAAAAAAACAAACTGTAAAAATAAGAACGTCGGATTTGAAACATTAACATCTGCATCAAAATATTTGTATATTTATTTTAATAGGACCACTGGTCAGTCAACAGTCATAGATGCCAGGGAGACAGCACCGGGAAATGCCACGGACGATATGTTTGTGACCAACAACACTTCTTCAGCCATAGGTGAGTACCGTTACTGTTCACATTCCAGTATATGTGACAGTAGGGAATATGCAAATACAGCTATACAAGTACAACCCTTCTATAATAATATCATTTTAGGGCCACTCAGTATAGCAGTTCCAGGTGAAATAAAAGGCTATTGGTACGCCCATCAGAAGTACGGCCATTTGTCATGGTCAGATTTGTTCCAGCCGTCCATCCAGTATGCAGAGGAAGGTTTCCCTGTACCTATTGGTCTCCACAAAGCTTTGATTGAAGGAGAAAGTTTTATTAAAACCGAGCCCTCACTTAAGTAAGTTTTTGTTTTGCTACATTTTGCTTTTATTAGACATTTGACTGAAGTACTTTTATAGAACACACTTAAAGATATAACATTTGATTGAAGTACTTTTATAGAACAAACTTAGAAATATAACATTTGATTAAAGTATTTTATAGAACATTTATAAACAATATAACATTTGATCGAAATAATTTTATAGAACATACTTAACAATTTAACATTTGATTGAAGTACTTTTATAGAACATACTTAAAAATATAACACTTCATTGAAGTACTTTTATTGAACATACTTAGAAATATAACACTTGATTGAAGTACTTTTATAGAACATACTTAACAATATAACACTTGATTGAAGTACTTTTATAGAACATACTTAAAAATATAACACTTGACTGAAGTACTTTTATTGAACATACTTAGAAATATAACACTTGATTGGAGTACTTTTATAGAACATACTTAAAAATATAACACTTGATCGAAGTACTTTTATAGAACTTACTTTAAAATATAACACTTGATTGAAGTACTTTTATAGAACATACTTAGAAATATAACACTTGATTGAAGTACTTTTATAGAACATACTTAGCATATAACACTTGATTGAAGTACTTTTTCGTCCGGTTAGTTTTTCTGTAAAGGTGAAAGAAAATATAAATTACTTAAACAAGTTTAATTGGCACTGGTATTGATACATTACTTTTTTTATACTTCTGAAAAAAAATACATTATATTTATTATTTTCCCTAAAGCTAATTTGCCAAAAAAAAAAAAACAACTAATTTAGACAAAGTTATCATTTTCAACATTTCATTAGCTTAACTTTGTTAAAATATTGTTAACGATAACATTAACAGTTTGATTACTTGATGCTATTAGACCATTGACATGGACCAGACGGCATGAACTTCGCCGGATTAACTGAAAACATGTTCAAATAAGAAATGAACAATCAATAATACTTAAAAGGAATTATTGCTTTTTTACCAAACTTTTAACATATAGTGTGTTATTTACGTTTACTGTAGATAAACATTTAATATATAAAACACTGTGTGTGAACTCCCTGTAAGGATGAGATGGCATTTTCAGATCATATAAACCACTAATGGAACGGCTTTCATGGTGCCATTCTTTCATCCCAAACATTGCAGATTGTGCAATAATTGGGAGGCATTACGGGAGATATATATGGAGCTTTCAAGTCCTGAAATATTCATTGGTACTCAACGGGGATTGAACCATGGATCCTCAGGTCGACAGTCGACCATTCGACCATCCGTTCTCCATGACTGATTTTTTTTGGATTTGGAACTAACAATTCATGTATATAATGTTATGAAATTTAAGAATAATATCGCAGCAATAGAGTAACACAATGATAGCCTCACAAAGTGTTGCGACAAGTTTCTTTAAAAAAACGATTGTCAGTCAAACTACACACCAAATATTTATTCTAAATAAACTAATGAAATTTATAATTATAATGTATTTTTTTTTATAAATATTTCACTCTATTTCTTTATATCAGTTTTCCTGATTTGTTATCATTATTTTTTTTTATAACGTTACAGAGTTGTTTTCTGGAACGAGAAAACAGGTTCTGTATACAAGGAAGGGGAGATCATCAAAATGCCAGAGCTGGCCCAGACATTGAAAGCGATAGCTCATGGTGGAGCGCAGACATTTTATAACGGCTCCGTGACTGATCTCATTATGCAGGACTTGAGGGACATTGGTTAATTTTTTTTTGTGGTTTCTTAAATTGATACTTCAACTATACACAATTTTAAAGTGAAATTTTCGATTTTAGTCGAATACGATTAATGGGAAAGATTTTCATGAAGTAGTCGTACTTGAAATATAATATATTTTTTTTGCTTCTCTAAAGATAGATGAATCTTCGCCGAAACTTGTTTCCTTCCATATCTTTAAACAACATTAAAAAAAAAAGAACTGTAACTCGAACACTCGATAATATCCGGTACGAACCGCACACTACTAACGTTGAGCAAATCGACAATAATGTATTTATTCGCCCATAAAATTCAGTGTTTCATTCAAGGCGCCGTTCCATTCAGGGCAGCTCTCCCCTACAGCTTGATTTATAACATTTAAAAAGATAGAGTGAATGCTCTATTATTGATTCAGTAAGTGTACTTAAACTTTAAGAGAACTTAACCTGTCAGCAAATTTAGAGGTTCGGACATCAACGGTCAGGTCTGAGTGGACGATGACATCAGTAGGGTGTTGTTTTTGTTGTTGTTGATTCTTTTGACATTATATATTTGACAATTATATATTTGACAATTATATATTTGAACCTTGAACTTTTGATTGCCTGATACTGACGTAATTGAATTTAGAGAGACGCGGGTATTGTGCGATTGGGGGGGGGGGGTAGAGTGATAGGGGAGGGAGAGAGAGAGAGAGAGAGAGAGAGAGAGAGAGAGAGAGAGAGAGAGAGAGAAGGAGATACAGATATGATAGTTACTAATGAAGTAAAAAAACTTATAGAAATACAAAGATAGATCAAGAGAGTGACACATTGAAATAACACTGACGCTATGATTCAGTGGGTATAGAAATGTCTATAGAAATGTCTATTACCGTTGTAAACATATTACAAAGCAGGTAAGAAATAAGACAAACATTATCAAATAGATAATGAACCAGAAATCCATACAAAGCACGATTCTCGAAATCATCCCAATCTAGTGAAATAATTCTAAGCTTTAAATAGATGTAACTGTATAAATCGTCTTTATTCATCATTGGTAAATATAATATATAGGCCTACACGCTACACGAATAAATATCTCTTAAAAAAGACTAAGTGTTTTAACACCTTGAAGTGCATACTAATTTAAAATGTTATTTTATTATACATAATAAACCAAGTTTTTTTTATTATAATATTAAAGCTACGTCTGATGACTTATCTGTGAATTTTTTTTTTCAATCCAAACGGAACAGGTTCAATTATAACCCGTGAAGATTTGTTGAGCTACACGGTCAAAGAGAAAGTACCAGTGGAGATAACTCTAAGCAGTGGCATGAAAGTGATCTCCCCTCCAGCACCCAGTGGTGGCCCCGTGTTGTCCTTCATGCTAAATATCTTGGACGGTAAGAATAAATGTCCCCTCCGAGCCGCTCTGATGTATAGACGAATTAGGGGCTGGGGCATCTAATTTACCTTTGCCCATGGCCTGAAATGTACTATTACCTGGGCCTCAAATTTACTTTTACCTAGGGCTTTCAATTTGCATTAGCCTAGGGCATCAAATGTACCTTTGCCTTAGGCATCAAGTGTATCTGCCTTGGACATCAGATGTAGCTTTGCCTGGGGAATCAAGTGTAGCTTTGCCTAGGGCATCAAGTGTTGCATTGCTTGGGCATCAAGTGTAGCTTTGCCTTGGGCATCAAGTGTTGCATTGCTTGGGCATGAAGTATAGCTTTGCCTTGGGCATGAAGTATAGCTTTGCCTTGGGCATCAAGTGGAGCTTTGCCTTGGGCATCAAGTGTAGCTTTGCCTTGGGCATCAAGTGTTGCTTTGCCTAGGGCATCAAGTGTAGCTTTGCCTTGGGCATCAAGTGTTGCTTTGCTTGGGCATCAAGTGTAGCTTTGCCTTGGGCATCAAGTGTAGCTTTGCCTTGGGCATCAAGTGTAGCTTTGCCTTAGGCATCAAGTGTAGCTTTGCTTGGGCATGAAGTATAGCTTTGCCTTGGGCATGAAGTGGAGCTTTGCCTTGGGCATCAAGTGTAGCTTTGCTTGGGCATGAAGTGTAGCTTTGCCTTGGGCATGAAGTGGAGCTTTGCCTTGGGCATCAAGTGTTGCTTTGCTTGGGCATGAAGTGGAGCTTTGCCTTGGGCATCAAGTGTAGCTTTGCCTTGGGCATGAAGTATAGCTTTGCCTTGGGCATCAAGTGTTGCTTTGCCTTGGGCATGAAGTGTAGCTTTGCCTTGGGCATGAAGTGGAGCTTTGCCTTGGGCATCAAGTGTAGCTTTGCCTTGGGCATGAAGTGGAGCTTTGCCTTGGGCATCAAGTGTAGCTTTGCCTTGGACATGAAGTGGAGCTTTGCCTTGGGCATCAAGTGGAGCTTTGCCTTGGGCATGAAGTATAGCTTTGCCTTGGGCATCAAGTGTTGCTTTGCTTGGGCATGAAGTGGAGCTTTGCCTTGGGCATGAAGTATAGCTTTGCCTTGGGCATGAAGTATAGCTTTGCCTTGGGCATGAAGTATAGCTTTGTCTTGGGCATCAAGTGTAGCTTTGCCTTGGGCATCAAGTGTAACTTTGCCTTGGGCATCAAGTGTAGCTTTGCCTTGGGCATCAAGTGTAGCTTTTTCTAGTGACCCAAAGAACGTAGGAACGGGTCTGATGACACGAATTAATATTTCATACTCTGAATTTATGTTTTTATTTTGTTGTTAAGCATAGTAATTTTCCCAACTGATTATTTTCGGTCATAGTCATATGTATTATTCGTATTCTACTCACATGAAATACTCAAGTAAAATATGTTCCGACATGTAATATTCCAACAGGCTACAACCTCACACACTCAGACATTTACAGTGTTGAGACTAGAACCAAAACCTACCACAGAATCATTGAAACCTTTAAATTTGGGTATGCCAAGAGAACAGGTCTTGGTGATGATGACTTCGTTGATATAAGAGATGTAAGTATGTATGGGTCTATGCCTGCATTATGTTTATTTAAGAGATGTAAGTTTGTTTTGCTCTATGCCTGAATGATGTTGATCTAAGAGATGTAAGTTTGTTTTGCTCTATGCCTGAATGATGTTGATATAAGAGATGTAAGTTTATTTTGCTCTATGCCTGAATGATGTTGATATAAGAGATGTAAAGTTGTTTTGCTCTATGCCTGAATGATGTTGATATAAGAGATGTAAGTTTGTTTTGCTCTATGCCTGAATGATGTTGATATAGGTGATGTAAGGTTGTTTTGCTCTGTGTCTAAATGATGTATTATTTTAAATTATTTAGGTCTTATTTTATGTAGGCTTTCAAAAGCCTTAATTGCCACATTATTAGTTTCAAAATCGAAGAATTATAGAAAATGTGGAGCATAAGATACAAGATACATGGCTAATTGGGCTTTATTAACCAGCTTTGATAATCTGGCCTATGAACACTTTTTGATAAAGTTAAATGACGCAAAATAATGGCGTGAGCCAAAGTTAAATTTGTATGCAATACCACTAAGAAATCAATTTAATCAGGTTGTGCCCATACTTAGACTAACATTCTCTCTTCCACTAATATATATATATATATATAAATATATATATATATATATATATATATATATATATATATATATATATATATAAATTCGCAAAGCTTTTTTTTTCACTGCTCTGAAGCGGATAAGTTCTGTTGGGGTTCTGGTCGTAGAGTTAACTGGTGGTTCCTTTAAATAAAGGGGTACTTTAAAAAGTTTGGCTTTGCACCCCACCTTTCACTTTTTGGGCCCCCCACGTGCGTTTTGTACGCCCGCCGTTAAATCCGCCTCGTCACTGCATTAAACACCATTATTAATTACCGTTTACAAATTCCACCCCACCCCACCCCACGGGTAATGCACCTTTCAGCTTCTCCATAACCTGACATCACGTGACTACGCTGACAGCATCCGCTCCGTCATCAACGACTCCAGGACATACGACTACATGTACTACGGTCCTACGTATGACTCCAGGCTGACCACCAGCACATCTCACATGACAGTCCTGGACAAGGACGGGGTGGCCGTCTCAGTTACCAGCACAATCAACGCCAGGTAACAACAACCTCTCAGGTATTATTACAACGTCAGGTAACAACAACCTCTCATGTATTATTACAACGTCAGGTAACAACAACCTCTCAGGTATTACTACAACACCAGGTAACAACAACCTCTCAGGTATTACTACAACACCAGGTAACAACAACCTCTCAGGTATTACTACAACACCAGGTAACAACAACCTCTCAGGTATTACTACAACACCAGGTAAACACAACCAGTCGGGTATTATAACAGCGCCAGGTAACAACAACCTCTATGGTATTACTACAACACCAGGTAAACACAACCTGTCGGGTATTATAACAGCGCCAGGTAACAACAACCTCTATGGTATTACTACAACACCAGGTAAACACAACCTGTCGGGTATTATAACAGCATCAGGTAACAACAACCTCTATGGTATTACTACAACGCCAGGTAAACACAACCTGTCGGGTATTATAACAGCGTCAGGTAACAACAACCTCTAAGGTATTATTACAATGCTATATACCAGTCTATCAATCAATCCATCTATCTATTTACTTAGCTACCTACCTACTCACCTTTCTATCAATCTATCTATCTACCAGTCTATCAATCAATCCATCTATCTATTTACTTAGCTACCTACCTACTCACCTTTCTATCAATCTATCTATCTACCAGTCTATCAATCAATCCTCCATCTATTTACTTAGCTACCTACCTACTCACCTTTCTATCAATCTATCTATCTACCAGTCTATCAATCAATCCATCTATCTATTTACTTAGCTACCTACCTACTCACCTTTCTATCAATCTATCTATCTACCAGTCTATCAATCAATCCATCTATCTATTTACTTAGCTACCTACCTACTCACCTTTCTATCAATCTATCTATCTACCAGTCTATCAACCAATCCATCTATCTATTTACTTAGCTACCTACCTACTCACCTTTCTATCAATCTATCTATCTACCAGTCTATCAACCAATCCATCTATCTATTTACTTAGCTACCTACCTACGCACCTATCTATCAATCTATCTATCTTTTCATCACAGAGTCTGTACATTTATGTAATACAAAATTAATACAAACAACAGGTTCGGTTCACGCCGGCGAGGGATGAGGACTGGGATAATCTTCAATGACGAGATGGATGATTTCAGTACACCTAACGTCACCAACGAGTGGGGCATCTACCCATCACCTGCCAATTTCATTGCACCGGGCAAACGCCCCCTTTCCTCCATGAGTCCGGCCATCTTCGTTGACCAAACAGGGTCGGTCTCCAAACTCCTCGGCGCCGCTGGCGGCTCCATGATCACCTCCGCCACTGCCTGGGTAAGTGACACGTTCCAAAATATTCAATGTTCAACCTCCGCCACTCTCTGGGTTGGTGACACGTTCCGAAATATTCAATGTTCAACCTGCCACTGCCTGGGTAAGTAATACGTTCTGAAATATTCAATGTTCAACCTCCGCCACTCTCTGGGTTGGTGACACGTTCCGAAATATTCAATGTTCAACCTGCCACTGCCTGGGTAAGTGATACGTTCCGAAATATTCAATGTTCAACCTGCCACTGCCTGGGTAAGTGATACGTTCCGAAATATTCAATGTTCAACCTCCGCCACTGCCTGGGTTGGTGATGCGTTCTGAAATATTCAATGTTCAACCTGCCACTTCCTGGGTAAGTGACACGTTCCGAAATATTCAATGTTCAACCTGCCACTGCCTGGGTAAGTAATACGTTCTGAAATATTCAATGTTCAACCTCCGCTACTCTCTGGGTTGGTGACACGTTCCGAAATATTCAATGTTCAACCTGCCACTGCCTGGGTAAGTGATACGTTCCGAAATATTCAATGTTCAGCCTGCCACTGCCTGGGTAAGTGATACGTTCCGAAATATTCAATGTTCAACCAGCCACCGCCTGGGTAAGTGACACGTTCCGAAATATTCAATGTTCAATCTGCCACTGCCTGGGTAAGTGATACGTTCCGAAATATTCAATGTTCAACCTGCCACTACCTGGGTAAGTGATACGTTCCAAAATATTCAATGTTCAACCTCCGCCACTCTATGGGTTGGTGATACGTTCCGAAATATTCAATGTTCAACCTGCCACTGCCTGGGTAAGTGATACGTTCCAAAATATTCAATGTTCAACCTCCGCCACTCTATGGGTTGGTGATACGTTCCGAAATATTCAATGTTCAACCTGCCACTGCCTGGGTAAGTGACACGTTCCGAAATATTCAATGTTCAACCTGCCACTGCCTGGGTAAGTGACACGTTCCGAAATATTCAACCTGCCACTGCCTGGGTAAGTGACACGTTCCGAAATATTCAATGTCTCGCTTCACAATAATAGACTCTGACATCTTACGGTGTTTTATGTGGTGGCTATGATGAGCCTTTGACATGTCATGATGTTCTATATGGTGTCTATGATGAACTTCTGAAATCTCATGATGTTCTATATGGTGGCAATGATGAGCCTCTGACATCTCATGATGTTCTATATGGTGTCTATGATGAGCCTCTGACATCTCATGATGTTCTATATGGTGTCTATGCGGACATCTGACATCTCATGGTGTTCTACATGGTGTCTTTGCTGTACCTCTGACATCTCATGGTGTTCTATATGGTGTCTATGCGGTACCTCTGACATCTCATGGTGTTCTACATGGTGTCTATGCGGTACCTCTGACATCTCATGATGTTCTATATGGTGGCGATGATGAGCCTCTGAGATCTCATGTTGAAGTATCGGGATCAAGTTTAGGCAAGGTCTTTAATGAATGTCTCGTTTGTTGCTGTGGTATCCTTGTTGAGGACGTGCGAATAGCTATTTACACTTTTCCAAATAGTGTTTAGGTATTATAGTAAAACGATACCAATCAACCCTTACGGCCCGAGTCGGAGCTATGGATAGGCAAACGTGTCAACCGCCAAAGTCTCCATTGCAAATGTGACCTCCTTTCCAG
This sequence comes from Bulinus truncatus, assembly GCA_021962125.1. Classification (NCBI taxonomy): domain Eukaryota; kingdom Metazoa; phylum Mollusca; class Gastropoda; family Planorbidae; genus Bulinus; species Bulinus truncatus. The sequence goes on along the minus strand of JAGDYQ010000038.1, from coordinate 3,828,962 downwards.
TATCAGATTTTAAACATCTTAGGTCAACAGGGCCTGGTATGTACCTTCAACCGGGTAGCAAACTATCTTCAAAATTCTTATCTTTGTGCTCACAGGGACATAAGAACGGTTCTGCTCAAGTAGCTCCACAGGATCATCTGGCCTGATTGTGTATTTTAAACCTAGAAATTAAGAAGAAAGTGTAACATTTTTTAAAGTATATTTCAACAAAATTCTAAACTGAAATAAAAGTAAGTTTTCCAAAAATGAACATTTTCATAATTTCTTTTTTTATCCATTTGGACAGAGACATCAGATTGTTGGACAGAGACATTTGATTGTTGGACAGAGACATCAGATTGTTGGACAGAGACATCAGATTGTTGGACAGAGATATTAGATTGTTGGACAGAGATATTAGATTATTGGACAGAGACATTAGATTGTTGGACAGAGACATCAGATTGTTGTACAGAGATATCAGATTGTTGGACAGAGACATCAGATTGTTGGACAGAGACATCAGATTGTTGGACAGAGATATTAGATTGTTGGACAGAGATATTAGATTGTTGGACAGAGATATCAGATTGTTGGACAGAGACATCAGATTGTTGGACAGAGACATCAGATTGTTGGACAGAGACTTCAGATTGTTGTACAGAGACATCAGATTGTTGGACAGAGATATTAGATTGTTGGACAGAGACATCAGATTGTTGGACAGAGACATCAGATTGTTGGACAGAGATATCAGATTGTTGGACAGAGACATCAGATTGTTGGACAGAGACATCAGATTGTTGGACAGAGATATCAGATTGTTGGACAGAGATATTAGATTGTTGGACAGAGACATCAGATTGTTGGACAGAGACATCAGATTGTTGATGGCCCTAGTTAAAAGTGTCCGACGGGGCCTTCTTGCTCCTTTCACAATATATTGATTAGAAATCATTACTGTACGCGGGCCCACAACCAGTGGGTGCCCTAAGACGTTATAGAGATAAGCTATCTATGACAAAGGCGTTGAATACATCATTCTATTATATGTAATAATCTAACCCAGCAGCATCTATTGTATTGAATTTATTGACTGAAATCTGCATAGATTTGGCTAAATGTAGCTAAACATTGCACACAAAATACTTTATAGTTTAAAATAGTTTTTGTTATAGGAAGGAATAATTTTTTTTTGTTTCAATAGGTGGCAGCTCATTTACTTTGGTTGGGAGAAAACATCAACAACGCTGTAAACAGTCCCAGATTACATCATCAACTTTTACCGCCAACTGTGCAATATGAGAAAGGGTTTGAAAATGTATGTCTTTTTTAATTTTGATATTTCTTGTCACACAGGGCTCGATTTACCGCCGGGGATGCCGGGGATATCCCCGGCACTGAGGACTGTCACCCCCGGCTCTGCTTTAATTAATTTCATCCCTGCCGGGGATGACATTTATCCCCGGCTCTGCAAAAAAAATTTTTCAGCCCCGGCACTGATTTTTTCTTAAGGTTAGCCTAAAGAGGGAATTGATTTTAAAGTATTACTAAAATATTAGATGAAAAACACAGACAAAATCAGCTGATTTGAACTACGCAACACTATTTTTGCTAAAAAGTATGAAATAACACTCGTCCGGTTGTGTGCAGATGGTTTTATGCAAAGCAAACTGGCCAAACAAACTCTGATGAACTTATGTTGTATGGAGATCGTGAAATTATAGAACTTCGCAAATTTTTTTAAAATTGAATCATGTCATACTTCAGCCAATTTCGCATGACAAAGGATGGCCTTGACACTGACACAGAACTTAATGATTTTTATTAGCGATTAGATGTTTTGCCAATATCTAGCGCAGAATGCGAGAGAGGATTTAGTGCAATGGATTTAACACACACATCTCTTCGCAATGCATTAGAAGTCGAGTCCATCAAACACTTGTTGTTTATTAAAATTAATGGTCCACCACTTCAATATTTTGATACAAAGTTGTATGCCACAATGTGGTTAAAAGACGGAAGGCATTATGCCAGCGATGTACCTTCTGGCAAACCAACACAAGAATTAGTTATGGAACAGCGTCATAATTTGTTTAAATAACTGAGACAATAATGAATAATGGAATATTTGATTTCAACAAACAGAGAATAAATGACAAATTTGCATTTTTTTTTTGTTAAAAAAAAATTCATTACTTGTCCTATTAATGTGCAGCTTCAAATTTGTTTGAACCAACGTGAACTAAGATTCACCAAATTTTCTATTATTACTGTTGGTTTTGTCTAAGATGCAAATCGAAGACCCTATGAAAATAAATAAGTAACTTTTCCATGGTTAGTAAATTGAAGATCCTCAAAAAATAAATTTTGGCATCTCGCCGCCGCTGGGGATGCTGTGGATATCCCCGGCAAATATAATTGTCATCCCCGGCTCTGCTTTAGCTTTTTTCATCCCCGCCGGGGATGACATTTATCCCCGGCTCTGCAGAAATTTTTTTTCATCCCCGGCACTGGTTTTTTCTTAAATTGAGCACTGTTGTCACATATATTTCGCCATACTTGAGCATATAAATCAAAGTTTTCAGCAAGTTTTATTTAATAAATATCTATTTATAAATAAATACAAGGCTATATTAAAACAAAATAGAAACTGTAAACACAATATTATGTTATAAACATACAATAAATATAATTCAATATAAAAATAACGACAATGAAACCTAAATTTACACACACCCCCCCCCACCCCCGTTCTTTCTTAAGGTTTTTACTTAATATCAAGAGACCTAGTCAAATAATGAAATAAACAATGTAATTACAACTCCTACATGGGGCAGCCATGTCATTGCAATGATATATAAACTGTGGAACATAATTAAACATCTCATGAACGGGTTCGTTTCACGCCGGCTAGTTCTGAGAAATGGGATCAAATGAATTAATTTTTGGCGTATGTTTACATTACAACATTCATCTCTCATGTTACTTTTTTTTCCTTATCGATTTCAGGAGATAGTTCAAGGTCTTTTAAAGATCGGACACAACGTTACTGAGTTCCAAACCGGCGGGTCCATTGTCCAGGGCATAAACATAGAAGATGACCGCATAGTGGCCAAATGTGATGAGCGGAAAGGTGGTCAGCCGGACGGATACTAAAATATAAATAAATGTCTATCTCATGATTTAGTCATCTACACTGGGCACTTTTCTTGCCACTAGTGTAGCTATAGTTGGCTCGGGTGGTCCCGAGACTTAGATGGATTATGATTTTATACCCCCCCCCCACGAGCCAAATATTCTTTGTCTGGCTACCAAGCTGTTAGAGTCACCACAGCTTGTTACGTAACTATCAATTTCTCTTTCCTTGTAAATAAGATCCTCACCTGTGATATTTATGTTTACGGTAACTGGACTTAATCCTCTGACTCCACTTGGGAGCATAGGACCTCAACAACGCTCCTCCAGCGGACTCGATTCTGGGTGTCTCTCTTCAGCTGAGCCCACGTCCATCCAGCTGCCTTCATCTCTCGCTCAGTGCAGCGTCTCCATGTCTCCTTTGGCCTGCCTGCTCTTCTCTTTCCCTGCGGGTTCCACTCTAGCGCCTGCCTTGTGACATTGTCTGGGCTCTTGCACAGAGTGTGGCCTATCCAGCCCCATAGCGCCTGCCTTGTGACATTGTCTGGGCTCTTGCGCAGAGTGTGGCCTATCCAGCCCCATAGCGCCTGCCTTGTGACATTGTCTGGGCTCTTGCGCAGAGTGTGGCCTATCCAGCCCCATAGTGCCTGCCTTGTGACATTGTCTGGTCTCTTGCGCAGAGTGTGGCCTATCCAGCCCCATAGCGCCTGCCTTGTGACATTGTCTGGGCTCTTGCGCAGAGTGTGGCCTATCCAGCCCCATAGTGCCTGCCTTGTGACATTGTCTGGGCTCTTGCACAGAGTGTGGTCTATCCAGCCCCATTTTCTCTTCCGGATCTCTCGGTCAATGGGGGTCTGCTTTGTTCTTTCCCACAGGGCGGCATTGGAGATTTTTTGGGTCACGTGACTGTTTATTTATTAAATCATCTATCTGCTTTTTCTTTTTTTTTTTTTTTGCAACTTCCATTTGGGGTGTGGAGGATTCCATATCAGGATTTATCAACAATAAACGTTCTTTGATGTTGTGCATGGGTTTAAAAAACACATTAACAATACAATCTTTTTTTTTTTTGCGGCCATCTATGAAAAAATATAAACATATTTGTAGAGATTCAGGGGAAGCACATTTTTAGGCGATTGAAAAGATACAATTTAAAAATGAGATTCGCATACTTCGCACATCTTCATGGAATTTTCACATATTTCATCACATTCGTTAATTTGTCTCCTTCCACAAAGACATTCCGTCAAAAAATAGGTTCAAGGTTAGTGTGACTTTGATTAAAATCTATTCCAACTTTAAATAAAATCTATTCCAACTTTAAATAAAATCTATTCATACTTTATATAAAATCTATTCCTACTTTAAATAAAATCTATTCCAAATTTAAATAAAATCTATTCCAACTTTAAATAAAATCTATTCCAACTTTAAATAAAAGCTATTCCACACGAGACACACGGGACATAAATTTTTGTAATTGCGCCACGCAAACATGCCGCTGATAAAAATTTATGCAAAAGCTATTCCAATTCAGATTCCGAAAAAATGGCCATGAATTAGCATGCGTGATAGATTGTAGAATATTTCTGTGAGGTTCCATGGCATTATATTGGGCTAGCTGTACCCAGGGGCGCCGAGAGCAACAAGGGCCCCAGGGCAGGACATCATTGCGGGCCCCTTAATAAACAATCAGTCGTGAAAATATTGACATGATCGGGGCGGCCGGGCCCCCTTACAGATGCGGGCCCCTGGCCATGACCCCCCTGCACCCCTCCTCTCGGCGTGCCTGGCTGTACCCTGCAAAGAGATAAACTATTATTTAGCTTTGATACATATTTTCAAAATAATTGTTTTTTTTTAAATTATGAACGAAATTAAAAGTCTAATTTATTGTTGTTTCTTTTCCTTGAAGCAACCTAAAGGGTAAATTATTTCAATTAAAAAAAATGTTTAAAAATTGTGTCATAGAGATCTAATTAGTTGTTGTTACTTTTCATTAAAACAACCAAAAAGATAAATTATTTAAAAAAAATAATGACTTCACGAGGAATCGAACCTGGGTAGGCAGCAAACAAAAAACAAACGCTAGTCGCTTTACCATAAGGTGACCAAGTAACACAAACATATCCGATATTTATTATATTATATAAAAATTGCTCGATTATTTTACACTTTTACCTGACGTGTAAGTCTTAAAAATATAATCTTATTTTGTAATTTAAAAATAAATCAATGCACTAGTTATTTTAAAAAAAAAAGAAATAATATGACAGCTGAGAACTTAATTTATATAGAAATTAGCAGAGTTTCTTTTATTTATTTTTTACATCAGATCGACTTTTAAAAAGAAATTTATTTACGAAATTAATTACGACGAACGCGCTTGCTATTCTCATCGTCGGATTATTACTACATGAATTGTTTACGTTTGACGATTATTATTACTACATGTATTGTTTGCGTTTGACGATTATTATTACTACATGTATTGTTTACGTTTGACGATTATTATTACTACATGTATTGTTTACGTTTGACGATTATTATTACTACATGTATTGTTTGCGTTTGACGATTATTATTACTACATGTATTGTTTGCGTTTGACGATAATTATTACTACATGTATTGTTTACGTTTGACGATTATTATTACTACATGTATTGTTTGCGTTTGACGATTATTATTACTACATGTATTGTTAACGTTTGACGATTTTAAAATGCTATCTTGTAATAAAAACAACAATAATTGGAACGATTTATGTTATTATTACTTTTTAATATTTGGGACTTTTACGTTTCATAATAAAAACCACATAAACTATTTAAAACTGTAGATTTTTTTTAAAGAAACATCGAATCGAGACCAGGATGGAGCCATGATTAATATTTTAAACTGGAATACTGTTGTATTAATTCTTTACTTTCGACTAAACACAGAACCCAAATCGCTATTATTTATATATATATAGTTGTTTCTTTTTAACCATGGTGTCAAGGGCCCCTTGCGGAATCATTGGGCTTGTTGTCTATGCCTCTGTGGTGTATGATCATCAACTGAGTTTGGGCTAGTATTTGTATTTTTCACAGTCACGTGGTTCCACAGGACGCGCACGACACAACGTGAAATGAGTACAAAACGCTGGCAAATAGTGTTTACTTACATGACATGACAACCATTGTGCTCTGAAAAGGGCAAGTAGCTTTATCGAATACCTCAACATTAATACATGTACAATACGGAAAGACCAGATGGTCCTTACCCAGGATCAGTTCGACCCGATTGGCTCGCAGTCCGAGCTCAACTAACCCTAACTCTCTTTTTTATAATTTTTTTTTCGAAAATCTTGTTTTCATAATTATTTGTTAAAAAAAAATATAAATAAAAAACCAATTTATGTAAACATGAAAAAAAAAAAAAGAATTAATTTACATGTAAATTTTTAAAACAAAAATTTAGCTTATTTGTGAGAATGTTTTTTCCATTTGAGACTTTTTCTTGCTGTGTTCTGTGCTGTCTTGAGACCTGTGGTATTGCATTTTCTGTCTGAAGAGTATGTCTAGCCGTAGTCTGGAGTCGTTGTACTTCGTCCGTGTTTGCTGTTTAGTCTAGCGTCCCATATTATCTGTCTGCAGGTCGCCAGGATTAGTATATCTGTGTTTGCCCTATATGTGTCTAATTGTATTTGTGTTGTGGACTGCAGCAGTTTGTGTAGTGTGCTCTTTGTTGTTTGTATGGCGGGGCAGTGTCAGAAGGTGTGTTGTTGTGTATTTCTGCCATTTGTTCTTGCAGAAGTGGCACCTATCTTGGGTAGGGATGGGTGCCATGTTGTATATTAATCTGTATGCGATTTCTTTCTGTTTGTTGGTCAATTGTGAGCAGCCCCGTAGCGTGAAAATTCTACAGCAGGGGCCAGGCATTCTACAGCAGGGGCCAGGCATTCTACAGCAGGGGCAGGCAATAGCAGGGGGGGCAGGTAATACATTTTACTAATTATAACAAATAAGAACATGGGGCCAGAAAAAACGCGGGGGGGTGGCCCCTTTCCGCACGCTACGGGCCTGATTGTGAGTTGTGTAGGTTTTTGAAAGTTTCCGTGAATTCTGTCATCCCGGTTTCTCTACTCCAACGAATTCTTTGTTGTTTGTTTTGTCTGTTGGATGAGTTGTGTGTATATATTTTTTATGCATTAGTGTGGTGTCGGATGTGTGTGTTGTGATTGCCTGTTTGTAGGAACGGTGTAGTTTGTTTCCTGTGTAGTCTGGTGTTTTGTTGTTTATCTTCAGAAAAGGGTTCAGTCTTTGCCCAAAGTAGACTCTACAAAAGTGTTATGTCTTATGTTTTTTTTTGTCGCTAGTCCGGTATACTTAACCATATGTGCTTGTATTTTTGCTTCTAGGTGTTGTAGTGTTAATTCCGCCGTGCAATTTTCGTTGTGCTAGTAGTGATGCACTGACGCTATGGCGTGTGTCTTGGAAGATAAAGTCTCTAATTGGTTTATCTGGGTGAGAATGTGATGTGGCGGTTGTATTGTTGTTGCTTGGTAGTTATCGATTTCCTCTGTCTCTAGATCAATGTTTGGACAGTTTGTTAATCTCGGCTTAAACTGATACAATATGCTGTGGTTTACTCGTTTATTTTTGTGTATAGTTTGTGTTTTTTCTGTGTTCAAAGTCTGCACGTAAGTCTCACCTTTTTTGTTAATCTCTGCATAAACTGATACAATATGCTGTGGTTTACTCGTTTATTTTTGTGTATAGTTTGTGTTTTTTCTGTGTTCAAAGTCTGCAAGTAAGTCTTACCTTTTTTGTTAATATCTAAATGTTTGGCTATTTTTTTTTTCTACCCTTTTCTAGCTAGCTTGTGATCTTTTGTATTTTATTAGAGGTGTCTCACCTTTTAAAATCTCACAATTAGATTGTCCTTTTTTTGTTACATATATAAATATAAATTAATATATATATAGTTAGAACCCAGGATTCTCAGGTCGACAGTCGAGTATCTACAACACTCGGCCACCCGTCCCATATTCAAATGATCCGTGGTTATTTACTTTTCATACCACTGCAGTGTCATATGTGTTGTACCATCCTACTAATAAAGCAGCTATCTTGTCGTCCGAGCGGGCGGGCGGCGGCGTGTGTGTGGGGAAGCCGTCGCTATAAATAATCTATGACGTTATTTCCCGATGGTACAATTTTTTTTTCGGCTATTAAAGCCAAGGGATTTGCGCGCGGGTGCTGTATCGTGCCACACCAACTAGCCTGTGTGTTGCAAAATGGCATAATAAAGTTATAATTATTTTTTTATTTTTCAGTGCATTTTCATAAAAGCTTTTTTTTTAATGCTTCGTTTTGATTTTAAAATTGAGAGAATTAAGGGTTAAACGTAACGGGTGACATAAATTAGCACCCATATCTTTACCTAATGGTGTTTAGTTTGGTTGGGTTTGGTTGGTTAGTTTGCTTCGGGTGATATGGTTGATTTGGTGGGTTTGGTTGGTCGGGTTGGTTGATCGGTTGGTTGGTTTGGTTAGCTGGTTTGGCTGTTTGGTTTGGTTGGTTAGCATTGACGGGTAAAACGTAATTTATGATGGGTTTGGCTTAGTTGGTTTGGTTGTTTGTTTGGTTTGTTGTTTGATTGGTTGGTTCGGTTGGTTTGGTTTGTTGGTTATTTGGTTTAGTTGGTTAGCGTTGACGGGTAAAACGTAATTTGTGACTACGAAATGTAGGTCATTTCTGACCATTAAGAAGGTGGTATAAATCAGTACCTAATTAACCTAATAAATCATATTTAAAAATTCAGTAGTTTAATTGATTTCCAGATGATACAATTTATCTATAAATAAAAAAAAAATAATTATGCACTAGGGATATCCTCTATGACGTCATTTCGCGGAAGTCAGCTGCGCAAGTGGCAGAATGGGAGCGCCGTCGCTATATATAAAAAAAAAATAATTCTGCACTTGGAATTCCGTGTTAATAGTTCCTATTTAAGAAGACAGTAAGACAAAATTTGCGCACAATACATTTGCAGCGGAAATGTTTTTGCTGGATGAGTGCACGATGGCATCGAGCCATGCAATTGGTAGATCACTAAGATATGTCGCTCAAACCGGCTATTTACTCAGTTTTTTTTTGTTATACACTTGGAATTCCGTGTTAATAGTTCCTATTAATTCTCATATTAAAAATTTTATTGAAACAAAACCTTTAGTTGCGAATGCAACGGGCAACAGCTAGTTACATCATATGTACAAACTTCTTTCACTTCACATACATATGTTCTGAGACGTCTATTTACATTCAATTTACGAGCTGATTTGCCCATTATTCCACACGGGCACCACGTAAACTTTCCATTTTTTAGAGCATTTTTTTATCATCTTTCGAAATTCTCACAGAAGAAAACATCAAATTTGCAGCGGTAAAATACACATTTTGTAATATTTCTAATTTTTATATTTTAGAGAAATGTTTACAAATCTTTCAAAATAGTTTTTCTTAAAAGAGTGTATTTATGTTTGCTGCTTATTCTTACAATATTCTTACAATATGGTGTTTATTTGAAGTATCTTTATAATACTATGTTTTAAGTCTTCTTGTGCTTTTTTTTTGCTTCTACTTATTTATTAGAATTAGCTTTGTAATACTGTGTAATGTTTTTGTTGCTGTTTTAAATCATTAGATGTGCTACATTGATATGCCCATGAACTTGTTTACTATTGTAAACAATAGAAGCCAAACTAAATGTGATTCGATGTATCAGTTATTTGCATCACATCATAACAAGTCATCAGTAATTTATCTCTTCACAATTGTAGGGTTAAAACCTGAACAAAAGTTATAATTTATGTAAAATCCTGCTCATTTTTAAGCTTAAATAAAAAAAAAGAATCTATTTTTTTTCATCAACGAATTAATTGTTTCCACACTAGAAAATTGTAGCCACCTATCTGCCTCGTCTTGTCTGAAAGTTAATGCTAAGTGCCATTTTATTTTTTCAAAACATTTAATTGCTACAAATTAAAACGAATGCCAAATGCCCGTTTCTATCTTACATGGACGGATGGTCGTGTGGTGGTAAAGCGCCCGACTGTCGACCTGAGGCTCCCTGGATCGATCTCCGGTGAGGCCCAAAAGATATTCCAGGTACCCGCTATTTCTCCCGTGGTGCCTCCATGGACATTGCACTATCGGCTATGGTGGGGATGAAAGAAGGCCCCCCCCCCCCATAAAAACCGTGCCATTAGTGGTTTATGGGCTCTAAGAGATTTCATATCATTCTTACAGGGGCGTCACACATCAGGGTCTTACGGTTAAGTGCTCGATAGTCGACCTGAATTCAATCTTCGGTGAGAGCGAAGAGAATGTTTCAGTTCATGGTGAAAGTTATCTCCATCACTCCTGTAGTGCCTCCTTGCCATTTCGCACTATTGGCTACGGTGGGGATGAAAGAAGGGCGCTATAAAAACCGTTCCTTAGTGTTTTATAGGACATAATAGATAAACATCTCATCTTTACATGGACTTTACAGATATAATGCTGATTGGTAGAACAGTGAGGGGGTGGTTTTTTATCGTTGAAATTTTAAACAGATTTCTGTTTCATTGTTATAGACAGACTGATATACGTATGTAAACTGTTATGCTTCAAATAAATATTGACATTGTATTATCTTGAATCAGTACATGTTAGATTAAATTGCCTAGATCAGAACTATGTAACTCGATTGAGTACAAAACCCAGCTGACTGTAGTAAGTAGAATTAAACTGTTCATCTCCCTTGAATTCATCTCTTGTGTTGTTGAAAATCATTTCTTCTAGACAGCCAATGACAATCGGGTCTTCCCGTAAGTAGAATTTGTTGGCAAATAAATGTTTTGCTTTTCCTAGAATTGGAAGATCTCCTGAGAAAGAAAAATCACACACACAGTATTAGTGGCTACAAAAAGTAATGTCTAGGTCGCAGATGCGGACTAAGGTTATTTTAGGCTCCGGAGCAGAAGAGAATATTGCGCTCCTTATATATACAATGTATATTATACATATATATATATATATATATATATATATATATATTGCTCTCCTTATATATACAATGTATATATATATATAAGGGGTCCAATATATATAAATATAAGTATAAACAGAGCCTTCTTCGGTCATCGGGAAGCCCAGTAAGAGAATTAGATCGTTGAATGTTCTTACCAAAAATACCTCTCAGGGCCTAAAAGATATCTGGTTCCATCGGAATTAGAACCGCAATAAAAAAGCCATTTAGCTGTAGGAGCACTTAGAGGTCGTTTGTTATTGTGTTTTGTGTAAACTAATAGTGAGATCATTGACATTTCAATAAGGAAACACTGTAATGAATTTAATTTAGAACATATTTAGTAAGTGATATTAAACGATATGTTTGATGGAATATATTTAATTGAGAATAGCCGTGTAATTAAAAAAAATAAGAAGTAAACTAAATACTACAGTGTTCTTATGGTAAAAAAAGTAAGCTTTTCTTACGTCTACATAATGAATGACAACTTGGATATTTAATATCCAGTTATTCATTTTTTTTATAAATTTATCTAAGAACTAAGAATTAGGAATATCAAGTAAAAATCATTCCCCCCCCTATAGCTAGACATATATTTGGATTATTTTATTTGTTTTTTTTTTTACATTATGTTCTACTTGAATTTTTTTTTGTGGAAAAACGCTCGCGCTACAGGCCTACCTGTTTGTAAATAACAGATGCTGGGGACATATATACAATGACCTACCTGTTGTCAATATACAAATACTGTGGACATATCTACCATGACCTACCTGTTGTCAATATACAGATGCTGCGGACATATATACCATGACCTACCTGTTGTCAATATACAGATACTGCGGACAAATCTACCCGCACATGGAAGGTCAGCCCAGTTTTTGAATCGAGTGAAAAATGGTTTCATCATAGATGTGACAGGATCTGTCTCTGGAATACCTAAAGTTATAAAATTATGGCATTTCATTTTGGTGGTAAACTTTGTCATGAGAGATGATTACACTCCAATATCTTTACGAAAGTTATTTAAAATTAGAGTTTACATGGAATAAAAAAGTATAAATTGACGGGGTAGGGGTGGTGAGGCAGATAGACGTGATGTGGGCCCAATTAGGATCTCGTCCCCCCACTCCCAGCCCGACATACAGACAAAGAAAGGTCACATACATTTAGACATAGAAGGGTCACATACATTCAGACATAGAAGGGTCACATACATTCAGACATAGAAGGGTCACGTCACATTTTCTCGTTTCTCCTTCAAGGGTGAGGGTAGTGTTGTTTTAGTCCCAGGTCATATTTTAGTTTCAGTTTTTATTTCGTTTTTTCTGTAATAATTTCAGTTTTCGTCTAGTTTTAGTCTTGCTTCTAATTTTAGTTTTAGTTTTAGTTCTCGTTGACGAAAAGTCAACATTTTCGTCAACGAAGGTTTTAGTTTTAGTTTTCGTCAACGAAAACAACACTATGTGAGGGTGCAACAAAAATAAAAAGCACTGTAAAATAGTCTCAGCTGTAGTTAATTGTGTTGCGTTATTATTTATGTTGTGTTAACTGTCACTATGTATGTTGTGTTTACTGTCACTATGTATGTTGTGTTAACTGTCACTATGTATGTTGTGTTAACTGTCACTATGTATGTTGTGTTTACTGTCACTATGTATGTTGTGTTTACTGTCACTATGTATGTTGTGTTAACTGTCACTATGTATGTTGTGTAAACGGCCACTATGTATGATGTGTTAACTGTCACTATGTATGTTGTGTTAACTGTCACTATTTATGTATAGTGTTACCTCTGTATGAGCCTCTGATCCCTAGCTGTGGGTTGTGGTTCAACGTCGCGAAAAATGTTTCATCAGGAACACGAGTAGTTTTCACCCAGTCCAGAAGATCTTTGGCTGTCTGGTTGTGAAGGATGTAGTCAACAAAATCCCTAGGTTGAGAAATGAATAAAAACAACTTAGTAAAAATTACTGGGTTTCATTGTGGCCATCTATACCAACTAACCACCTGGCACTGCATATTACATATATAAACTTTTTCAATTTGACGACCTAATTAAAGAAAACCAATCAAACTGTATTACACATTTTATTTTTGTAATCAGTTATTAATAATTATTCTAATTGACGTATTCAGATCACCATCTTTTAGTTCTAGACAACTTTAGTAGCTAGTGAGTTCTAGACAACTTTGGTAGTTAGTGAGTTCTAGACAACTTTAGTAGTTAGTGAGTTCTAGACAACTTTAGTAGTTAGTGAGTTCTAGACAACTTTAGTAGCTAGTGAGTTCTAGACATTTTTAGTAGTTAGTGAGTTCTAGACAACTTTAGTAGTTAGTGACTTCTAGACGACTTTTGTGGTTAGTGAGTTCTAGACAACTTTAGTAGCTAGTGAGTTCTAGACATTTTTAGTAGTTAGTGAGTTCTAGACAACTTTAGTAGTTAGTGAGTTCTAGACGACTTTTGTGGTTAGTGAGTTCTAGACAACTTTAGTAGTTAGTGAGTTCTAGACAACTTTAGTAGCTAGTGAGTTCTAGACATTTTTAGTAGTTAGTGAGTTCTAGACAACTTTAGTGGTTAGTGAGTTCTAGACAACTTTAGTAGTTAGTGAGTTCTAGACAACTTTAGTAGTTAGTGAGTTCTAGACAACTTTAGTGGTTAGTGAGTTCTAGACAACTTTAGTGGTTAGTGAGTTCTAGACAACTTTAGTGGTTAGTGAGTTCTAGACAACTTTAGTGGTTAGTGAGTTCTAGACAACTTTAGTAGTTAGTGAGTTCTAGACAACTTTAGTAGTTAGTGAGTTCTAGACAACTTTAGTGGTTAGTGAGTTCTAGACAACTTTAGTGGTTAGTGAGTTCTAGACAACTTTGTAGCTAGTGAGTTCTAGACAACTTTAGTAGCTAGTGAGTTCTAGACAACTTTAGTAGTTAGTGAGTTCAAGACAACTTTAGTCTCACAACCAGTGGCGTAGTGAAAGTGGGCAAGGGGGCATGATGCCCCGGGCGCTACTCACAAAGGGGCTCCAAATGGTATAATTTACATATAATATTGCATGGCTTTTGAATTGGGGTGATGCTAAAAAGCTATTGTGCCCCGAGCGTGAGTTAAGCTGTACGCCACTGCTCACAACACGTTTGCATTCATTCATTCATAGTCCAATACATATTCACCCGTTTCCCCTCGTTGTCTACTGACCTGTTGACCGCTATATGAACTGACCCTTTCACTGCTGTCATATTATGAGGTGGGCTTGTTTTCCATCTGTCCTTATTAGCCCTGTGAAAATATATCGATCTAATTATCGCGTAAGCTAAACACGCTACACGGCTGTCTTTGATGAATTTAAGTTTAGCTATTATGTTACAAAAATACATCATCTCTCCCTCCTCCAAAACAGTATCATGGTAACTAATTAAGCCGTAAAACATTTAGAGATTTGCGCCCAGTGGCGTAAATGGGGAGGTGCTGTCCGCCCCCTAGCGGCCATTACTTCACCACCCACCCCACTTTTTGCACTAGAATAGAGCGGCGTTTTTTCAGAATTCACTCAGGGCGACACCAACGCTTGTTACGTCCCCTGGTTACGTCTATTACGCATTAGTCGATTCAATTCTATATATATATATAATTCACAACTTAAAGACGCAGGTCTATTTATAGATTGTGAAATTCCCGAATACGTTGACAACTCGCGACAGCAGGAAAAAAAACCCACTATGGTGTGGAGAGGGAAGGGTTGGATCACAGAAGGCGTGTTGTTTAAAGTGGGTTAAGATGGATCACAGCAAGCGTGTTGTTTTTATTGATTGATAAGGCGGCGTATGATACGAGCGGGACGACTAGTAGTAAATATTAGTTCATTTTTTATACAAATACTAGCTGTACCCTGCAGAACATTTCCATAGATCTACAGCCCCTTAGTTTTGATCAGTAGGCTAAGTTATTTTTAGTTTCGGACAGACCCGATTTTTTCATGATTTTTATTACTGTTGTTTAAGTTTAGCGATTTTAAACTAGAATACTGTAGTATTAATTCGTTACTTTCAATTTAACGCAGATCCCACACCGCTATTATTTATATAGATTATTATGATTATTCCAAATACTCTCTCCCATTAATGTGACACATTCAATTCAAACCATACATTTTTCAATGGTGGAGTGCAACATAACAGCTGATGATTTTTTTTTTATTTATCGATTTACTGCCGACATATTCATTTAAAGTGCAAAATAAAAAGGATTAAAGAACTTTACCTAAAAATATTAAGAAATCCCTTTTAAAAGTACAGCATATCAATAAAAACACACAATAACGACAACAAAATAAAACTCTGCTACTGTGTAAATAATAACTTAGAGATTGTGACTTAGCCATTGGTTGAGCCACAATTCACGATTTGTGACGTCACATTCCAGTCGTTGATTGGCCGCTTTCATTGATTCTTTCCAGTCACAAATAATTAAACCCCAATCATTGGTTATGAACATACAATGAGAAATTAGAACGTTTAAGACATAAGGCTAATTTTTGTATTATATATCCTATATCTGGAATATTCTTGTAACTCTTCCAAGAACCTCTGGATTTGAGATTAGCTAAAAATGTGTTAGTAGATTGTTTTGAATTAAAAAAAATATGGTAATTAGTTATTAAACAAATTTTGATTAAAAAAATATATTTCTTGATTCAAATGTAACAGAAGTATGCAACATCACAAGCACAAATACTACTACATATTCTTTTAAAATAAAATTTTAAATGACTATTTAACAAAAGAAATATATTTTATTTAGTTTGATTTAAATCTTAATTTCCAGATTAATCAAATCAGGGGACAATTGATGTCTTGTCACGTCTGCCATATTCAAAGAGCTTCCGCCTGGTGAATGTCCTTTGTTTTGTTAATTTTTTTGTTAAATTTTTACAATTAGTACTATCATGCCAACACCACTTTAAATAGATAGGCCTACTCATCACCGAATACTAGGTGGAGCATCTCGTACTTTACATCTAGTACTCTACACCGACATCTGTGACAGTGATACTTTTAGCACATGCTGTGTCATGTAGCTGTAGGCCTTCACAAAACAAATATTAAATCTTATCCTCTGATACCTAAGCGTCTAGTTTCTCAGCAGTATTGAAAATCGTTTTTAGTATTTGGTTTATTTCTCACACAAGCAAATGGCTAAACTAGTAGGTGGACACATGAACTCACACAACTGTTTATCGAATAAATTTACTTTGAGTCATATATCTTACATATTTTCAACTATAAGAGGTTGACATTTATTTTCTATAATGTCACCACACACGTATATGGGGACGGATAGCCGTGTGGTAATGCTACCACACACGTATACGGGGACGGATACCCGTGTGGTAGTGTTACTACACACGTATACGGGGCCTGATAGCCGTGTGGTAATGCTACCACACACGTATACGGGGACGGATAGCCGTGTGGTAAAGTTACTAAACACCTATTAGGGGACGGATAGCCTGTGGTAATGTTACTAAACACGTATACGGGGCCTGATAGCCGTGTGGTAAAGCGCTCGACTGTCAATCTGAGAGTCTCTGGTCGGATCTTCGACCAGGAACTATTAATATTTCAGGTCACGGATAAAGTCCCCTGTTATATCTCCCGTAGTGCATTCGTGGCCATTGCACTATCGGCTATGGTGGGGATGAAAGAACGGCAACACAAAAAAAAAAACTGTCCCATTAATACTTTTTAAGATCAAAAAGAAATTTATCTCATCCTTACAGTGACTTGACACACAGACACACACTTACACACCACACACACACACACACCTCACTACCATCAACGCCACACGTGCATCAGCATTTATGCAGTTGGGAGCGTTTAATAAAAACAATCATTTCATCAAAAGTCCAACAATTCAAGCCTACTCAGAGATTCAGTAAAACCCGCCACAAATTATTTTAAGCCTACTCAGAACTTCAAAAAAAAAAAAAACCCGCCACAAATGATTTTAAGCCTACTCAGAACTTCAATAAAACCGCCAAAATTTATTTTAAGCCTATTCAAAACTTCAATAAAACCCGCCACAAATGATTTTAAGCCTACTCAGAGCTTCAATAAAACCCGCCACAAATGATTTTAAGCCAACTCACAACTTCAATAAAACCCGCCACAAATGATTTTAAGCCAACTCAGAACTTCAATAAAACCCGCCACAAATGATTTTAAGCCAACTCAGAACTTCAATAAAACCCGCCACAAATGATTTTAAGCCAACTCAGAACTTCAATAAAACCCGCCACAAATGATTTTAAGCCAACTCAGAACTTCAATAAAACCCGCCACAAATGATTTTAAGCCAACTCAGAACTTCAATAAAACCCGCCACAAATGATTTTAAGCCAACTCAGAACTTCAATAAAACCCGCCACAAATGATTTTAAGCCAACTCAGAACTTCAATAAAACCCGCCACAAATGATTTTAAGCCAACTCAGAACTTCAATAAAACCCGCCACAAATGATTTTAAGCCAACTCAGAACTTCAATAAAACCCGCCACAAATGATTTTAAGCCAACTCAGAACTTCAATAAAACCCGCCACAAATGATTTTAAGCCAACTCAGAACTTCAATAAAACCCGCCACAAATGATGAGCCACTGGAAAAGTGATGACCACCGTGCGCCCCCCCCCCCAAATCATTTGTATGTCTTTAAAAGAAAAGAAGAACACTATAACAACATTCCCATATTAGTTTATAGGAACTAAGATATTAAACATCTCATCTTGATAGGAACTTTAAAGATACTAAATATGTTAAAGTCTTTATGGATAGAGTTTGCGTCTTTCACGCAGTTCAGTGTCTTTGATGTAGCAGTGTTATTATCAATCTATATAAATACTAGTAGTTGCCCGTTGCATTCGCAACTAAAAGGTTTTATCTCAATAAAATGTTTAATATGAGAATAATCATGTCATAAACAGAGGCGTCTGATGGTTCGATTACGATCACAATCCATCAACGAAATTTTATAAAATCGATATAATCCATTGCAAAAAACGGGGACACCCAATCTAAAGGATTTTCGGTCTATTGCAAGTTTTTTTAAAAAGTAGGGAGTTTTGTTTTTCAAAGATTGCTTGAAGTTTAAAAACTACATGCAAACCGGCAGCAAGACTTCGGGTTTTACTGCCAGTCCGAGTAACAATCGGTTCATTTACTGTATGCTTAGCAATGTAATATTTACAACTGGCTGATTACTTGTCGAGTTTTTTTTTTTTACAAATAGTATACATTTAAATTAATACAAAATTGTACTTAATTGATCCGCTGCAAATGTATTGTGCGCAAATTTTGTCTTACTGTCTTCTTTAATAATAACTATTAACACGGATTTCCAAGTGCAGAATTATTTTTTTACAAGTATTTTAGCCCATCGAAAGACGGGTGGAATTTTATAGTGACCTAGTCTTATTGTTTACGTTTGACGAAGTTAAAATGCTATATGTTGTAATAAAAACTAAAATAATTTGGATGATATTATATAATATTATTATTATTTAATATTTAGGACTTTTACATTTCATAATAAAAAAAACACAGAAATTATTTAAAACTGTAGATTTTTCCAAAAAAAAAAAATCGAATCGAGACATGGGCATGACGCCATTTTGAATTTTTGTTTTCGTTGGTCACGTGATTACTTTATCAAATACTATTGTTTTATTTATTTCTGCCATATGCGCACCCGACGGCTTTTACGGAGGTCGTTTATTTATAGAAAGGATTATTATAAAAAATGCACTTAAGTAAAAAATAAATACTTTACTATGTCATTTAGCAGTGTGAAGTAGAGAGCTGCACGGGATTTGAATTCGCGGGAGTTCCGTGGGAGATAAATTTTTCGGGAATCCCGTGGGTTTGGGTTTTGATTTGCGGGAGTCCCGTGGGTTTGGGTTTTGTTTGAGTGGGACTCTCGCGTACTTGGATATGATTGCTATTAAAATTTCTTTAAAAAGCGCCTGTAAAAAGTCGCTAAAATATTTTAATTTATTTTTTAAGGTGGTTATAGTTTATACTAAAATGAACAAGTGATTCCTTATTTATAATCTTCGCTTTGTCTCTGTGTTTTTAATTCGTTAGTGCGCATGCGCAGTTTATTATATTTCGAAGTGATTTTCCATTCGTTAAATTTAAATGTAAATCTGAATGTTTTTTACTTCTCTAATTCTATTTTTAAATTTTCAAATTATGGATAATAAAGCAAATTTTCAAAAGTTAAATTACGCAAAAAGCGAGCGTATTCAGTTTTACTTAAATAAAGGTGGTAAGAGCAATATTTGGTAAAGTTTCAATTGTTTGCGCTTGGATGGTGAGGATGTGCCATTCGCGGTATGTACAAGATGCGATACCATTATAACTTGAAAGGCACGCGATGATACGAATGGTCTGTGGACGTATCTCGAATTTTGTAAAAACAGATCACCAGTTCCAAAAATTACATCAATGACTTGCTTCATTCCGAGTCAAGAGAAGATTGTTAAACAGGTTCCAGTTCGGGTTAAAACAGAAATCACAAACACCATTGTTTCAATGTGCGCTAAAGACATCAGGCCCTTTTCATTTGTCGAAGGCTGTGGTTTACTAAAATTGGCTGCAAAGTTGATAGACATTGGTGCAAAATATGGGAATATTTCTGTTAATGAGATTTTGCCTTGTGCCACAACTGTTTCAAGGCATTCGGGTAATGTTGTGGAGAAAGAAAAAAGTGTTAATGGCCTCTTATTTTTAGATGGACTTAAACTGTAGAACTGTTTATTTTACTTATTATCTTAAATGTTTTTCATGTATGTTTTTCGAGAGGATTTCTACAAACAAATTTTTTAACCATTTTTTTAAGAGTTATAATAGAATATTTTTTGACGGGAGCGGGTGGGGTTGGGAAAAATTTTCGCGGGAGCGGGTGGGATTGGGAAAAATTTTCGCGGGAGCGGGTGGAACTGGGGGGGAATTTCTTTTGGGAGCGGGTGGGACTGGTTTTGAAAACGCGGGAGTGGGTGGGACTGGGTGTGATTTTGACTCCAGTGCAGCTCACTAGTGTGAAGGCACGATACAGTACTCATCGGGAAATGACGTCATAGAGGATTTTTTTTTATTTATAGCGGAGTACCATCGGGACGTCATAAGCTGTAGATTTTTGAAATAGTCGAATCGATTCGACGCAAGCGCCATTTTGAATTATGTCGAGGTCGTTTATCTATAGAACGGATTCCCCACACGGAACTCTGCTTCAACCCCCCCCCACCCCTTCACCGATAACATCCCTGCCCCGAGATGAATGATGCAATCACGTCTCATGTACGCCTACACATTGTTAATTCGGTCGTTCAACCTCCGCCTTAGTACAAGTGATGAAATAGTGTTATTTGCCACCTGCATTCCCACGCAATGACCTTCACCCTCCATTTTGGCGGGAAAACGATGGATTTGGCGTGGGTGAGACTACCTATATAAGGAACTGTGCTGCGATTCATAGGGGAACGAAGGACAACGAGAGAATAAGTCGAACCACACGGAGTGAACGGACAGAAGAAGTGGAGAACCCCAGGTCTGTTAATGCCACGAGTTCGTTATCAGCACATCGCCAGCGATAGATAGCACATTGACTCGTTTCAACTGGATTAGCTGTACGCATAATGGACTTTGTTGTTTTGTTTTCACCTGGACTTATTATAAACTGTACATTGTAGACCGTGAATAAACCTTATTATTCAACTAACGAACCCATGTTTCCTGTAGTGCCTACCTAGAAAGTTTCGCAAGTTCGCAACAATATCTATTATTGTCAATATGTAATTTAAACTTCGAGCAGAATAATACTTTGAAGAAAATAGTTGCTAAATATATAGAACTGTTGACAAATAAGAACATACAATAAAGAAATATACGAAGGAATTAGATTTCCCTCGAGGTAAATGACAGACTTGTATTTACCTTTTAACTGTCGCCGACACATCATTGGCACCATTATAAGCTGTCAGGATTTGAACCAACTCTCTGTTCGTCTTAAGGGGAAACTCCTGTCCCGTTAAATTCATAAAATATCTCCACTTTTTATATTTCCACAAGTGTTTCATACAGATGAGCTCCGGCTCCAAAACACTGAATTTTCCCCATCGCACATCCACACGCTCCGGAGCAAGAAAAATATTATCAAAACAGCTGGCTATGGTTGAAACAGCCTTCATAAACTGTTCATCAGATTTCTTGTCCACGTGAATACAATAATAGTTTTGTGGTCTGTATATTGACTTCAGTAACCTCTCTACCATCTCAACATCTTTATATACCAACATCGAGAACGCTATAGGAAAGGCGCCTTCCTCAGAGGTCAAAGGGCACATGATGTAACCCCTTTGTCTCTGAAATAGTTCACAGTCTGTTGTTAGATTTAAATAGAACTGTTCAGACAATAATGTTCTGTTAATTGTTTCAATTAATTTTTTAGCGAAAACTATCTCGTCGAGATCCCCAGACAGAAGTTTTTTACAGCTGACACCCGGAACATGAAATTTGTCTTCCATTGTATCAAGTTGTCTCCCTTGGCACGTAAAATCTAAATGTCGCATGTCGTAGGTCGCGTTCCTTCTATCCGTATTGTTTAGACTTCCATTCTCGCTTTCAGACGTATCTTCTATCAAATAATCCCTCTCTGCCGTAAATAGATTTTTTGCAGTTGCGTCTTCCCCAGAAAGATCTTTGATAGCAGAATTACTGTCATTAAACATATCTGTGAAAACGGAATAGTTGTGACCGTATATGTCCCTCATGGCGGCGGAACTGCTGTCACGATTGAGATTAGATACATCGATAGAGCTGTTCACAAAGAATTCAGTGACAGCAGAAGCATTGTTCCTATCGTAAGTATGTAACATTTTAGTCAGTTGTGAAATAAATCCTTCTTTATTGTTTACACCCCCATGAAATACTCCTCCCTGTCTGTTTGTATTATTTTCTAAATAAAGCAAATCTCTTAAAGACCAAGCTTTGATGTAGAACATAAAATAAAACACATACAGTAAGCAAGATGCAACCAGAAAAACCTTCAGTGAATTTTGTCTCATGGTGAACTTTTCTTGAATCAGCTTTGACCTTGAAACACATGTATTCAATATCAAAAGAAAGAAAAAATCAATACAAGATTGAATGCCATTTAAAACAAACAATAAGATACACTCAGACTCATTATGAAAACTGAGTTTTCTGTCTAAAGAAATTCAGTACACTTTATTTGATTTTTATTATCCCCACTTAGAGTTAGACTGAGGCAATGATAGCCCATGAGTTAAAGGTAAGATACTATCTAATGATCTTATATCCACTGCTGGGATAGGATTTTGATACCTTTTCTAGTCCTTACCATACTTTAGTGCAAGGGTCATGGAGGCACTGTATGTGACTGCCACTGCTGGGATAGGATTTTGATACCCTTTCTAGTCCTTACCATACTTTAGTGCAAGGGTCATGGAAGCACTGTAGGGGTAGTTTTATGTGACTGCAATTGATGGGGATGGAAACCCGTAACATGAACACACACAGCTCATGCTCATCACCACAGCGCCAACGTGTTGATCGTGCGGTAAAGCGCTCGACTGTCGACCTGAATGTACCTGGTTCGATCTCCGTGAGGACCAAGGACATTTTTCAGGTCTTGGCTCAAGTTCCCGATATATCTCCCATGGTGCCTCCATGGCCATTGTACTATCGGCTATGGTGGGGATGAAACTAGTCCCATAAAAGTCGTCACATTAGTGGTTTATAGGATCTAAGAGATTTCATCCCATCCTTACAGGGACTTCACACACACACACACTACTATACCGAAATGTTTACAATCATACTGGAATAGTGCGAGAGTAGAGTTAGTCTACTGCAGTGTTCTTCAAACTTCATACTGTGTACCCCAATTAAACAAACAAAACGAAATTGTATGAATTATTTGTTACGGTCATGGTTTCCCCTCATTGTTATCACTTTAGCCGAGCATGTTGACCCGATGTTCTCAGCCTGGTGCATCACGCACCCCTGCCAAACTCTTCGCTTCCCACCCCTGAGGTAGTGTATAACACTTTCGGAAACACAGATATACGGAATGCCTTTATGATCTAAGCAGCGGATACAAGTTGAAAAACAGATTGTAGTTAACATTCAATTTTTACAACCCATGAAGGATAATTGTAGGAGCGTATTTTAGGCCCTGAGAAAAGGGTGCCAACCTGCACCCCGTGTTCTAAAAGCCCCCTCCTAATCAATTTTTAACAGCTGCAATTTAATTTTGTTGTATACATCCACATAAAAGGGCCAGTTAGTTTATTCTGTGCTAGCGGCCTCCTCAGACCATAGTTCACCATGCTGTTGAGTGAGATTCAATAGAGACTTCTCATGTTTCTAATTCTAAAACAGGACTCACTAAAAGACCGAGATATAATCACAATATTTCAATATAGACTTCTCATGTTTCTAATTCTAAAACAGGACTAACTAAGAGACCGAGATATAATCACAATATTTCAATATAGACTTCTCATGTTTCTAATTCTAAAACAGGACTAACTAAGAGACCGATATATAATGACAATATTACAATATAGACTTCTCATGTTTGTAATTCTAAAACAGGACCTACTAAGAGACCAAGATATAATGACAATATTTCAATATAGACTTCTCATGTTTCTAATTCTTAAACAGGACTCACTAAGAGACCGAGATAAAATCACAATATTTCCCAGCCATTATAAGAATAATTTTGTTACACCTTGTTATTTTTACATGACAAAAAAAATGGGTTGAGTGCCAAAGTCTCTAAGAATTTGAGTTGACTCATCACGGTCTTGTGAAGAGATTCGGCAGTTGAAAGAATTCCCATATACTCGCTTGGTAAACCACGTTAAATCTTGTTGCCTAATGTGATACGTATTAGCCACTAAAATATCCATAGAGACTGGATCTATTTGAATATACACTATTTACCTACATTTGACAAAGTAAACATAAATCTAAGAATTTTTATTATTTTAATGATTGTGTCTTCGTACCTGTGTGCGCTTGATTGTTTTACGTGTGAAATACATGTTAAAATATTTAAATAGCTCTCAGAATCTTAGCTTTTTTAATTTAAAAGTAAAAAAAAGTTCCCTTCTTAGCCCTATCGGGCCTTCGGGGCAGATGAAGTGTAGAATTCATCTGTTTCTATAACCTCGGCATATTAAGGGATTGTGTGGTTAGCACAACGCCCAGCCGCCTTTACTTCCCCAACTTAAAGTCAGGTACCCATTTAAAGCCGGGTGGATTTGTGGGACGACTTTGCACCAAATTTCACCTGGAAAAATTCCATGGGCCTCACCGAGGATCGAACCCAGGACTCTCGGGTCGACAGCCGAGTATCTACACCACTCGGCCATTCTAGCTTAGAAATAAAAGAAAAATATAGCCACATATTTACCTCCTGTAAGAAAATCTTTCATTTGTAGATCACAGCACTAATTATTTTGAATGACTAATTGTGTCTGGGACATATTCATCTTGATAAATACTTGGCCAAAAACAAAACCTTTTTCTTACCGTAACGCATGGTTGACTATAAAAGGACTGCAACTTTTCATACGTTTGAATAGCAAACTGTTTGTGCCAATCGAAATCAACATCTGTCGCTCGTTCGTGAGTAAAATAAGGATTTACAATGGGTAGAGTATAAATTGCATTAAGCTTCAGATCCTCTTTCTTTATCCGTCAATTAATAATTCAATCTCATTTTTTGTAGACTGTAGGACTCATTCTAAATAATAACGACACATTGTGATGTTAAGGTCATCTATACAAGATATTTATTATTTTTGACCAAACTCAAGATGAAGGAGTACCTTCAGATTTCTTTTTTTTTTTTAAAGACTGAAAGCTATCTTTGTTTTTATTACAATAAATTAGAATGAAAGATGAGACAATCAGGTAAGTGGGTAATTACTGGCATAACTAGAATTACAAAACATTATCGAATATTGCTGGCACTTCTAGAATTACAAAACAGTATCAAATATTTGTCTCGAAATTATTCATTATGGGCTTGTTTTTAAATTATCCCGATTAGTTTACAGTTTAAAAACCAAAATTCACATGCATCTTTTTGTTTGCGAATAAAAATAGAAGACATAAAGAAAGGTTTTAACCTCGAGATCAAGCGATTTCTTAAGTCCCAGATAATACAGATAATGATACAGCCATGGATATCTAGATATAACACCAGGATAGACAACCAAACAAAATTTCATTCTAGCTGTGTACGGTTTAGGCTGACGCAAGGATTAAAGCCCAACAGACGGCATACAATAAAATGTGACTTTTTATGTCTAGTATAATATTTTTATTTAAAAAAATGCTTTCTAAATACTTTCTACAAAAAATTATTGTCAATTTTTATTTTAACAACAATTTCTCGTAAATAAAACAACGCTATCAGTTGGCACCGAACGCCATTTTGATTTGTTTACGTTTTGTCAGTCACTTCGTCTATACTAAAATGGACTCAGTTTCTGATTATTTAGAGGAAAATAAACTTGATTCAAGTGACAAAGATGAAACTTGGGAGCTCATTACTTCTTCAGATGACTTTGAAGCTGAAAATATTAGTTTTAATTCAAGTTGTTTTCAACACTTCCAAACTCACATGTGTAAGTATTGAACCAACATGCTTTGTCTTAATGATCTTTATGTTTATTTATTTATTCATTTATTTATTCTTTAGAACTTAAAATGTGGGAATAGTTATAAAATAAGAGAAAAGTATAAAGATTTATATTTTATTATATAAAGGTTTATGTATAAATATTATTTATTTAGTTCTCTACCGCTAGAATTACTGTTACTGTTTTATTTTTGTGTTATTGCCAATCAGCAGATTTTCGTAAACACAAAAAAAAAAAAAAAAAACTGAAGTTTACATAATATTTAGATATCTGTATTGATGATATTTTGTTTTCATCATTATAAAATAATTAATTGTAGCTCGATAAATAAACTGAATTTTTTTTTTATTTATGGTTTTCTTTACATATTTTTTTTTATCCCCCAGATCATATGCCGTAGGTACTATGATATCCGTGCCCAAACGACCCGGAAATAGCCTTGAAAATCTCCGTATGCTACATAAGCCATGTTTGGCAACAGTTAGAACCAGTGGTACTGTGATTTTCTGAAACGCTTTAATTTACTCATTATTTTATTTTTACTTTGCCATAATTTTAAAAGAACTTATCCTTAAGTTAATCTGTGTGAATTTTTTTGTTAACTACGCCATCTTCGTTTTGAGGAATCAACATTTCAAAATAAGGTAAGATAAATTTTGCTTTTATTTTTTAATTAGGTCGCGACCCAATGTTTTTATTGATCGATCAACTGTTAATATATTCTAAATATCTTATTTAATCATTTTTATGTTGATTGACTGCTCAAAAAATTAAAAAACCGTGTTCTTGACGAGTCGCTTATTTGCCGATAAAAGTTACCTATTATCGATAACGGCAACCGCGGGCAGCGCTAATCTTAACATTAAATCCATACATAGTAATCCTTCAAAATCAATATTTTTTAACTGCCATCCTTTAACAAAGTTACGTTTTTTTTAATCTAGTATGTGTTCTGAATATAAAAACACTAATATTTTTATCCACAGTAGTATCTGGTAGAAATATATTGTGTGTTATGTCAAACTACTATAAGTAATAAGTCTAATATATCAATAAAATTATGCTATAATTTAATTTTTTTAAATATTCATTGGAGCCTTATAACAGTAGTGATTTTTACTCAGGTTAAACATTTATTTCAGAAACTTTTTAAAACATTAACTTCTTTTATTTTATTTTCAGGAAAATGGAAAATACAAATACTCTAAAGTTGAAGAATTTAAAGGACATGGAGAATCTTCTTGAGTCTCATAAAGATAGCAAATTCACAAATGGATTTATTTTCTACATTTTCCTGCAACTAGGAAAAAATGTTAGTAAAACAGCTGAGCATGTAGTGACAATGGCAGAAAGTAATTGCCATATTACTTCTGTAAAAAGTAAAGTATCTAGAATTAATGAACAAGTAAAGCTCTATAAAAGAAATATCCATAACAATTGGAATAACATTGTGGAGTTCTTTGATTCTGAATTCAAGTTTCCTGAAAGGAAACATACATTACCATCATTACAGCCTAAGCATCCTCCCTTCATTTCTCCTGTTAAAACCAGGATTGAAAGAGACTGCCAGTCATGCAAATATAAAAGACAGACTAACAGTGAACTGTTGGCTGTGAATAGAAAATTAAACTTGAGCGAAGATTTGAAATGAGAGAAAGGATAAGAATAAAAAAAACTTACCAAGTCAAGAGGGTAAATGATTTAATTAAAAGAAAAACCTCCAGAATTTCAAGGTATCAGTTGAAAACAAAACAACTGGAAGAAGTGCTCTCAAGTCTTCATAAATCTTTGAAGAAGTCACACTTGAAGTGTCAGTTCCTTCTTAAGGAAAACACTAAATTGAAAAAAGAAATTGCCACCGGTAAAATGTATGCAGCAGCGCTACAAACCAAAATTGAGAGCCATGACTACACTGTCTACAGCATGGAGAAAAAGATGGAGTCTTTGACCGAAGAAATATTAGAGTTGAAGAAGGTTTTGTCTACTAAAGAGAACAAGAAGCAATTCCATTCTAAAATTCGGCTGATCATTTACAGCTGCATTGAATGCAATGTACCAGTAAACTCTATTTCTAAGGTTATAACGGCTTGTGCATCATTATGTCCAAATGTTACAATTGAAAGTCTGCCAAATGCATCAACAATTGCTCAGATGAGCAGGGAAATGGGCGCTATTGCAGATCTTCAGCTTGTTGATACTTTGATTGTGGCTGACTGTGCAACTTTGGCTTTTGATGCTACTTCTTTGAAAGGTAGCCATATTAACCAAATTCATTTTGGCACAAAAAATAATATTTTGACTGCTAGCATTGCAGAACTACCTGGAGGTAAGGCAGAGGATTACGTTCAGCATATTTTGCAGACTTTAGATGACTTAGCTGAAACATATAGTGTTTTTACTCTGTCAATAAAGACCCTGTTAAAAGGCAAATCTGTGGGAAAATTGTTTCAACCCTCACTGACAGAGCATCAGCTAATCATGCAGCTATTTCACAACTTAATGTTGTACTTGAAACTGAGCTGCTTGAGCTACACTGTCATCTACATCCACTGGATGGAATAGCGAGTGAAGTCAGAAAAGAATTGACCAAAACAGACGCAGTCACAAGTAAGACATATGGTTCAGACTGTAAAGCAGCAAATCTTCTTTACTCCATTTCAAAGTTGAGGTAAGTATTTTACTATTTAGCCAAACAAACGTAAATTAAGTATAAATTCTACATATTTTTATATGCTATTCAATGTATAATATATTTAAATTTTCAGATACAAAGCCAAGGGTGACCCATCAGGTTTCAAGTCCTTCTTAAAGAAAAATGGACTTCCATGTAGTACTTTTCCTAGGTATGTGGGCAATAGGCTTCATATACTGTTTCACTCATCTGGAGTGGTGTACAGACATAAGCAGTTGCTCATTCAGTACCTAGAAAAGTATTGCAACAATACAACTACTTTGAGAAGTGCAATACTGGAAGACTTGAAGAATGACATCTTGATGGCTCAACTTCAGGTGCTGGGACTTTGGGGGAAAATGGTGACTGGGCCATGGATGGCCATTGTATATGGATCTGAATGTCAAAGAAATCATCTTGATATGGTAAATCTATTTTTTAAATAGACAAGACTTAATATACTTATTTATTAAACTGATATTCTAGTTATTTCAAAATTTAATTTATTTTTAATTTAAGGCACAACAAATTAAGACAGCTGTAAGTTTCATTGAAAGAATTGCTGCTGAGCCAGAATATTTAATCAGCACCACATTTGATGCATTTGGACGGCCTCTTATTTTAGATGACACGTTGTCTGCATTGTTAATAGTCGACAATACAAATTTTGTCCAACTCAATGAAATAATAAATCTAGTGGCCACTGCCACGTCAAATGTTTTAAATAGACAAATGTCTCGCTATTTATTTGGCGATCTTGCAGATCCAACAGAGGAACTGAAGGTCAAAGCAGCCAGTGCTCCTGCCCACAACATTTGGGCTGAACGTACATTGGGGATAATAGACTCTCTAGCACGAAGAGCCCCTAATGCCAGCATTTCTTTTCTGGATGGAAAGGCAAAATTTCAAGTGAATAAAACATTAGAATGGCTAAGCACAAAGCCCACAGATGAGCAGGATGCCATTGTTAAATTTTCGATCAAAGAGGTGCTACAATAAGGACAATCAGTAAAGAGAGAAAAGGTCAAATGGAAGCGGCCATCTGTGACAGATTAAAGAAAAAGGGCAGAAGAGAGACATGGTACACAGATCAAGAGTAGGCAAGGAGATAAAGTTTCTGCTCGAACAAAATGTCCCTAATTTGATGGAGCAGAAAATCTTTCTAGCTTTAAGTGCCTATCAAAAAAATAAAGTAAAAGATCTCTTGGATTCAAATCCTAACAAAATTGAAGGCGCTCGCTTTCAGCACATCTGGAATGTGGATGGACAAGATACCCTTTTTCAAGGAAAGATTATCATGAAGTCAGCATCTCCAGGGAAAAAAATCAGGATAGCTTACTGGAAAATGCATGAAAATGAAGAGGATGCCGAAGATGTAAAACTAACTTTAGAAAGTATTTTAACAGATGCTGTTCTGAATGATTTAATTTTTTTTAACTTGAATTAATTCTATGTAATGCCCTTGCATCTTTTTCTAATCATTTCCTTTTATCATTAAATAATGATTTAGTCATAGGCTGTAAAAACACCTGTATCAATGTAATTTTTTTATGAATTGCTGGGAAACGTATGATATAAAAATTTTCACTGGTGACTTATTCTCTTTTATTGCTTTGTAAATTTGGCTCTTTCACATATCTTTTCTTATCACATGTGTGAAGTGGTTTTTCATTTAAGAATGAAATACATTTTATTTAAATCCATGATTTTATTTGGCAAAAAATTTCAGTTTTGTCAAGTGTTAAAACTTTTTTTAATATGACATACATAATTTAAATTGACTATTTATTGTTTGTATAATTGCATGCAGTAATCTTAATTATTTCTTAAAATTTGCTTTGTCATTCAACAATGAAATATGCACAATTATTTTTGCACTGAAGCATGCATCTTGGAATTTTTTAATCTATGTTTCTTTGTAAATTTAGTATTTTTATCCTTTCGCCTTGTAGTAATGATTTTTTTGTTATTCATTTTTAAACCAATATGATTTTAGTTGATTTTCATTGCAAAATGAAATGCATGCAGCCACTTATGTTTGGTGAAAATTGTAGGCTTGTATCATTTTTACTTAGTTTTTGCTGCTTTCAAGTATTTTTCATTTCTAAAATTGTATAGCACTTGTATTTGTTTTTTTTTTAAGTGCCTAGACTAATATCACTTAAATATGTTTAATTGACCTTATTTTAAAAGTCAATAGGATGCTTTATCAGTGGTGAAAATTTGAGCTTGCTAGCTTAAATGGTTCAAAAGTTGTGTCAGTTTTAGTAGCCCAATCTCAAAACCCAGGCCGCAATTTTTTTTGAGTTATTCATCATATTGCCTTATAATAATGATTTTTTTTGCTAGTCATTTTTAAACCAATATGATTTTAGTTGTTTTTCATTGCAAAATGAAATGCATGCAGCCACTTATGTTTGGTGAAAATTGTAGGCTTGTACCATTTTTATTTAGTTTTTGCTCCTTTCCAGTATTTTTCATTTCTAAAATTGTATAGCACTTGTATTTGTTTTTCTTTAAGTGCATAGACTAATATCACTTAAATATGTTTAATTGACCTTATTTTATAAGTAAATAGGATCATTTATCAGTGGTGAAAATTTGAGCCTGCTAGCTTAAATGGTTCAAAAGTTATGTCAGTTTTAGTAGCCCAATCTCAAAATTCGGGCCACAATTTTCTTGACTTTTTCTATAGTAAAAAAAGGCCTGTTTTTCGGCACAAGAAATTGAATATCTCAATAACCAAAAGACATACATACTTAAACAAGGTATCATTTTAAAGCATTTTTAGAGCTCTATTGATCTATGTATGATTTGACATGTTATATACATTTTGAATTTTTTATCAAAGTACCTACATATGGCATGATGATATGAATGAATTAAATGACACATTACCAGAACCACCAAAGAATTTTCTACCTGAGAGGGATCCAGGCATTCAACAACTCGGAGGAGCTAAAACAAGGGAAGACATTAGGAAATTCTGCAATGCAGTGGCATTTTTAAAACTTTATTTTACTTTGGACTTAGTAATTCATATTTGTGACTAATAATAGCAATGCCAGACATTATGGACCTACAAAACCTTGTGTTTACCAAGGCTGATTTGATCTAACACCAGATGAATTCTACAGATTCTGTGGACTTATCATGTATGCTGGACTTGTTCAAGCACAGAACATTGACCGCTTCTGGTCTACTAAATCACTATACAATGGACTGTGGGCCAGAGCTTTTATGTTTCGTGATAGATTGAAATCTATAATGAGCTTTCTAAAGGTGTCTAATCCTCAAACTGAAGACAAAACCAACAAGTCATGTAAAGTACATTTTTTCTTTAACTTTATTAGATTGTAATGTATAAAATTGTTTCAGCCTTACCAAGATATATCAATAGATTAAAGAATGATAAGAAATAAAGGTAGATATATTTTTAGGCAGTACATAAGGGATAAGCCGACTAAGTGGTGAATGAAGTTATGGGTATTAGCTGATTCTCTTTCTAGGTATACTTATGATTTTGGATTGCCATATGGGGTGGTAATGAAATTAATTAAATCTTTAGCTAAAAAGGGGTATAAATTATTAGTCGATAATTTTTATACTACTATACAATTATCTAAAGATCTATGGAATTTAGGGGTAGGAGCATGTGGAACTATTCTTAGGACATGTAAAGGTATTCCCCAATCTTTGAAAAATATAAAAGACTTTGAAAAAAAATCTAAAAGAGGGGATATGAGATGAGTTAGGAAGGGAGTTATTGACAGTACGATGGAGGGACAATAAAACTGTTTTGGTTATGTCCACTATGCATAATGCAAATGGATTTGGAACATTTAAATGACAGACTAAGTAAATGGGAAATTTTAGGAACTTACTGTTGACCAACCAACCATAATACAGGATTACAATAAATATATGGGGGGTGTAGATAAGAGTGACCAGTTGATAAATAAATATAATGTTCTATGAAAAATTATCATAAGCTGGTATAATAGTTACACTAATCTTGTAAAATATTTTTAGCAAAGTTATAAAACATACTGAAATTGAGCTTTGTTGTTATCAATAGACATTTGAATGTTAGTTTTTATAACTTAGATTTATATTTTTGAATTTTTCTTGTTGCATGGTCAATGTTGATCCCAGCAGATTTTTGGTCCTTTTTCTGTTAAAACACATCATTTTTAGAAATTTTTAAATATCTTTTGTATCTAATTATAATGTCTTCAAAAATATCCTACATGCAGAGAATTGAATGTAGTTTAATAAAAAGTAACTTTTATTGAAATGAATCATAATGAATTTTTTTTTCTTCTTTGTGTTTATGGATTGTTTAATTAATTTATTTTTGTTTATTTTTTTCATCTAAACTTTTTAAAAAAAATAAAATACTTGCATAATAATATCACTTTGAAACATATATTGTTAAAAAGCCCTTTCAATTTACTACATTTTCATATATATACTATAATAACATAATTTTTAAAATAAAAGCTTTAGAGAAGTATTAGTCGATAAAAATTTTAAAGACATTGACGAATTAAGATTGAAAAAGCTGGATGTTTTTTTTAACAATGTCAACAGAGGAGGACTATTGAAGCCATCTGAGTACACCTTCTCTACTGGCCTACTAAATTGGAAAGTATTCAATTCATTGAAAAGATCAGCAAGTAGTCTGAAACTATTTCTAGGACAAACAAATAAAAAAAATTGTTTAAATTGTTGATAGAGTAACAATTGATGAGTCATTGCTGATTGAAGAAATTATTTTTTTATTTCAATCATAATTTAAAAGAACTTATTTATGTTAAATTTTTTAATTGTTCGTCTAAAAATTATGTTGAGCAATTGAATGAGACCGTTCATGAAAAACCAATGAAAAAACGAAAAATAATTAAATTGACAAAATAAAGATTTTAAATTAAAAAAATTGTTATTAAAAGTTTTCAAACTTTAATTGCGTTTGTGTTTATTTCATAAAAACATAAGTACCAAATATACAAAACTGCTATTAAACATGAAGACTAACGCTAAACACTTCATTGTGTGTCAGCCTAAACCGTATTTTTTAAAATATTGGTTGTCCTTCCTGATGCTATATCTAGATTTCCATGATACAGCCGTCTTCAGATGTAACAATGACAATCTCCATGTTGTGCACAAAACTGAGCCTGCTCTCAGCGCGACCTTTGATGCTAGCTAGGAGCATGTCTTTTGTCAGGCTGAATAAGTAAATTGTCACAGTAGTGGGGGCGGGGAGTATCGTGGTCGTCCCCTAGATGCAACATGGATATTCACCAGGTAGACCCTCTCGCAGGTGCAGACGTTCAAACGTCTAATCTCCTTGCCTCTTTTGGCGTCCGCGGTGCTGACCTATCCATTGATGAGGCCTAAAACAATCAAGCACTTTTTGATGCAGACAAACTTGACCATGACGAAACACAAGTTGTAGCAGTAACGAAATGTTTTGAAATTTGACTAGTCTTTGTGTGTGACTTCTTTTCATATCCACAAAGGATCTCTCGTGTTTCGAACTGAAATGAATCACGGCCTCACCGGAACTACATATGCACATGGGAAATGACGAAGCAGAATAGAACTGTTAATTCATTCTGTATATTTGAGTCATTGCTTATGTCCATCACTCTGATGGGCCGATTCCGCTCACCAATTTCAAATATCTGCTCACTTTGAGGGGAAACAAAGTAACCGTGCAGGGACGATACGCCAATTTCTTGTTGCTGTATCATCCTTTTGCTGTATCATCCTTTCGCTGTATCCTCCTGTTGCTATATCATCCTTTTGCTGTATCCTCCTGTTGCTGTATCATCCTTTTGCTGTATTATCCTGTTGCTGTATCATCCTTTTGCTGTATCATCCTTTTGCTGTATCATCCTGTTGCTGTATCATCCTGTTGCTGTATCATCCTGATGGTTTCTAAGGTTTGGAAGCCTGATGACACCTCCATGATCGCTGGTCCATGCAGTGTACAGGTCTGGATATATCTCAACTTAACGCGGGGCTCGGTATAGATTATCCCGTTATCTTCATCCGTGTTATGCTTCTGTCTTACATATCACTGGGGTATATAGGACAGGCAATGCGGTTGAGAAGAGAAGGCCCCACTTCCCTAACCAGAAAGACATCGACCGTCTGTCAGACACCTTGGTGTTACCTATGCTGAGCTTCTGACAACCAGCCCCACACAGCGGAACTTATTGGATGAATGGTGGCCGGAATTTTCTCCCCCCCGCCTTTTTGACTCCGCGACACTTCAACCCAGCGCCGTTTCGACCCCGCGACACATCGACCCCGGACTATACGAACCCGGAATATTCGATCATATCAACTGACAAAATCAATGTTTACATTATTATTTCTTTGTTTTAAATATGTTTATTAACTTTGAACAGTTTCACGATATAGTGGACTTTGAACGTCGTTACCAATGACAGTGCACGGATGGTCGTGTGGTAAGAGGGCTCGACTATCGACCTGAAGGTACCTGGTTTGATCTCCGGTGAGAACCAATGGATGTTTCAGGTCACGGCTAAAGTCCCCGCTATATCTCCCGTGGTGCCTCCATGGCCATTGCACTATCGTCAATGGCGGGGATGAAAGAAGGGCACCATAAAAACCGTCCCATTAGTGGTTGATAGAGTCTAATAATCTCATCCTTACACCAATGACAGTATAACGAAAATATGACGGGACTACAATTGGGTGTTTCTTCTAGAAAGCAATTTGTAATATAATCTCAAATACAGGAAACCGGTATCGTAGCACTTGTTCCTGGCTTCCTGGGTAATCCTAAGGTCAAGAACTATGTTGAGACTCTCATAAAGAGTTACGCCAAAATGTCGTGCAGATTGGAGGACTATATTTGGGAGCTTCTTCAAGAAAGTGATTTGCAGAACACATAACAATCTAGAAAAAAACTTAATCATTTCTGACAATTTTTGAGTGATTTTTGAATGTCTTTGTCTATTTATCATGCAAGAGTCGTTTTTTTTTATTAGACAGCATGAACGAGGATATATACATTTCTTTGTTTTGTCATAAAATCAAAGTTTGTGCTGAATGCAGTTGTTTATCGATAGGCTTTAAATATAAGCAGTTGAAATTTAACACTTGGAAGCCAGAAACATTGATATAGCATTACTTGATAGAACTTCAGTTTGATATAGCTGTCATGGTATAGTTGTGTGTACTATGCACAGGTTTGTGTGTATGTTTGGAGCTTGGCCAACCAGGTCAACCTGAGGTCACGGGGTCAAGGCTCTAGTTATTTCGAGAGGCTAGATATTATGTTTATAGAAAATAGGATTGTCTAAAAAGTGTGATAGAGAGGGACGTAGAATGTTCGAGTAATGATGAGTGCATATTATATAAAAGGCTGTTTGTATGATACGGCAGTTCAGTTAAAGAGTTCAGTTAAGAGAGACAGTCAGTTTAGGAAGTTCAGTTCAGTCAGCGTATCAGAGTATATAAGTTCAGTTAATCAGTTGAGTTTATTAAAAAGTTGATAAGTGTTTATTCATTGACTTAAGGAGATTATTAGTCTTTGTGATAATTCAGTTTATATTGGATTTATTCTAATGTTTATATTGTATTGTATTGTTAATAAACCATATGAACCATGGAACATGAATTGAGTTTCTTATTACAATCCGTTACAAAGTGACAACAACGATATTTCATTCGTTACAATAGCATTACTTGATAGAACTTCAGTTTGATATAGCATTACTTGATAGAACTTCAGTTTGATGTAGCATTACTTGATAGAACTTCATTTTGATATAGCATTACTTGATAGAACTTCAGTTTGATATAGCATTACTTGATAGGACTTCAGTTTGATGTAACATTACTTGATAGAACTTCATTTTGATATAGCATTACTTGATAGAACTTCAGTTTGATATAGCATTACTTGATAGAACTTCAGTTTGATGTAGCATTACTTGATAGAACTTCATTTTGATATAGCATTACTTGATAGAACTTCATTTTGATATAGCATTACTTGATAGAACTTCAGTTTGATGTAGCATTACTTGATAGAACTTCAGTTTGATATAGCATTACTTGATAGAACTTCAGTTTGATATAGCATTACTTGATAGAACTTCAGTTCGATGTAGCATTACTTGATAGAACTTCTGTTTGATGTAGCATTACTTGATAGAACTTCATTTTGATATAGCATTACTTGATAGAACTTCAGTTTGATATAGCATTACTTGATAGAACTTCAGTTTGATGTAGCATTACTTAAATATTCACCCACTTATATAGACAGCCGTTTTCGGTACAAGCAAATTATGATGGACGTCCAACTAGAAGCACGCATCTATTAAGGGACATCCTCTTAGGTATACGCTTAAAAACACGCTTATTAACCTATATACACGCTTATATTGATGGACAATCACTGAGACAAATAGTCTGAATATAACTCATCGAAAAAAACAAACAACTAAAAGCAGTAAGGCGGTTCCCATATACTTCCAAAATGACTTGATTATAAATTCGAATATCCATTGTAGTAGCTGTAGCGATTTATAAAGCTTTCAGATGATACATATATTTTGTAGAGGTTATATTAACAAAACAAATAGGTGAGTGGTAAAATGGATTCATTATTTCGTTTATTCCTGGTGCTCACACTTTTGTATAGTCAATATATTATCTATAATTATTTGTTTTATCTAACTTTATTTAACGAGATGCATTTATATTTTTTTTTAGTAAACAACATTTTAAAAAAAAGTAACTTTTTGAAAATGATTTTTTTTAATTGATTGACTTACATCTTTAGATCAAAAAGTTTTTATCCTGTGATTGTTTTTATAGTTAATATAAACTGATAAATGGTGTAACTAGTGTACAATCGAAAGACTAAACCAGTAATGTTCATGAAGCCCTTTAGAGCTTATTGGGACAGATGATGAATAGAATTAATCGAAATCAGTCACCTCGGAATATAAAAGGAGCGTTTGGCTAGCACAAAACCAAGTCGCCTTGGAAGGACTTGGGCACTTTCACTGGGGTTCAAACCAGTGACCTTTCCAGCACGACCACCCATCACTACACGAAATATTTTTTAATAAATAAAGTTTATAATTATATCATGTAGTGCTTATTAATGCCTTATAATAATCAAACCACACTTAAGGATAAAGTTATGAAACTACTGTAGTAAAAGCACCAGTCTGTGGATACCAATCATTACAGCTATTCGCTAATACTTGCACTACATATCTACATTACTTATTAGGGTAAAGCTCAACTGATATACGTCCAGATAATTCTCATTTTGATCTGGATCACACATCCCTACCTTAATATTATTGCATCGTCTTCTTATGTAAAGTGAACCTGTACACAAACAAGCGCACACAAGTGTTTCACGATTTTCTGGGGATGAGATGGGGTCGAGAATCGTATGTATATATATATGTTATATAGAATCTGTGGGCAGGGGTGGACTGGGGAGTTCAAGCGGCCCGGGGAAAAAACAAATAGCGGCCCTATCTTCATGAATTTTATTTTCCTTGTGCATTTTTTCCATCCAAACCTGAGGGCCAAGGCCTCCAAAGTCATGGTTTATTTTATAAATTACAATACACAGTAACAAAAAAAAAAAGATAAATGGAATATATAATTTATAATTGTATATAAAATATCAAGAATGCGTCAATTCAAGTTATAAATCAATTTATTCGGACTCACTGTGATGGTGTTTATAGTATAAGCAACTTCTTTAAGCTGGGTGCCATTTCGGCTACATGATCTATAATTGTGTCATTATTCAGTTCACTTAGAACATCAGTTTCTGTTGACATAGGCATAAAAGTCTCGCAAGCGATTCTTAATGTATTTCAGTTTAGAGAAAGATCTCTCACAAGCTACTTGGGTAGAAGACAGAGTCAGTAAAAGTTTATATGCACTAAAGAGATACTTGTATGTTTGCCCATAGAAACTGTTTTATTTATGTAGTACAGAAAAACAGCAAACGGGACATTTTTGGCAAAATGTGCATGTGGCGAATCTTCACTGACGCTGTCCTCTACTGAATCATCGAACATTTGGAGAAGGTATTCGTCGGGGACAGAATTTTTAAATTTGTCCCATTTCTGCGCCAAGTCAGTTAGCTCTTCTCTGAGATTGTTCGCTGTGGCGCTTTCATCAAATTTAACAAGAATACTGCTAAGGTGCTGCATCGCTGATGTAGCCAAACTTTGTTGTTTAATATCCTCAAAATTCTGTGGATCAAGAAAGGCAATATCTGCGTATAAATCGCTTTTCAATAGTTTTTACAATTTTGTACATGATGCAGTTATGAACTTCAATGCGATATCTGTTTGCTGCATTATTTCCTACTACCTCGTGCGTTCTTCTCTCATCAAACATCGCTTTTGCTTTGTGTAAACATTTCTCTACAAAATTTTCCTCAATGGTAATTTCAACATTTTCTTCTTCCAACTTGTTATTAGCCCACGACACAAATCGTTTGGCACTGTCGAGAGCACCATCGTGGGACATACCCGGTGTCCCGGCGGCCCTGTCCACCCTGTCTGTGGGACGGATGGCCGAGCGGTGTAGATACTCGACTGTCGACCTGAGAGTCCTGAGTTCTATCCTCGCTGAAACTCATGGAATTTTTAAATATGGAGCATAGTGCAGCTTTACTTTATTTGGGGAAGTAAAGGCGGCTGGGCGTTGTGCTAACCACACAACCCCTTCATATGTCGAGGTTATAGAAACAGATGAATTCTACACTTCATCTGCCCCGATGGCCCGCCAGGGCAGGGCTAAGGGAACTTTACTTTTTTTTAATTTCGTATCTAATCGCATCTAACGTGAGGCCACTGTAGCCATTTACTGCATGTGGCCAGGGTCATCCTTTAAGATTCGGCTTTGGGGGGGGGGGGACATGATTGACGGATTGACGGGCACTCAGTCAAAAAAAATGTTATTTCTAACGTTAACAAGAAATTGCGCGATTTATTTGAATGTGATATTTCTTGTCATTTTAACATGTTTGGCTGGTTTGGTGCAGATTTTCTATGCGAGATTTTGATAAAAAAAAAACTCCAGTAACACTAGCTACTTATAACAAATAATATCATTCTTAATTTGAATTCTGTTACACTTTAGTTAAATATTCCATTTAATTTCTTAAAGTTCAAATGAGACAAATGTTCAAAATGTGTTTGACAACACAGCATTCAGCCGTCCCGAAGGATTAATGTAGAAATATTTGATCAAAATACCCTGTAACTTCGTTCACAATATTAATTTATTAAAATATACCTCTGTAACCTCGTATACAATATAACTTGCAACTATATCTTAATTATACTACTGTCCCAAAGTATTGACGTGTATATACCTGAACATCTGTTGGTCGGTCCATTCTCTAGTCTATCTATATCCAGTAGCGGTATGAATAAAATATAAATCTTTATCCCCATATCATATTTGGTGGAGATGTGTATCACAAATAAAGAAATTATGGGTAATTTTTGTTTTGCATAAAAAAAGTTCACTCTCCAATCGACAAAAATATATTTAGAACATACACTTTTTTAAATATTTCGATATAAGTTTCACCGTTGCAAATAAAAGTGACAGAAGAATAATATTGATAATTGTTACAATGTACATTTCTATTGTGCATTAGTTTAAAGAAATTCGATGTTAAATTTTTTAATGAACTTGAAAAAGCGGAAGTAAATCTTGCATCAGTTTTATTTTACGCTCTGCACAGATTGCTGCGTTGCCATAGATGTTGGATCTGTGGACCAAAATGTCTTTCACGACTTTAAAGCCTTTGGATGCTGATTACAAGCTTCTAATAGATTATCAAAGCCTGAAAAATTGAAGCATTGGGCAGAGAACCAGATGTCAGCCAATGTACCACTGATGAAACCACATGCTGCCTTAGCTGTTTGCCGATACTCCGATAATGATGTTTGGAAGTGATCGAAAATTTACTTTTGGGAAGCTTCCTTTAGTTTTGAAAATCTTGTAGCATGATATTAAGTGGTCAATAAAAGCCATGTCATCTCGCCAGAAATCTTGTTCTGATTTCTTTAGTGGTGCTCCAGCATTATAAAATGATGTTTTGAGTTGTTCATACTTTTCTGTAATTGTTAAAACAAACGAGTAGCTGATGTTTGGTGAAGTTGTTCATGTACCAAAATTATCATTCATGGCATGATTCAATATTGTATTTGGAATATGGTGTTATCATCCAATTTATACAGCTTTTTCTAATCCATCACCTTGAAAGTGTTTCTGTAACAGTGTGACTGCGACATTTCTTCTTCCAGTATTTGCTGCAGTTGTGTCAGAGACAATCATTTTATTGAAAGCCAGAGTTCATTTCACTGAACACAGTTTTTCCATAGAATATTGTCTCCCCTTTTGCATTAGCCAGCTGCATAACAGCGAGTCTGACATCCCTTTTTCATTTTTTTATAACAACCTCATATGCTTTATTTTATATGGTCCTTCCATCAAAGTGTACACACAAGTGTTCTTTTTTTTAAGTTTTCCATGACATTCCTTTTTAATTTTTCTCCTACTTTCATTAGACCTTTGATTTAACGATGTGTAGATAGCACTCCACACCCTCTGACCCATAGGATCTGACACATTAATTTAAACATTAATCAATTTGTCATTGACCTACGAGACGTAAGTGCGGGGCAAAATCCAATTTAGTAGACATAATCTCACTATTCGCCAAATATGAATCGATTAACCACCAAATAACAAAGTGGTAGATTTTGGGGTTCTCAACCTTGTTCGCGGCTGTATCCCAAAAGGTACAAAAGATAATCCGCTGATATACCCCTCACAAGTAAATTCACGTATAAAAATTCTTACTTTCTTAATGGATTGTGAATATCTTTCTACTGTGATATTTGGTCTTGTTATTGTATCATCAAAAAATGTTATGCCTGGGCTGGGTGCTGCTGGCATTCAAAGCAGATAAAGTACTTTCACATGCATATGTCGATAGAAAAGTTAATAGTACCAACATCGCTTCATTACTCGAGTCTTCGTAATCTTGAAGTGGGTGTATTGGGTTTTGACCATCTCCCGTGGGTGTATTGGGTTTTGACCGTATCCCGTGGGTGTATTCGGTTTTGACTGTCTCTCGTGGGTGTATTGGGTTTTGACCGTCTCACGTGGGTGTATTGGGTTTTGACCATCTCCCATGGGTGTATTGGGTTTTGACCATCTCCCGTAGGTATATTGGGTTTTGACTGTCTCTCGTGGGTGTATTGGGTTTTGACTGTCTCTCGTGGGTGTATTGGGTTTTGACCATCTCCCATGGGTGTATTGGGTTTTGACTGTCTCTCGTGAGTGTATTGGGTTTTGACCATCTCCCGTGGGTGTATTGGGTTTTGATCGTCTCCCGTGGGTGTATTGGGTTTTGACCATCTCCCGTGGGTGTATTGGGTTTTGATCGTCTCCCGTGGGTGTATTGGGTTTTGATCGTCTCCCGTGGGTGTATTGGGTTTTGACCATCTCCCGTGGGTGTATTGGGATTGGGCCGTCTCCCGTGGGTGTATTGGGTTTTGATCGTCTCCCGTGGGTGTATTGGGTTTTGATCGTCTCCCGTGGGTGCATTGGGTTTTGACCATCTCCCGTGGGTGTATTGGGATTGGGCCATCTCCCGTAGGTGTGTTCGGTTTTGACCATCTCCCGTAGGTGTGTTCGGGTTTGACCGTCTCCCGTGGGTATATTGGGTTTTGACCGTCTCCTGTGGGTGTATTGGGTTTCGGAGGACATGAGCCGTCAGTTAAGAACTATTGTTTTAGATCCAGTTTTAGAGCTTCCAGACAACAATGTCAAATAATATAACTGACACTGTTATTAAGATTTGTACTAGGGAAGCTACCCTAAGAACTAGTTTAAATTGTTCTAACTGAACTCAAAATTATTTTATATTATACTTGCTAAAAATACGATTTGAAATATGATATGACATCCTTCAAATTATGCAAGCCTGTGTGAGACTCTGCAAGTTTCAACTTTGGAATCCTTAAATGCATTTGAAAAAAAAATGTTTTGAGTCCTGGTTGTCACGTGGTCAGTCCATTCACCTACGTTAGTCTCTCATTGTCTCTAGCAAGAGACTTTGACTTAAACCTTTTAGCTTCGAACCCGGTTAGTGTACATATTTTTCTTATAGAGGAGTAAAACATACAATAAATTAAGGGCAGAGCCGTAGCTAGTTATTGTGGCGATCTGAGCGAGTTTTTATTCTGGGCGCCCTCCTCCCAATCTGAATAATACAGGCTCTTTCGGCGCCCCTTACTAGATCGGCACCCACTGCGGCCGCACTGACTGCAGTACTCTTCCTTCGTTAATGCTTGGAGCTCTAACATCTTGTAAATCAACGATGAGTTTTCGTAATTTTTTTTTTGGGGGGGGGGGGGGGGAAGGGATTAATAGATTCATGGTTCATAATTCTTTCAATCATGATACATCTTTTTGTTTTACAACGCAATGCAATTATTTGTAGACTAGTTGAAAAGTCTGCTGACGCTGGCTGCTTGCTACCTGCGATTTAATACGAAATCCTTGTTGTGTTTAGATTTCCAGTTTTTAGAATTCCCCAGACTATTTTTGTTTAAGCTTGCGAGTTATCTCCCCTAAAGTGAGACGAAAATTTTGGAATTCACACTTGCTTGTTAATTCCCCAGACTATTTTTAGCCGGGATCACACGTACGGTCGGTCTACCGCCTAGGTTAGACGATTATGTATTAGAAGTATTTTCATATAAATAAAAGTCTAGGAAAGCGATATGATTCTATTGTCGCGACCATATTGAAAAGTGTAATATTTGATTTAATGTCGTGTGACCCAAAGTATTATATAACCGTTTAATTAATCTCACTTTCTGTGGCTGACTGGGTTAATGGGTTTGTAAT
The DNA here is from genome assembly GCA_021962125.1 of Bulinus truncatus. Classification (NCBI taxonomy): domain Eukaryota; kingdom Metazoa; phylum Mollusca; class Gastropoda; family Planorbidae; genus Bulinus; species Bulinus truncatus. Next base: position 3,785,404 of record JAGDYQ010000038.1, on the reverse strand, counting down.
GAAATATTGTAACTCACTGTTAGACATTTTCTAATTTAGTACGAAATGTCAAACATGGCACATGTGTAGATTCTGCATGACGAAATAAATTTTAAATAATTTCGATTCCATGGATTAAAATTAAAGATTATTACTTTTTAGTAATGTTAATACTGTGATAAAAAACTGAATTGAGACAATCATGTCAGAATAATTACGAAACCAAGTACCAGTGATAAAGTGGGCAAAATAGTCAATATACTTGCCAAATTAATTAAAGTGTGCAAACGCAACAGAAAGTTTTATTTTTTTTTTAAATTATAAATTACAAAAGCTGTGATTAAAATGAAAACAGACATCCTACCGCAATGAACTAAACATCTGTTATTTGAGTTTAGATTTACAATGGCGGCAAACAACATTAGTATGTTGACATTCAATTATCTACCCCAAAGCCATTATACTGAGAACAACGAGTGCGTTACCTGAAGGTAACACGTTCGACTCGTTTGTCGCTGTAGTATTAGTTTAGCTTAGGAGTTGTAGATTTAAATGTAAAGTGAATTTGTAGTAATAAATAAAGTATTAGTCTAGAGTTATATTGAACCCACGTGTCTTGTGTGTCATTCATTCTGTCTGTGTGTATTGTAGAAAGATAAAGTTACTACAATATATATATATATATATATTTCATCCAGATGTAGATATTTTAGGAAAAATCGAAAGATAGTAGAATGTTATCAAACAACGTTATCATTGAGATATACAATTTCGGTTATTTGCAATCAAGGTCGTAGCCAAGATTTTTTTTAGGGGGGGGGGGCTGTGCGGTTTGATAAAGAAGTATATTTTATAATAAAATTTCATTTTTAGAGTTAATTTAGGGGGGGGGGGGCTGCAGCCCCTAGCGCCCCCCCTGGCTACGGCCTTGTTTGCAATATAATTATTGCAACAATCTTGATATGTTCATATATGTTTCTGGATTAATATGACTCGCTGCTTAGGGAAATTTTTAAATCGAAGCTATTCTCTACCATATCAACAACCGTGGTGGTTTAGCTGGATGGAGAACCCAAGATTTGGTCCAATACTCCTTCGAAGGCCTTATGTACAAAAATAAACACAAATATCATATATATATATATATATATATATATATAATGAATGGGCCCCCATAAAACAATCTCATGACACCTGTTAACTTTAGGGCCCCTAGGACCCTACTCCAGTACATATTTCAAATCTGAAAGCCTCCCCCCCCTCCAACGATGGGTTATTTTGCCGAGAACCCATACATTTCCAATTATATGCATACTTTTTCGAAAAATTAAAAAAAAGTCTAGTTTCAAAGGATTGTGTTACGGGTCCTTATAATGAAGATACTTGTAGAAGGTTTAATAATTCAGACAACTCAAATTATGAAGTTAACTCCAGTGAAGTAACATCAACAGTCATTTAATTCTTGAACATAAACTGACATAAAGGTAAACCCAGGAGGAGTACAATAGCAAACTGTAAACATGCATCCATCTTTATCGATGCCCAAAGCTAGACTCTACTAATACAGACATCCGCATCCTACGATGCCCAGAGCTCGACTGATTATAAAACAAACCATGTGCTCCCAACTGTCGGTTTAATATACGTCATTTGTACCAAATGACGTATACACTAAATCTGCAATAAACTACAACACAAGACGGCGGAATGACGCCATAGCTTCTGCGGTGGGCGGAGCCTACCGAATTGCGTCATCAGGCTTAGGCTATACTATTTCGGCATAGGCTATACTATTTCTCCACAGATAGCAATTCAATTTTTTTTTTCAATTTAGATTGGACTAATTGACAAATATTTAGGCTTCCGAAACCTTTGTAGGGTGTAATGTCCTTTACAATTCTCTCAGGTATTTGTAATAATCTTCAGGCTGCTGAAACCTGTATAGGACGTCATGTCATTTACAATTCTCTCAGGTTTTAGTAAATCAATTATCTTTTTTTTGTACAATTTCTACATAAGTAAATTGCTTAATTTACTAAGCTGTCTAACTTCGTGATTTTAAGCCTCTGACAACGTTGCGCAAAAGTATTCACTGCTGCAGTCTGAGTCTATTTAACTGAATCTCTCTGCACGCCACCAAACTAAGTTTCAGAACACCACGTCTCAACGCCAGAACACCACGTCTCAACGCCAGAACACCACGTCTCTACACTCTGACCAGCACATCACAGCGCAATGGCCAGTCTTCGCCTCTACGTAGTTGTTTTACTTGTCCTTTGCAGTACGTTTGACCTACCAGGTACTGACTATCTTCTTACTTATTTTTTAAATGCTTATATCTATATAACTTTAAAATGTCCATCGCATTAAACGCACTAAATATAAAATTATACATTGTTTTATATCTATAAATGTTAATGATTAGTTTTAATACTATTTCAAACGACCACATCGGTTAAGCAGTCCCGTAGCGTGCGGGGGGGGGGCAGAGAGGCCGGGACCCCCCCTGGGTTTTGTCTGGCCCCCCTGCTTATTTGTTCTACTTGGTAAAATGTATTACCTGCCCCACCCTATCTATCTATCTATCTATCTATCTATCTATCTATCTATCTATCTATCTATCTATCTATCTATCTATCTATCTATCTATCTATCTATCTATCTATCTATCTATTTATCTATCTATCTATCTATCTATTTATCTATCTATCTATCTATCTATCTATCTATCTTTATATATATATATATATATATTATATATATATTAGGGCTGTACCGGATTATGATTTTTAGATCCTGCAGGATCGGAACCGGAATCGGATTTAATTTTTGAATCCTGCCGGAATCGGAACAGGAACCGGATTCTACCGAATTAAATATAATTTTACCGAACGAAGTAGTAATTTCTCGCCTAACATAAAAAAAGATATAAGAATGAAAAATAGAATAAAAATATTTAGTTTTTAAGTTCTAGATAGCAAAAAAACATTATAAACCATTTAGATCTTGAAGACTGTGACTAAAACCCCTTCTCCAATCTTGAGTAAAGAAAGATAACTCTGTCAAAATAGCAGGTTCTTCGTTTTAAAAATTTATTTTAATAAAGCTGTACCTAATTTAACTTGATTTCTATTAAAATCAAACAAAGAAATGGATATCATATCTTAGAAAGTATAATAAACATGTTAATTAATAAATGAATTCCAAAAAATATATATACTGTGGCACCACCCGATAGCTTATTTTTCTTTAGTTTTCAGTGACGTCACCGAACCGTGTCATTCATTCATACTTTCATTTAAACTATTATCTGACTATTTCCCATAAAAACGCAAATTAAAATGCTTTTCTAATCTAAATCAATAACACTTTAATGTTTAATTAAAAATGTATCTTCAAGTTATTGATCTAAATATGAGAAGAATTTTATCCAAATCGTGACATAATCCTATAAATTAAAAAATGTGCAGAAAAATAAATTATAGAACTTTTTTAAAACTGTAAACACCCAAAAATAGATCGTTGTCTGCTCTTTAAAAAAAGTTAAATTTTGATAGCTAAATAATACAGTTTATAGAAAACACGGAATTAAAAGTAGCGGAAGATAAGGTGTCGTATTACTAGACCAGGGGTCGGCAACCTTTTGAGACGGAAGAGCCTAAAGTTATAATTTACAATTTTCTCAATCTTTAAACAGCCACTAAATTTGTTGTTTCAATATCACGGATTTTGATCTGGCCGCAATTTAACATCGAAAGAGCCACAACTTGACATCGAATGAGCCTTTTTAATATATTTGTACTTACATAAGAACTAAAAGCGATCGACGTTATTGTAGTTTTAAAATCAAAGGAAGTTATTGTTTTAATTTAATCATATAGCGCAAAATATTTCAAAATTATGTTGCGTTAAAAAAAATTTCTTACAAATTTCAAACATCAAAGAAATCCGGCTTAAATCCGGCACATTTTAACCGGAACCGGAATCGGAACCGGATTTGTTAAAACTGCCGGAATCCGGCTTAACAGGAACCTGAATCGGATTCCGGTACAGCCCTAATATATAATACAAATCAAAACTATAGATTAAAAAAAAAAATATCGAATCGAGACGCGGGCAAGACGCCATTTTGAATTCTTGATTTCTACAGTATGTATAACTAAGACGTGAGACCACTATTATATATATATATATATATATATATATATATATATATAATAGTGGTCTCACGTCTTAGTTATACATACCGGGCAAGACGCCATTTTTGAATTCTTGATTTCTACAGTATGTATAACTAAGACGTGAGACCACTATTATATATATATATATATATATATATAATAGTGGTCTCACGTCTTAGTGCATACTGTAGAAATCAAGAATTCAAAATGGCGTCTTGCCCGCGTCTCGATTCGATATTTTTTTTTTTTAATCTATAGTTTTGATTTGTATCTGCGGTTTTCAAACATTAAACCCAAATTCCAAAATGTGAAATAATTCCATTTAAGTATTATTTTTAGATTTCTACAACATATAGCAGAACTTTACAACAAAGTGTAATAAAATCATGAAATTATCGGATCTATCAGAAACCAAAAATAACCTAGCCTATTATCAAACCTAAGGGAATATAACTCCATGCAAAGGTTTCGCATCTCTATATATAAAGAATATTGATTTAGACAAACCAACTGTGATTCGTGTTATAAAAATGAAATTAGTTGAAAGTATCTCAAGCAAAGTTATTACTAAACATTTAAAATTAATATATATATATATATATATATATATATATATATATATATATATATTCTTTCAATGTAAGAAAAAAAATACAGTGTATTTAATTTTATCAAATGTGTTTGTACACTTTTTATCCTTTCAAATGAAAATATATTTTCCTTTTATTTTAAGTCACTCAGGCAGACTTGAGGGCGATGCGTTTGGGTAAAAGAGCAAATGGAAGGCGGGGCATTCCCCCCATTGAAGGACAAAAAATAAGCAATCTTAATTTAAATAAAAGAGATGGCATCTCTGACATATGATCAACTTAAAAAAAAAATCAGTGAACGACCAACTCAAGAATTAGCATGGAATTTTGCATCAAATAGATCCGTTTAAATTTCTTGTTCATGGTAAATTTGTTAATTTCTGATTCTAATTATAAAAGGTAATAAAGTAGAAAATAGTATCTTACGGGTGTTGTTGTTTTCTTCAAGTTTCATCAAGTCACTTTTTTTTTAAATACTTAAACTTTTTTTTAAAATTAGCCTTTATTTTAATGCACTAAAAGAAAAATTCCTAATGTCATAAGATTATTTATATAAATTATCATTTCAAAAATAAAGCGTGTGTGCCTAAATAGCTATACATTTACTTATTGGTACTTAATAACTAAAGTAAGACATATTTAGTTTAAAAAATATTGTAATCCTTGGGAGGAAGATGAATGGGAAAAATTTTCACTGTCATGCTTGCCATAAACTGAAAAGTTTTTGTTGCATGTCTCTTGACAAAAACTGCCGAAACTTTTTAGGAGATCAGCCACAATACCACCAGAAAGGTAAAATTGAAAAGATGTCAAAATTTACTCCCAATTTAAAATAAATTGTATTTATTATTTGGTGTTTACATTGTTAAAAAAACTTTGAACTCCACTAGACAGTCATGTCAACAATTGCCAACCTTCCAAAGTATGATATTAAAAGCCTAAGCCCTCACCGACTTACTGACTGATCATTAATTCCCCAACTGACCGTTTAGATAGAAGGCTGCAGTTTTTTACAGTTTGTTTGAAAATGTTTAGCAGCTTCATTTCCAAATTGAGTACAGGTGTGAGGCTGCGTCTACGCCTTTCATTGATGGAGAATGCGGCACTTCTTCATTTTTCCGGAAATTCTGATAAAGTCAATCTAGTTTTGGTCTAGCCATCAGGCATTATCTAAGTCAGTGGTCCCCTATCTTTTTCTCGCCTCTTCATCTGCTATCGGGGCAGATGAAGTGTAGAATTCATCTGTTTCTATAACCTCGGCAAATGAAGGGATTGTGTTGTTAGCACAACGCCCAGCCGCCTTTACTTCCCAAACTTAAGCCAGGTACCCATTTAAACCTGGGTGGACTTGGGGGACGACTTTGAAACACATTTCACCTGGAAAAATTCCCCATGGTTCTCACCGAAGGTTGAACCCAGGACTCTCAGGTCGACAGTCGAGTATCTACACCACTCGGCCATATGTCCCACCGGTCAACGTTTCATAATTTCACGACGGCCCGCTGATTGGGGTGGGTGGAGGGAATGAGACGACAGGTTGATTCTTTGTATATTACATTATATATTACATTATATATTACATTATATATTACATTATATATTACATTATATATTACATTGTTCTGTTTTATAAGACCAATGCCGCGCACAGCCGCTCTGTCCAGGTTAACCTCTGGTCTATGTATGGCCGCACTATCTCAAGAGAAATACACCACAGTGAATTGAATGTTTCTTAGATGGCACAGTACCATCTGATTCACGGACCGGTACCGGTCATCGGCCCGGGGTTTGGGTACCACTGATCTAGGTAACATTGTATGTATCTTTATACTCGAATACGCTGCCACATATGACCAGATAATTGAGAACTCAGAGGTTTGAGAAGAGCACAATTTTCATTCATTTCTCCCAATGATTCGTTACTCAAAGCTCCTTTCAATCATGCGATGTCCTTTCCAGGTTTTGCTTTACAAAGATACAAATCTAAAAAAAAAAAGTTGTGTTAACTCTTGTATCTGTTATTTTTGTTAAAGTGTGATGAGGAAAACTAAATTTCGTTGCCAATGTATGGGCAGTAATTCTGCCTTGAGTCCACATTCGAATATATCACATTTAGTGCAATAGATTTGTGTACTATGTGAATTTTTCATATGCTTTATGTAGAGATTGTTGTATAAGTCTTGAGTATTTGTGTCATCACTGTCGAGCATTTCCCCTTTGTTTACTCAATCGTAAAACCGTATGTGTAAACCTATTTGATCTATAAAGGATGTACACAGATAAACATTTTTAGAAGAAAAAGTCACTGTATCAGTAGTTGTTTTCGTAGTATGTTCTATGTAGCGCATCAGTGAAATCATTACCACATTGAGTCCTGTCTGTTAAGTGTGATCTCTGTTTAATGGGATGGAACAGCTAATACTATCGAAATAATTTTTCGTTAAAAGATTTTTCCTTCAATAAATCATAGCATGCATAGAAGGTAGGGAATAACATATCCGAGAACCTTAATTTTGAACAATAATTTTGTGAAATGATGAAGATATCCTCGTGCACGAAAGGGGTATTTATTTTATGGCACTGTGATTTATTCAATGAATAAATAGTTTGTTATTGTATGTAACATGGCCATACATATATACAAAAATTTATATTGATAAACATAGAGCTATAGTTATTTTTTTGAAAATTGATTTTTAAAATTTCAACTTTTTTTTATTGTAGTTTGGAAAGAAGGCAAGCTAAAAACAAAACAAAAAATAAAACTTGAAAATTCCAAATATTATTGAAATGTTTTTATTTTTGTTTTAAACCATGTGAAACAAAAGACTTAAAATATTCTGACAAAAATGATATGAAACAAAAAAAGCTTTTGATGAATTTTATTGATAATATAATAAAGGTAAAGTTCCCTAAAGCCCCTAAGGGTTCATAGGGGCAGACGAAGATGAAAATTCACCAGTTTCATTAACCTCGGCATATAATGAGATTGTGTGTTTTACACAACGCCCAGCCGCCTTTATTCCCCCAACTTAAAGTCAGGTACCCATTTAAAGCTGAGTGGACTTGGGGACTTTTACCAGGACCTGAAAAAATACCGAAATTCTCACTGCGGTTCGAGCCCAGGACTCGCCTACCGACAGCCAAGCGCTCAACGCCGCACGACCAGCTATTGTTAATATGGTAATGAATAAATGAATTCGACTTCTGTTTAATTTCCGTGACTGTCATGTGTTCTCCACTTGGATTGAAAACTTTTTTTTTTAACTTACTGCATATATACTTCTAGCATACCAAACCAGAGCAAGCAATGGGTCAATGGGTCATATGGGTCATGGGTCAAGCTCAGTGACCCATTACTTGCTCTGTACCAAACAGCTTCACAGTTTAACAAATGTTGTCTACTCTCTACGTTGTTTGTTAAATTTAAACGGCAATGCTCTGTATTGATAGAGCCGAGAGTAACTTCTCTAAAAAAAACTAAAAATATCATTATGGGGTTAATCGCACGATGCGTTCCTCTTAAGCTATTATTTTATTTTGAACAACAGGTTAAAGATTTGTGCACTGATTGACATCGCTATAAAGTAAAACCATCGTTATAAAATAACACCATCGTTATAGAGTAACACCATCCTTATAGAGTAGCACCATCGTTATAGAGAAACACCATCGTTATAAAGTAACACCGCCGTTATAAAGTAACACCATCGTTACAAAAGTAACACCATTTTTACATAGTTTACTTTGACAGGTGTTTTAAATGCCGGTGACTTGTGAAAGCGGTAAATTTGGCCTAGACAAAAACGCTAACATTTAGTTATCAGATATCTCAAGTGCGTATTTTTTTCGTTAGTAGCCATCTGGATGCCACGCCCACCACCTTCATAGTGATGTGAACACATGAATAATTCAAGTGATCTAAAATGTTTATTGTCCATAGGGCAACATCCCATCCCCAGCTATGATATTGATGAATCCAGATTGTGTTAGCCGTTTGGCAAGCACCCCACTTCCCCCACCCCCCGACTACCTCTTTCTGTTTTCACAAAAGATATTGATGTGTCCAGTTAACCCTGGAAGTCATCTGCCCGCCCAACCCCACCTGTTTTCACAAAAGATATTGATGTGTCCAGTTAACCCTGGAAGTCATCTGCCCGCCCAACCCCACCTGTTTTCACAAAAGATATTGATGTGTCCAGTTAACCCTGGAAGTCATCTGCCCGCCCAACCCCACCTTTCTGTTGCCACATAAGATATTGACGTGTACAGTAAATGCTAATAACCATCTGGCAGACCTCCTTTTCTCTCGTCACATTTAGCGTGGATGACGCCATCGTCAACGTTAATACCGTGAATTATCGATCTGCCTTGTGCAAACTTGTTCACGGAATGACCCAATCCAGTCAGGCCTTGCACTACAGCCTAGAGATACAAATTAAAACCTTATTAAGAAAATTTTTTTACAGCAACGGATTAGTGGCAGGAAAAAATGTTTGTTTGTGGTAAGCTAAAATATTTACAGATACTGACTTGTGATAAGCTAAAATATTTACAGATACTGACTTGTGGTAAGCTAAAATATTTACAAATACTGACTTGAGTAAGCTTAAATATTTACAAATACTGACTTGTGGTAAGCTAAAATATTTAGAAATAGTGATTTGTGGTAAGCTAAAATATTTACAAATACTGACTTGTGGTAAGCTAAAATATTTAGAAATACTGACTTGTAGTGAGCTAAAATATTTAGAAATAGTGATTTGTGGTAAGCTAAAATATTTAGAAATACTGACTTGTGGTAAGGTAAAATATTTAGAAATAGTGATTTGTGGTAAGCTAAAATATTTAGAAATACTGACTTGTGGTAAGCTAAAATATTTAGAAATAGTGATTTGTGGTAAGCTAAAATATTTACAAATACTGACTTGTGGTAGGCAAAAGTGGTTAAAAAATAATTCTATTTCATGTCTTAATCAGTGTTTACCAAAGTTTGGAAGGAGGGATCTCGTTGCACTTGCTAGAGAACATCGGAATAGAGTGTGATTGCAATTAATAAAGGACTTAGCTTAGAAATAGTTGGCAAACACAAATTGTGTTGCCAACATCTTTTACCGAAGAATCAAAATTTAAATTTAAATTAAGAAGAATAATTTAGAACTTTTATTCAAATATCTTTTTTTTTTTTCAATTGCGAAACATGTCTAGTAGTGAGCGACCGATATGCCTTTTTACCGATAGTCCGATACCGATATTTTTCTCCAGCATTTTTACCGATACCGATATTTTTTTTTAATCAACAACAATGCCAAACACGTGTTTTTCTCGTGCTGTAGTCCCAATCTAATGACGTATGTCAACCCATGTTCACCCCTTCCCTGTCATATTTCGTAAAACTTCGCCCACACGTGTCTTGTTTACCCCCCCCCCCAACTTCCCATCCCAAAAAATACACACAGATGTTCACTAATTGTATCATTCAAGGTCATACATTAGAATTAAGAAATGCCAATCCTATTGTTTCAAGGTCATATCGCTGATGCAATTTTTGTGGACGTGACAAGTTCTGTGTACGGGTTTTTTTTTTCCTTTTTTTTAAATCTTGCCTGATCTGGTTATAGAATTGGGTTATTTACGGATTTTTTTTTCTGCAACTCTGTTGTGAAAAAAAAAAACAATGTATCGGCAGCCAAAAAACGGCCGGTCCGATAGTTAACCCAAAGTGCCAGCTCCGTATCCAAGGGGGGGTGCACTGGGGGACCGTGCCCCCCCCCCGCTAGGTGTGGAGTGCCCCCCGCTTAAAAAAGAAGAAAAAGAAGAAAAAATAAAGAAAAAGTAAAGGTGCCCCTTTGCTGGGTATTGGTGCCCCCCTGCTTACTTTGACCTGGCTACGGGCCTGCATAGTGCCAATATCGGTTCGACTATCGGTCGCTCCCTACAAAAATCGGTCGATCCGATATTAACCGATAGTGCCAATATCGGTCCGATACCGATCCGATTATCGGTCGCTCCCTAATGTCTAGATGTAAAATTATACATGTTGGCAGCCCTTAAAACAACGTACATCTTCAAATCCTTCTTCATATTGCAAAGCAGGAGGTAGCAGTTGATGATGTAGTCTACGCCTGTTGATAGCGCTGTCTATACTGTCCCCAAGCCAAAGAATGTGTGCTGCCACCTACATTAAGTAAAATTTATCAGTATCAACTGAGTAGACAAAAAAGCCCAAAATTAACTCTTTCACACGTTAAAAAAAATATTTTGTCGGTGTTGATTCAATGAAATCCACGATACACATTTTAGTTATTTTAAAATTATTCTAACCTGATTATCAAATGATAACATGCATGCAACCTATTTTCAATATCATAAAAAATCTAATTAGCAGTGTGGGTGGCTGAGTGATAGGCAGCATCTGTATGCTGTTCTCCGATATACGTCATGGACTCCACTCTACGTGCTTCACTCTGTTATACGTGCTGCCAACGCCGATCTACATGAAGTACTCGTTCTATGTGCTGAAATCCGATATACATGAAGTACTCGTTCTAGGTGCTACACTCCGATGTGCGTGCGTATAAGTGTATTTTTCCGATCAGCACTTAGTCAAAGTCTTCTAGAGTTTGTTAATGATTTGTATTCAGACAATACTACAGCACATCACTGATCACACAATCTTTTTTTTTCCTCATGGCATACAACTGAACATTGTATCAGTGCAATTGATAAAAATGTAAACAAACGTTCGCAATGTGAACATTTTTCCTGCATTTGTTTTACCTCTCGACGCAACTACATGCATTCAAAATGTTCCACAAAAGCTGTACGAGTCTTAAAAGACATCGGCAATGTGATAACTTCACATCAAACAAAGGAATAGATGAGATGTCAATTTATTAGCCCCTGTGGTGTGTAAACTTACTGTTTTTTAGCCCTTTCGTGAACTCGTAAATTTTACCTTAAAATTTGCCAAGCTTCATTTTCTAATTGTGGGTAGATTTTTCTTTTGTCGAACATGAGACTTTGCTTTCTGATTTTATCTTCCATATAAACATTTTAGAGCACTTAAAGACTCAAAATGTAACTATTGAAAGATTTAAGGAAGAATATATTTAATATCTAGACAATTGTATATATAGCGATAAAAGAGTTGGTAAATGAAATTAAAATAGCCCGTAAAGGTTTGTAGATTTAAAATAATTATCTGCCAAACTGCTATAGATTGATTTGAAATTTATGAAATAATATTTTTTTTAGAAATAGCGTTTAAATATCCACACATAAAAAATGATGTTAGTCAGGGAATGCCAATTACTGGAAGAACATGTTCATGTGATTTTTCGCACACAAACGATGAATTTAGTGAAGTAAAAAATATTGTTAACAATTCGACGTGCATAATTGTACAGAGCTATCGAACAATTTTAAACCAGATTAGTAAGAGCTAACCAGACGTCAGAAATTTTAGATTATATAAAGGCGGTTTATAAAATTAACAATTAATTTGCATGTATTTACTTCTTTTTAATTAATGCAAGAACTGCTCTAGACTAAGTATAATCAGATAGAAAAGACAAAGTTTACTATAAAGACTCACTGGCACAACATGTAGACACGAATAGAAACGACAAAGTTTACTATAAAGACTCACTTGCACAACATGAAGACACGAATGGAAATGACAAAGTTTAGTTTACTATAAAGACTCACTGGCACAACATGTAGACACGAAAAGAAAAGACAAAGTTTACTATAAAGACTCACTTGAACAACATGTAGACTAGAAACGACTAAATTTACTATAAAGACTCACTTGTACAACATCTAGACTAGAAACGACTAAATTTATTTAAAAAACTCACTGGCACAACATGTAGACTAAAAACGATCAAATTTACTATAAAGACTCACTGGCACAACATGTAGACAAGAAACGACTAAATTTACCATAAAGACTCACTGGCACAACACGTAGACTAGAAACGACTAAATTTACTATAAAGACTCACTGACCCAGGCAGTTGATGACGTGATCATTGATCCTCCAGCTCCGCCCAGTATTTTCGAGACCTTGCCGCTCTTGTCAACGAAGATGGCAGGACACATGGATGACAGTGGGCGTTTCCCAGGCTCGATGAAGTTGGCAGGTGACGGGTAGATGCCCCACTCGTTGGTGATGTTGGGTGTACTGAAGTCATCCATCTCGTCATTGAAGACGATCCCTGTCCTCTTTCCTATGCGGCGTGAGCCGAACCTGTTGAGATAAAGACTTTGACCAGAACGATATAGAATAGAGCTGTACAAACCAAAGTCCGTGGGAGAAGTATGGTCAGTAATAGTCGGTCCGCGCGCTAAATTTCTATGCCAAGGCCGACATATCCCGAGTTTAGCTGTAACAATAAACCTGTTATTGCTATTTTTTTCTAACAATAAAATTCCAAATAAAATGGAAGAATCCATTGTTGGATCCTTTAAAAAACTGGATTCTTTAATTTATTTTTTTGTCCCTGCAGACAAGGGGCGAGGGCGACGGAGGAAGTTGATTGTTTATACTTTAGTTAACCAAAATGTTGAAAAATCTGAGCCTTTATGGTAAATTTAGTCGTTTGTAGTCGTGTCTACATGTTTAGCCAGTGAGTCTTTATAGTAAACTTTGTCTTTTCTATTTATTAAACTTAAAACCTATCTTTTTTTCTTTGCTTAGAAAATTGATAAGGTTTTTTTTTAAATTTACTTGAAATATTTGCAATAAATTGCTTTCAAGTACGATCGAACTAAATAGAAACAATGTCAACATCACATATCATCAACATCATCTTTATCATCATCATCGTCATCTTTATCATGATCATCATCTTTATCATCATCATCATCATCCTCATCATCATCGTTATCTTTATCATCATCATCATCTTTATCATCATCATCCTCGTCGTCATCATCATCTTTATCATCATCATCCTCATCCTCATCATCTTTATCATCATCGTCACCATCCTCATCATTTTCATCATCATCATCGTCGTCGTCATCATCATCATCTTTATCATTATTATCGTCATCATCATCATCATCATCATACCCTTAACCGATGTGGTCTTTGGGGTAACGCACGGAAACCTCAACAGACATATTTCTCCATAGTTACCTGTCCTGCGCGACAGCTTTAGTTCATTCATTAGTAGCCCCTGTCCATTCTTTTATATTGTCTAACCAACATTCCCGCTGGCGCCCTCTTCGACGGCCTCCTTCTACAGTCCCTTGGAGAATGTTTTTTTGGTGGACTATCATTCCTTGACACACCATGTCCGAACCATGTCCAAACAGAAGAGATCTATGTAACATTTAGTTTAAACCAGTGGTGGGAATCATCAGGTTATTTTGATCTTTATGAAGCGACCTGGAAATGCCCTAACAAAATACTAAAATTTATTGCAAGGGGGGGGGGAACTATGACAATATTCCTTTCTTGACAATATTGAATAAAACTAAATAGGCATCAATTCTGTCGATGAATAATTTGAGGCGTTTAACAATGTGAAGACTGCACTGACTCAACACATCTTTCATTTACACTCCATGACCTTTAAAACATATGATTTGACATACTTGATTTATTGGGAACATTAATCTATGACTAGTTGTGCCCTGCAAAAACCTTTGCATAGAGTTACATCCCCTTAGGATTGATCGGTAGGCTAGGTTTTTTTTTTGTTTCGGGCAGATCCGATTTTTTCATGATTGTATTTTAAACTGGAATACTGTTGTATTAATTCATTACTTTCGATTTAACGCAGAGCCCAAATCGCTTATATATATATATATATATATATATATATATATATATATATATATATATATATATTAGACATGGATTCACGTGATGTTTGTATGGGGGGAAAATACAGTTTAGAGAATCGCTCAGGCCTATTCGTTATTTACTAATGAGTCCTCTCTGGTGTTACATCAGATGATAAGATTCCCCCCAAAAAAACTGTTCACCGAGTTAAAAAAATAAATAGTAAACAGCTCTTAAAATTTTAATCCAAATAAAAGTAATTAATCAAACTTATGGTGTAAAGTTTACTAACTGAACTCACATCTCCATTACAATGAAATAAAACAAAATATACGACTTCGAAATTATTTATCATATAACGGCACGGCAGTGTTTCTCACAATATGAGTTAGGTGGGTCACAAAAATGTTCTAATTCGTAATTGATGAGTCCATAGTACATAGATGTATACTTATAACTCTATTTCTCCCAATGAGTCCATAGTACATAGATGTATAACTATAACTCCATTTCTCCCAATGAGTCCATAGTACATAGATGTATATATATAACTCTATTTCTCCCAATGAGTCCATAGTACATAGATGTATATATATAACCCTATTTCTCCCAATGAGTCCATAGTACATAGATGTATAATTATAACTCTATTTCTCCCAATGAGTCCATAGTACATAGATGTATAACTATAACCCTATTTCTCCCAACGAGTCCATAGTACATAGATGTATAACTATGACTCTATTTCTCCCAAATAGTCCATAGTACATAGATGTATAACTATAACTCTATTTCTCCTATGTTATTTTTATAAAATCTTTTATTACAATCAATCTGGCGGTAGACGGTTTCTGTGTTTTGGGAAATAAAAAATCAATTATCAAAAACTTTTCAAACTCCAATCTATTTGAAATTTTGTGTATCTTATTTTAAACGTTCGAGTCAATTTCATTCTTATGGAGCAAGAAGCTAATTACATTTCTGATAATGTTTACATAGAGAAGGAAATAGCGTAAAGAGATAATTGTTTCTCATATTTCACGATGGTTTAAAAATATGCTGACGTTCGAAGTTCATTTAGTTTTTGGTCTGACGAAAGCTAGAAAGAAAGAAATGGAGACATTATTGTCATTTAAATACATAGCTACACCAGCACCGTAACGTGAACATTCTACAGCAGGGGCCAGGCAATAGCAGGGGGGAGCAGGTAATATATTTTACAAAGTAGAACAATAAGCAGAGGGGGCCAGACAAAACGCAGGGGAGCCCGGCCCCCCTCCCCCACCCCCGCACTCTTCGAGCCTGAGCTACACCAAGAGTATTTGAAGCATTAATTTAAAAAAAAATAAAAACTTGCAATATAAATAAAATAATACTCGTTTCTTGCCAGATATTTATATTTCACCAAAGATGGCTGTATATTACATCTAATGAAAACTTTTTGCACCAGGTCTCTAAAATTGAATAAAAATTGTCATCGAATTTATATCTATATACATTTTAAAAAAAAAATTGGTAGCGGTATTTAACAAGCGGCACCCCACAGGCCGTTTTATTTCAATACGGTTTTTAAAGTCCAAAACTTTGAAGGTCACTGGCATTGAATTTAGGAACTTTCCGATCTGCATTTTTGACCCCATAATAGCGGTAAAGAAACACTGTGAGAAACAAAAAGATTCTATGGTATTACTCTACTATATGGTTGAAAAGTCTTATAGTGAAAAAGTTCTATTAGCGAAAAGGCCTAATAGCGAAAAGGTCTAATAGTGAAAAGGCCTAATAGCGAAAAGGTCTAATAGTGAAAAGGTCAAATAGTGAACAGGTCTAATAGTGAAAAGGATTAGGTTTCTAAACGTTTTTTTCAAACCTTGCGTTGACGGTGCTTGTAACTGACACGGCATTGCCATCTTCATCCAGCACGGCCAGATGTGACGTGCTGGTCTTGGCCTTAGAGAAATAGGTGCCCCCATAGTGCTCGTACTCGTGTGTCTGGGACTCATTGATCAGGTAGCGTATGCTGTCTGCGTAGTCTCTAGACGTCAGATTCTGCAGTACCTGGTCAAGTCAAAGATCATTGGTATTAAGTTATAAAAAGAATCAAGAACTGATTGTCTTATGAATAGAACAGTATTTTATGATATGCAAACTAAGTGGGTTTATAGGGGTCCCAAATTCCTAGAAGCCTCATTTTGTAATTTTTTTCAGCAACATAAAAAAATTATTGGAGTTTGTCAAATTGGGCTATTTTTTTAATTATTAGGGTGGTCATTGAAGAGGTTTGAATATCCAAATTGTACATTTCCTCAGGCTCCTTGTGTACATGTACCTAAGGCCCAAAATTACTGTGCCTAGGGCCCCCAAATGTTTCTTTGTCCAGGCCACCTAAAAACGTAAGAACGGCCCTGTTTATGATAAAACTATCATCACAATGATAACAAGTATACATCACTTCATGATTACAGACAAATGTCAGAAAAACAGAATAATATAGAGGTTTAGGACTGAAATATCTGGGGTTTTTTGTTTAAGCATGAAATTTAAGTGATAAACATCTTTGTCCTAAAATGTGCATAATCTCTCTAAGTGTTGTTCGCCTAATCTCTAAAAGGATTTGATTTTGCTTTTAGATCATAAAAGCCACTAATGGGGCGTTCATAGCAGTGCCCTTCTTTGATCGCCACCTTAGGGTGCAGTACAATGGCTACTATGGAGTTTAAAAAAAAACTTGTCTTTTTTAAATTTTCGGAATGATTGTTCTTTTTTTAATGATAAAATAATACCAGTAAAATTTAAATATTATCTTTAGTAGCGCCTTTTGACTTTCACCACAAAATATAAAAAAACAACTCAGTCTGTTATGAGAGAATATGTTTATATTTTATCATCGAAAAACATAGGAATGCTGGATAGCGAAATCGATAGTAGACTCGAAAAACATAGGAATGCTGGATAGCGAAATCGATAGTAGACTCGAAAAACATAGGAATGCTGGATAGCGAAATCGATAGTAGACTAGAAAAACATAGGAATGCTGGATAGCGAAATCGATAGTAGACTCGAATAAAATACCAAGGGTTCAATCCCCGGTAAAGACAAAAAAATATTCGCCGCCGACTTGGAGATGAGATGGGCTGCCACCGAGTCTATAAGCCCAAAGATAGAACACATGAAGGCACATCTGTTGATGTGTCCATTCGTTACCCCTACCGACCCCATTGTTTAAGAGTATATACAAAATTAGGAATGGAACACTTTGGTAGACGGGTGGCTGTACATGTAATCATGCATGTAAGCGGGTTATGAGACCACAGACCAAACATTTTAAGAAAATACTTATCCAACAAATGCACACGTAGTTTGACTCACGTCTTTAATGTCAATGAAATCATCATCTCCCAGTGCTGTCCGTTTGGCATAGGCGTATTTAAATGTCTCAATGAATTTGTGGTAAGTTTTTATTCTGTCTTCAACACTGGCTATGTCATTAGGTGTAAATGAGAAACCTAAACGAAAAGATACAAAAAATGTTTGTGTTTAAATACCCTAGTTAGGAATTGCACTAAAGAAGTAAAAAATATATTTCCTTTGCCTTATATCATAAAAATATTTCAAGAAATTGCATTGACTAAAAAAATGCGTGATTCACCATTATGGGTTAAAATGAAAATGTATTTTTCTACATTTTAGTTAATTTTAATAAAAATCTTTTTGGAGCAAAATTTAAGTTTCAGGAGTATTGTCTTGTTTTATTTGTATTGCTTATATAGAATAAGTTTTGTACCTAATGTAATCACAAAAGACTGAAAAGTCTGCTAAATATTTTGCAAACTTTATCTAGTTATAGAATTTCACTCGGTTTTGCTGGTAAAATGTAATATAAAATATGAAAAATGGTACACCACAGTAAAAGTACCAAAAAAAAAAAAAAACTATCAGAACTTAATTAACTTCAACTTTACAAAATACTTTTTTGTCATCGAGAATACATAAGTGATCAAAAATTCAAATTTTCTTGTTCCTTTGCCTCAACTGCCCAGATATGGCTCTGACATGCACTAATATTCCTCTCTATGGTTCCCGATCCATTCCATGGTCTTCTTGTTCCACTCTGTCACTCCAATGCCTTTAAGTTCTTCCTCGACCTCATCTATCCGTCTGTTTCTTGGTCTACCCTTTGGGCTTGATTCATTAGGAGTTGTCTTATAAATTGCCCTAGTGCACCTCTGTTCTTTTCCATACAAACCAAAGACCAACCCCAACGCCGTAATTTTACTTAAAAAATATGAATGGCCCCTTAAAAGTATTCTATGTAAATTTATAAAATATTATTGAATTTATATCAGCCTCCCTAAAATATAAATAAACACAAAGGAATGCAAAATACATTTCAAGTAGCAAACCGCTTTCCATTATATTGCTCACCATCCAGGACGTTTAGGATGAAGGACAACACGGGGCCACCACTGGGTGCTGGAGGGGAGATCACTTTCATGCCATTGCTCAGAGTTATCTCCACTGGTACTTTCTCTTTGACCGTGTAATTGAGGAGATCTTCGGCCGTTATGACTGAACCTGATTCAGTGCAAAACGAATAAAATTAGTGAAATGTCACTTAAGTTTTTGTTTGAGAATGAACTTGTTTCGTTTATTTATATTGATAAGATATTATACATAAAGCGAATTTCTTTTCGTTTTATGATACAAAAAAATTAAAATAATGAATTATACATAAATTTCACATGAGTTGTTCACCGTTTTTGAAGAGAGCGTTTGAAATGTTATTCTAATTCAAAATTCTATGCTCCATTATTCATACCTTATTCAAAACTTTCATACAACGCGTCATTTTGTTTTCCGTCAATTAAGGCAAGAAGCGCTAACATCTTTGACGCCTCCATTTTTTAGCACCTTAAATATTTTTCTAACGCATACTCTTTAACACTGCTCGGCAGCCGGTGTGCCGCGAAACACTTAAGACAAGATGGTAGTTGCTGGACGCACGTTGGTGTGTTTGTGAGACGATGGTAGGTGTGTCTGGTATCAGTGGTAGGTGTACCGCGACACGAAAAAACCAACAACACCCAAACTCAATATTTAACACATATTTAAAAAGTATATTGCGTTGATAAAAATAACCAATTTAATAACTTAAAAATAGGTGCCCTTGTTTGTTTTTCTTTGTTTTTTTTTTAATAATAAAATGAATGCACGTTTTTGAACGGGACGGATGGCCGAGTGGTGTAGATATTACCGGGAAAGTGTGAAATCCGGCATTCTATAGAATGCCTAGGCAATGTATAGAATGCCTGAATTTTTCAGGCAAAGTATGAAATAAATTGCTATTTCATACATTGCCTAGGCATTCTATAGAATGCCGAGTTTCCGTTTGGCAAAGTATGTAACTATTGGCTGGTGAAACACTATGATGTCATGATGGTGGAAAAAGAAGCTCTGACCGCAATTCAGTTTTACGTCGCGGACTCCGTGTTATTTGACGTACTTCATAAGGCCCATTTGGCTATTACGGGACAGAATGTTGAAAGAACTATCACCCAAATACAAGAACACACGTCATGATATTGAACTTGTATGTTAACCTTTGTGAACCTTACCAGAAAAAACAAAAAGGCGTCAAAAAAGGCATTGTAGTCAAGCCAATGTTTTTTTTCAGAATTCAACTCCCGTTGTCAGGTCGATCTCATCCACTTTCAATCCCATCCTGATGGGGAATACAAGTTTATAATGGTGTATCAAGATCATCTCACCTTGTTCGTGGTTCTCAGGGCCCTGAAGATAAAGAGGGCAGAAGAAGTAGCCTACCAGCTTGTAGACATATTTATGTTGCTTGGTGCTCCAGCAATTCTACAGTCCGATAACGGCAGAGAATTTGCAAACAGTGTGGTAAGCAGCTTAAAGGAGTACTGCCCCACGTTGAAGATCGTTCATGGTAAGCCGCGCCACTCACAAAGTCAGGGGAGAGTCGAAAGAGCTAACCAGGACATCGAAAATATGTTGTGTGCTTGGATGCAAGATGAAAAAACTGGCCGCTGGAGTGAGGGGTTACGGTTCGTGCAACTCATGAAGAACAGAGCTTTTCATTCTGGGATTAAAAGATCACCATACGAAGCACTCTTTGGTTGCAAAGCTAAAATAGGCCTCACAACGTCGTCCCTACCTGACGATGTTTTACAAGATATGGAAACAGAGGAAGACCTCGAAAAAAGAATACAGAACATACAAACAACACAAGAGCAGATAGACAGAGATGAAGTAATGCAAGAGACGTCCCTTTCTGCAGAAGACATGCATGAGGATGCAAACCACGATTGAAAAGTATGCACAATTTAAAAATTTTATACTTTGCCAAAACGACACTAGTCATTCTATACAATGCCTAGGCATTGTATATAATGTCTAAGAAAAGTATGCACAATTTAAAAATTTTATACTTTGCCTAAAACGACCAGGCATTCTATACATTGCCTAGGCACTTTGCCGGTAACATAGATACTCGTCTGTCGACCTGAGAGTCCTGGGTTCAATCCTCTGTGAGAACCATGGGAATTTTTCCAGGTGAAATTTGTTTCAAAGTCGTCCCACAAGTCCACCCAGCTTTAAATGGGGTACCTGACTTAAAGTTGGGGAAGTAAAGGCGGCTGGGCGTTGTGCTAACCACACAATCCCTTCATAGGCCGAGGTTATAGAAACAGATGAATTCTATACTTCATCGGCCCCGATGGCCCTCAAGGACTAAGGGAACTTTACTTTTACGTTTTTGAATGTATTGATTGTTTACTTTTTAAGTGTGTCGTATAAAATTTATAGAAGGTTAATTGTGCCGCAAGCACAAGTTTGCGGAGCACTCCTCTACAGTTTACTGAATTACTCTTGGCACACGCGGTATAAGTGGGTATTCCCTGATCTGACTAGCTCGTTACATTATCAAATGTATGGCTTCTGAAGAGAATTATACACTGAAGAGACTTAAAACACTGTGACCTGGCTAGAAACAAAATGGTTGTACAAATAATACAAACTAGTAGTCCCGCATCGTACCCTACGCCGCCTTATCAATCAATATAATTACTGTAATTATTTTTTTTTAATAAGCAATACAACAAATAACATGCTGACATATTCGGAGAAAATACATTCTATGCAAAGATGAACTTCGACCTATCATTTGCAGACTTTATGATCACTTTCTGGTACCTTCCAGCAACTTGTTTTTTATTTTATTGTTTACAGATTTTTAGTTAATTCTTTGGACGCCTTGATTATCGATGAGCCAGACTTAATTTTCTCTTTAATGGTTAGAAATATTTTAATGCCTTTTTTAAGACCAGGATTTTTTTTCATTCAGATTCTAACAAACATATTTCCGGGGGTGGGTGTTTTAATTTGCAGTGCTTTTTATTTTCGGTTCACTTTGTGTCTGCCTCAATCCACCCCTTCCCCCACCACACTATAGTGTTATTTTGATGTAAGATTTCTTTTTCATTCAGGTCATGCCAGTCTCCATATTACCTGTTTTGTGTATTTTTTAAGACTTGCTCAACACAGCTTAAGATTCTTTTAATTTAAACTTCATCCTACACAATTCAGTACAGATAGATGTTAGTTAATATTTTTTTGAAATGCGTACATATTCTGAAACAGTTAACATTTGTTTTTAATGCGCCATACATATATATTAGGGTGGTGCAAACTGCTGTTGTCTCTGTCAGACAATTATAAATAGATGCTCCCTCATCTAGTGATCAATTTAACTATTCATGTTCATATGTTATTTTCATGTCTAGGGGGTCGCAACTTTGAAAAATACGGTTCGTATAGTACATTATATGAATATTAACCCCTAAAGTGCCAACTAATATTAACGAAATGCATCTAGAATAGTTATCATATTTATGTTTGGTATAATTGTACAGCTAAATGATAACTGTTTTTATTCATGTTGTTATGTAAGCTTTTTGAATTTTTTTTTTATTTTTACTATAAATATTTGTGGGTATTAAAATGTGCCGGTTCTAGGCCCCAGTAAAAAAATTTCCAATGACGGTAAAATTAATGAAAAAATATAAAAGACGAATGTTCACTTGTTTTTATCTATTTAAAGAACGATCAAATTAAATATACAAACTTTCCCGAAAAGAATCCATCAAAAGTTAATTAATTTAAATCATTTATATCCAAGAAAACCTGAAAATGCTTTGCACCCCAGCAAGCTGCGCCGTCAAAGAGATGCTTGGAGGAAGAAGTCAGTTCAGGATCACAAAGAAGAAAGTGAAGGAATTGTTTGTTAAGCATACTGGGTCTACTCGTCGCAAAGTCAAAGAAGAGCACTACGTCTTAGTATCATTTCCTACTCGCAGCTATGTTGAACATGTTGTTCCAGCATCAGGAAAGTCCAAGGATATTTCCAGAGAAATTATGTCAGTAGTTACAAGCAGCAAGTCGGAACTAACTTTACAAGCAGTTGTTTGTGATGGAACACCAATAAATACTGGTAAACATAATGGTGTAATCTGACAACTTGAACTTCAGCTACGAAGGCCACTTCAGTGGTTGGTTTGTTTACTGCATGCAAACGAATTGCCTTTATGGAAGCTAATAGAAGTCATTGATGGGAAGACCACTGGTCTAAATACTTCAGAAGGACATATAGCAAGCATGCTGGAATTTGATCCCCAGCAGAAATTAATTATCGAATTTTCTCCAGTTTCAGGTTCTGTTGTTGAGGTTGAAGACGAGGTGATGAAAGATCTAAGTACAGATCAGCAGTATTTACTGAAAATGTGTCAGCTTATTCAAAGTGGTTGCAGCGCTGGTCAGAGTTACATCTCATACTTAGAGACTGCCCAACCTGGGACAATCAGTCATGCCAGATGGTTAACTACAGCTAACCGAATACTCAGGTTGTATGCCTCCGAAAAAAGTCCTTCAGCCGACCTTCAACGAAATGTGAAATTCATACTGAATTATTATGCTCCATCATGGTTTTGCATCAAATCTCATCCAAGCTGCCAGGATGGAGACAAGAACTCCTTCTTCATGATTTCAATGTACCAAAAACTTGACACAAATGATCAGGCTGTCATGGCTCCATTGCTTCAAAACAACAGCTACTTTTGTCATCCAGAAAATATCTTGTTGGCGGCTGTTGGCGACAAAGACGAAAACATTAGAAAATTTGCATACGAAAAAGTGTTGCTGGCTCGAAGTACTCACTCAAGTGACACGTGTAAGATTCGTTGTTTTGACAAGAACAGAATTAAAATAAACTTTTCAGCTGAGTCGTACATTAGCATGGTTAACTGGGAACTGGTCGAGTTTGATTCACCTCCACTGCTGCAGGACATCACTGCCGAAGATGTTGCAAGTTACGGCCAGGTGATTCTATCTCACTTTCCATGCCATTCGCAAGATGTTGAAAGAAACATCAAGGATGTCACAGCAGTGTGTGGCAAAGTATACGGACATGATAGACGCCATGATGCTATTATTCAAATGAAGAAATCAAGATCGGACGTGCCAACAATAGAAACAAAGGCAGACTTTCTGCACTAATTTCACATTTGAACTGCCGTACTGTTGCAAATAACTTTGTTTTTTTTATTTTACTAGAGATTGTTGTTGTTGAATATGTTGTGTTTGATTTGAAGAACCATTAACATTGTTAATAAATCACTCTGTTCAGCAGCGTCATATTTTCAGAACACATTTAATTGCGTTTTTTAAAGACAGAGTTGCTAGAAAACGGTTATACAGAAAATAAAACTGTTTTTGTCTACGCTTTTACTTTCATATGGGTCACTGATTTTTGTTTGTCTGAGACCTTAACTCCAAAATTTGTCAGTTTTTGCCCCACCCTAATATATATAATGTACTTAATCGGGATTTTCCCCAAAACACCAGCACAAAGAAATAAAAAAAAAAGATTTCACCATATTATATTGTCTACAGTCTACACTTCAGCGTTGACCCACTTTTAGCTTAATGTTAGCGCCGGGCTAAGCCACAGCATTTTCACATCTTATCTACCGGTATATTTATACACCATTTTTTTTTATTCTAAAATTGGAAACCAGTTCAATATTACTTTATTCTTCACACATAATTGTATAATTAAATGTGTTTTTATTTTTTTATTTTTTTTTATTTTTTTTTTAACCATAATCAGTTGATAGATTCTATTTTATTCCCTCATTATCCGCGGTTAAACGGCTACATAATTTACCGCGACTGGGGATAAATGATAAATTAATATAATCCGGTTTTATAAAAGAAATTAGAAAAGAACGCGAGTTGTCGAACGTTGTTGAACGCGTCTTGCTTTCTGTGACGTATCCGGGAATTCTTAGAGGCCGTCGCCTCGCAAGGTTGGTCAAAGAGGATATATATATATATATATATATATATATATATATATATATATATATCGATAGACAGTCGTTTAGTTAAACATTAAAAACAAATAAATTTATCAACATTATTACTGCTCATTTTGCTTATAATCTTTTGTACAATGTTTTTAAAATGGTAATTATCTAGTTTTAAGTTATATCTTGCATAACATTATTACAATGTCACCTGACTAGAGGCCTAGTGATAACGCCAATAAAGACATTGTCCTGTAAGAACATTTTTAAAATACGTGTAAAAGGCTTCGATAAATAACTCACCGATTTCTGTCAAGTCATGCAAGATATCGCCAGCCAGAGTTCCCGCATAAAACGTCACTTCCCCGCCATCTGCTATCGCTTTCAACGTCTGACCCAATTTTTGCATTTGAATGATTTCCCCTTTCTTGTGTATGGCGCCTGTTTTTTCATTCCAGAAAACTGCCCTGTCATCACAGCGAATATTAAAAATTCATAATAATATTTTTATTTGTTTTTACTATTGTTGTCTTAACTCCATGAAATATTTTCGTCAGAGGTGGCCGTAGCAAAGCACGGGGGGAAAGGGTGAGTGTTGTTAGCGGGGCATAGTAGGAGTGTCAATGGTGGGGTCTAGGAGGAGTGTCTAAATCAGGGCCTATGGCAATGTCTAAATCAGGGCCTATGGCAATTGTCTAAATCGGAGCCTATGGCAATTGTCTAAATCGGGGCCTATGGCAATTGTCTAAATCGGGGCCTATGGCAATTGTACCATTAGGGCCTATGGCAATTGTCTAAATCGGGGCCTATGGCAATGTCTAAATCAGGGCCTATGGCAATGTCTAAATCAGGGCCTATGGCAATGTCTAAATCAGGGCCTATGGCAATTGTCTAATTCTGGGCCTATGGCTATTGTCTAAATCGGGGCCTATGGCAATTGTACCAATAGGGCCTATGGCAATTGTCTAAATCAAGGCCTATGGCAATGTCTAAATCAGGGCCTATGGCAATGTCTAAATCAGGGCCTATGGCAATGTCTAAATCAGGGCCTATGGCAATTGTCTAAATCAGGGCCTATGGCAATTGTCTAAATCAGGGCCTATGGCAATTGTCTAAATCGGGGCCTATGGCAATTGTCTAAATCAGGGCCTATGGCAATTGTCTAAATCAGGGCCTATGGCAATTGTCTAAATCAGGGCCTATGGCAATTGTCTAAATCAGGGCCTATGGCAATTGTCTAAATCAGGGCCTATGGCAATTGTCTAAATCAGGGCCTATAGCAATTGTCTAAATCGGGGCCTAAGGCGAATATCTTTGCGCGGTATGAAGCAAACTTCCAATATAGATACAGTTTGTTTACAAACAAACAAAAAGTTCAAACGTGGGCCTCCCTCATGATGCTGGGGGTCGCCGCTCATGTTGCCTCCCCTTTAGGCCGTTACTGTTTTGGGTTTCACGGAGATGCTCGATCTGCATGCCTTGATATAAGGGTTCAAACCCCATCTATGTATTACATGTACACTCGCGAGTAGCAGGCATTCGAAAATAAAAAGAAATCTAAGTGATAAAGATCTCATTTTTACGAGTACTTTACAAGAAAAAAAATACAACAATAATAAAAATACTACATTTAGATAGATAGATAGATAGATAGATAGATAGATAGATAGATAGATAGATAGATAGATAGATAGACAGACAGATAGATAGATAGATAGATAGATAGATAGATAGATAGATAGATAGATAGATAGATAGATAGATAGATAGATAGATAGATAGATAGATAGATAGATAGATAGATAGATAGATAGATAGATAGATAGATAAACACAAATAAGGACAGATAGATAGATTTCCGATTCATACATTGAGGTCAAAGCTCACATTTTCTTTTCCGCTTGAAATAATTTCGTTTGTTCGACGCGCCCTAGGTGGTGAAATGCATGACACAATGTGTCATTGACACATGTTATTGGTTCGATTAGAAGGCTGGCTTGTGTAGCGTGCTACATCTTAACGCAGCCCGTCAAGCCTTACCTTAGTGAAGGCTCATCCTTAATAAATCTTTCCCCCTGGGCCAGAGCAATGTGCAGTCCAGGCGGTACGGGAAAACCTTCCATTGCAAGCTTGATGGATGGCTGGAATAGATCAGGCCAAGGGAGGATGCCGTACTTCTGATGGGCGTACCAATAGCCTTTTATCTCACCCGGAACCGCCACGCTGAGACCTCCTAAGTGGGAAAAGAACAGATTCGATTTATTTCTAAACAAATATGGACGTACCAATAGCCTTTTATCTCACCCGGAACCACTAGGCCGAGACCTCCTAACAGAGTGGGAAAATAAAATATTCGATTTATTTCTAAACACATATGGACGTACCAATAGCCTTTTATCTCACCCGGAACCACTAGGCCGAGACCTCCTAACAGAGTGGGAAAATAACACGACTCGATTTATTTATAAACAAATCCGTACGTATGCTATGTATTTTTGCTTTGCGCAAAAAAAAATGTTTTTCATTTAATAAGTTTTATAGTTTAGCCATCAGTAATTAATGTCTCTAAGTTCTGGTCTATATGCTGCAGTACAAATTCAAAAAGTCATGGTCAAAGTTCTATTTTTAAGAATTAAGGAGACTCGTGGTGATATTGTTCAGAAATATAATGGCTACGGTATTTGACAAACCTGTGGTATCATTGTCTACTTACATTGTCGACATTTATTATTAAACTCAGCACAAACACGCGACTTCTCATAAATTCTTTGTTAAAATTGATTCTAAACTTAGCCATGATGAATATATTAGACTGGGTTTGCAATTCAGTACTAGAATTTGTCCACTGCGTAATGGTGAAAAATGTTGCTGTATAACTTAAAACTTTTACAATTTCTTAAAATATAACACATCTATAAATTCCAAGGCTAGTACAATACATTCAATAACTTTAAAAATATAAAAAAATAGACCTACCTCAAGTCTTGTTTATCGTCTTCAACAAACAGTAGTTTGTAAAGGTTCTATGGTCCAGAACATTCATTATAATGGCTTTAAGGTCCAGAACACTCATTATAATGGCTGTATGGTCCAGAACATTCATTATAATGGCTTTAAGGTCCAGAACACTCATTATAATGGCTTTATGGTCCAGAACACTCATTATAATAGCTCTATGGAGCAGAGCACGCAATCTAATGGCTCTATAGAGCAGAACATTCATTATAATGGCTCTATAGAGCAGAACATTCATTATAATGGCTCTATAGAGCAGAACATTCATTATAATGGCTCTATAGAGCAGAACATTCATTATAATGGCTTTATGGTCCAGAACATTCATTATAATGGCTCTATGAAGGAGAGCAAATATTTTATTAAGGATATTTTAATACCTGCTATTTTATTTTATCTTTCCGGGTATAATTATAAATAGATTTCTCAAACTCTCTACCAGTGTCCCAGGTTTCTCATCCATATGCTACACTCTCTGTGAAAAAATTATTTTGAAAATATCACACAATCTCACTACTTGAGGATGTTGACAATTGTAGGGTACATTACCAATGGCTGAAGCTGCTGTATTGTTAGCAAACATGTCGTCCGTTGCACCTTTTGGTGCTATCTCCCTGGCATCAATGATCGATGATTGACCAGTGGTCCTGTGGGTATAAGGTTATAGCCAAATAAGAACACACTCAACCTATCTATCTATCTATCTATCTATCTATCTATCTATCTATCTATATATATATCTATCTATCTATATATCTATATACTGTTTATCTATATATCTTTCTATCAATCTGTCTGTCTGTCTATTTATCTATCTATATATCTATCTACCTATATATCCATCTATTCTCTTTCAGTATGTTATGTTTTATTTCTGTGTTTTCTTTTAACTATGTACATGTGTATAAGTGTATCTGTAAATATCCATGTATCTGTCTGTCTATGTACTTAGCTTTATTCATGTATATGTCTGTCTATGTAATTACTTTATTCATGTATCTGTCTGTTTGTCTATGTATTCTGTCTGTCTATGTACTTAGCTTTATTCATGTATATGTCTGTCTATGTAATTACTTTATTCATGTATCCGTCTGTCTGTTTGTCTATGTACTTAACTTTATTCATGTATCCGTCTGTCTGTTTGTCTATGGACTTAACGTTTTGTCTCAACAACTCTTGGAAATTAAAATTCCTTTTGACAGTAGCAGTTTATGTGACCACTTTGTGTACTAAATTCAAACATTTTTGTTTTGTATACTATTTCTTTTTCATAACACGTTTCGTGTTTGATACTTCTGTCATTCAGCACTACAAAGACACAAGACAGGTACAAGACAGTCACTAAATAGGTACTAGACTCGTCATCATAGTTCTGAATAGTAGCGTAACCAGTGTTAGTAACGAATCAAGCTTTATCAGCGTAACTAGCATTAGTGGCGTAACCTGCGTAAGCGGCGTATCTAGTTTTATCGGCGTATCTAGTTTTAGCGGCGTATCTAGTTTTATCGGCGTATCTAGTTTTAGCGGCGTATCTAGTTTTAGCGGCGTATCTAGTTTTAGCGGCGTATCTAGTTTTAGCGGCGTATCTATTTTAGAGGCGTATCTAGTTTAGAGGCGTATCTAGTTTAGAGGCATATCTAGTTTTAGCGGCGTATCTAGTTTTATCGTTGTATCTAGTTTTATCGGCGTATCTAGTTTAGAGGCATATCTAGTTTAGAGGCGTATCTAGTTTTAGCGACGTATCTAGTTTTATCAGCTTATCTAGCTTTAGTGACGTATCTAGTTTTATCGGCGTATCTAGCTTTAGCGGCGTATCTAGTTTTAGCGACGTATCTAGTTTTATCAGCTTATCTAGCTTTAGTGACGTATCTAGTTTTATCGGCGTATCTAGCTTTAGCGGCGTATCTCGCGTTTGCGGCATAACTAGTGTTAATGGCGACATAAAAAATAAACTCCTCCTCATTTTAACATAACCCCTACACCCCTCCTCTTTCCCAAGGTACGCCTATCTCTAGCTATGACACAAATCTATTCTCAAGTTCACGAGACGATTCATCACAAACTATCACAGCTTCACAATCGAGTTTCCTTTTGTTCTACTAGTTTACCTTACGCCCGACGAGTTTACCAACCTGTTGTATATTGTCACTAATACCACGAGTGTACCAACCTGTTGTATATTGTCACTAATACCACGAGTGTACCAACCTGTTGTATATTGTCACTAATACCACGAGTGTACCAACCTGTTGTATATTGTCACTAATACCACGAGTGTACCAACCTGTTGTATATTGTCACTAATACCACGCGTGTACCAACCTGTTGTATATTGTCACTAATACCACGAGTGTACCAACCTGTTGTAGATTGTCACTAATACCACGAGTGTACCAACCTGTTGTAGATTGTCACTAATACAACGAGTGTACCAACCTGTTGTAGATTGTCACTAATACCACGAGTGTACCAACCTGTTGTAGATTGTCACTAATACCAAGAGTGTACCAACCTGTTGTAGATTGTCACTAATACCACGAGTGTACCAACCTGTTGTAGATTGTCACTAATACCAAGAGTGTACCAACCTGTTGTAGATTGTCACTAATACCACGAGTGTACCAACCTGTTGTAGATTGTCACTAATACCAAGAGTGTACCAACCTGTTGTATATTGTCACTAATACCAAGAGTGTACCAACCTGTTGTATATGTTCATAAAAAATCCTCCTCCAATCCCCATGGACTGTGGACTGCCAAGTCCGGTACAAATCAAAGCTGCAATGGCTGCATCCACGGCATTGCCTCCTTTCAATAAGATATCTCTGTGATGAAAATAAAAAAAAATGTGATGTTATCATTTACAATAACACTTTGCGGGTTATCTGTACAACGTGTATCTAGTTGAGCATTTCTTAAATAACTCTCTCAGTACCGCATGTTTTTTTTTTTGTTTGGTGTGGTTCCACATGTCTTATTTTGTTTGGTGTGACTCCACATGTTTTTTTTGTTTGGTGTGACTCCACATGTTTTTTTTTGTTTGGTGTGACTCCACATGTTTCTTGTTTTTTTCTGTGGCTCCACATGTTTCTCTATGTTTGTGTGGCTCCACATGTTTCTTTTTTGTAGTGTGGCTCCACATGTTTCTTTTTTAATGTGGCTCCACATGTTTCTCTTTTAGTGTGGCTCCACATGTTTCTTTTTTAATGTGGCTCCACATGTTTCTCTTATTAGTTTGGCTCCACATGTTTCTTTTTTAATGTGGCTCCACATGTTTTTCTTTTAGTGTGGCTCCACATGTTTCTTTTTTAATGTGGCTCCACATGTTTCTCTTTTAGTGTGGCTCCACATGTTTCTTATTTTGTAGAGTGGCCCCAAGTACCACGTGCCTTTTGTTTATATTCATTTAGTAAAGGTGGTGAGATCTAGGAATTCGTAGGCAGGATGCCGTGTTCATCGGCGGCGCTTGTCATTGTGGGCTAGGTAGGCGTAGTCATGGCAACGTGTTCGGGCGACTCCAGTTACCTAAGTTCCCATGCGGTGGCTCCAAAAGCTTTTGCAATTACGGCTTTGATAAAGTCGTATTGTAAAGACTCGACCAAAACTGCCCGGGTAGATGTTAAAAAGATCACTTGACAGAGACTTATCCGTCGGGGACTTATAAAGACCGTGCCCCGGATGACTATGTCGCCTTGACAATCGTTACCAGACCTCCCGAATTAGTCGGGTCACGGGTCGATTCAACCATCATCAGTCTCTGAGTCCCGAAACAGCTAGAAATGTCCCGGCATACTATGCCCTATCTCAGATATGGTTACTAAATTATTAAGCGCAAAAAAATGAAACTTAAATATTTTGAACTTACGGGAGGTGGAAGTGGGGCTGAATGGATAGGGTCAGTTCTGAGCTGACCTATCTAAAGTCCCTATGTTTCCCAGTCTATGTTTCCCAGTTTAATCTCGGAAAAATCTGGTCACCGATGGTCAATGTTTTCTAGCAATAAATGAAAAACGTGGTTCAAATATATCCCAAGTTAAGATTTTCTGGATGCCAAGTACGAACACAAGTGGGGTTAGAAAGTACGAATAAATACTACGCAAAAATGTAGCAGAGAATAGTAGTAGGAATCTCTGTCTCAGTGGGTGCATTTGTGCCATTTTGGCTTTATTAAAACCTATGCAGTATTTGCTTAAAGTATCTTTAGCTTTAAAATGTTTAAAACAGTCACCCATTTTTGTTCTACATCATTGTTTCCCAAATTGTAATGCGCGATAAAAATGAAATGTGGGAAAACCATGACCTTATAAATAATATATGCAAGTTTCTTTTTTTTACAAGGGTTCTCAGCATTACAAAAATAAAAAGAGGGTACAAAGAGGGCAAAAGTTTGGGAAACACTGTTCTACATGAAAGCCATGCAAACTTAGTTGTTTTTATTTATTTCATGAATAGTTCATGGAAATAATTCGTTCAATATTCAAATTTGTTTCAAGAATTCACACTTTCCAAAGTCACCCTAAGACTATATTTTGAAATATTCACAGTTAACCGAATTACGCTGTAGAAATGTCTTACGCATGTCATGCAAATACCAAACAAATCTGTCTCACATAGATCGTGTAGACGGTTTCACTTCCATACTATCTTACGCATGTGCAGAAATAATGCGTATATCTTAACGAGATGTGTTCTACACAGCGGGGGCTGAAACTATTCGTTCCTCATTACGTCAAATTAAGACAAACTACTTGAAAAAGTTAAGCCGTCGACGTTAAAGGTACCAACCAGCTTGACAAAGTATGTAGACAGTATGGGAAAAGTGTGAAGAGAAAATTAGTTGGCACAAGGTGGTCGAAAATACTAAACTGTCCGTACGAAGTTGAGCCGTTAGTGACCGTAGCCAAGGCCGTAGCCGGGGGGGGGGGGGGCTAGGGGGTTGCAGCCTCCCCCCCCCAATTAATTCTAAAAATCAAATTTTATTATAAAATATACTTCTTTATCATTGTGTTCCAATTTTTTCTTATACAAAACTCTCCGCACAGCCCCCCCCTCCAAGCCGCACAGCCCTTCCCCCCCCCCCCAAAAACAAAATCCTGGCTACGGCCTTGACCGTAGCTAATCACATTTGGAAAATAACATCTAAAATGCCAAACCCAAACCATAATAATATGCTTCTTTTTGTTTCACATGGTTCTGAATCGTCAGTAAATATTATCTTAAACCTTGGCCTAAAATGGGACTAGCTGATGCCTGGTAGCAACACCATTTCCAAAGTATGTATTGACCTATTAGATGTGATCCCATAGCCTAAACCCACTTTTAATTACTTGAACTTAAGACAATATAGGAACCTAACCTATATATCTCCCACGGACTTATCGGCTACTTGAGCCAAGCCGCCCAATTATATATCTCATGGACATTTGACTTTCAATATCTCCCATTCACCAGGACGTAAGACACCAGAGTACAAACTTACTTTCCCACGGTGGAGCACATATTTGTGTCCGCTGCTACAGCGGCTGACCTGTACCCGTGTGTGTAGCTGACGTCACCGGTTCCATTAGGCTGGGCGGTGAAGACAATAACGAGAGTAATCACTACAAACACTAGGAAGACCACTGCACCAGCGATGGCAAACTTTATTTTTCTGGAAAAAATAAATCGGACTCTTAAGTAACAATTAATAATGGATAGATGACACCAATTGTAATGATGGGTAGATGACACCAATTGGAGTGATGGGTAGATGACACAAATTGGAGTGATGGGTAGATGACACACATTGGAGTGATGGGTAGATGATACCAACTGGAGTGATGGGTAGATGACACCGATCGGAGTGATGGGTAGATGACACCCATTGGAGTGATGGGTTGATGACACCAATTGGAGTGATGGGTAGATGACACCAATTGGAGTGATGGGTAGATGACACCAATTGGAATGATGGGTAGATGACACCAATTGGATTAATGGGTAGATGACACCAATTGGAGTGATGGGTAGATGACAGCAATTGGAGTGATGGGTAGATGACACCCATTGGAGTGATGGGTAGATGATACCAACTGGAGTGATGGGTAGATGACACCGATCGGAGTGATGGGTAGATGACACCTATTGGAGTTATGGGTAGATGACACCAATTGAAGTGTGGGTAGATGACACCTATTGGAGTGATGGATAGATGACACCAATTGGAGTGATGGGTATATGACACCGATTGGAGTTATGGGTAGATGACACCTATTGGAGTGATGGGTAGATGACACCGATTGGAGTGATGGGTAGATGACACCAATTGGAGTGATGGGTATATGACACCTATTGGAGTTATGGGTAGATGACTACAATTTTAAGTTCAATGTACTGGTCATGATATGTGTCCATTCTTTTCTGGCTCATTGGTACCTACAAGTCTAGCTTCTTCAAATTTAAATCTCTTATCTTCTGTAAACTTCTTATTCTTCCAGCTAATACAGTAACACGTTACAAGAGTAACAATCCTTGAATAATTGCCGCATTGTAAATTGCAACTCTCTTTTGGACGGTACTTTAGCGTAACAGTTTTTGCTGAATTAACTTTTTTACTCCGTCTCGTCTAAATGGACCGGTATGTAGCTTTGTTGACATATTTACTACGTTTATTATTTATTTCTGAGTAAATTTATAAGCATTGCTTTGTATTAAACTATGAAAAGCCATTATAATAAAAAAATATAGCGTGACATTATTTTTTATGTATTAATTTAAAAATAGGCAAGAGCAGGGTTGGGCAAAACGTTTGAAACGCGAAACACATTGGGACCGACAAGACCTGACTAAGAATAGATAGATGGCCTCATGATGGAGTGTTGGCATGTGGACGTGCACGGAAATGAAAGGGCAGACTGCATTGCCAAGGCAATTCAGCAGTCGACAGATTCCCAAGCACTGCCCGTGAGTGCAAGAAAGAGCTCATTAGAGGCAGCGCGTTCCAAGATATGTCTCATTGGGCAATCGAAGTGGTTCTCGAGCTGGGACAATGGGGTGAACGGAAGAAATGTCCGAACGTTTCTGGAGCGGCCGTCCAAAACTGACCCGTGGTGGAAGCTTAGGAGAGTCGAGCAGGCGCTAGTTGCCCAGTTCCGTACTGGGCACTGTCCTATTGGCGCGTACTTTGGGAGGTTGAGGCCCAATGTCGACATCCTTTGCAGACACTGCAGGGAGGTGGAGGAAACCGTAGATCATGTGCTTTTCGAGTGCCCCGGACTGGCGGACCACAGGGTGGACCAGTCCGGAAGCTTGCTGGCCATCGGGCTCTATGGCAGTCTCCAGATGTTGAGGGACACAGCAAGTCTGATCTCACGAGATCTGAGAGACTAAGTCTCAGCCCGCAGTTTCACTGAGAGTTCAGAGAGAGAGGGGGGGGTGTTTGCATGAACTAATATAACGTGATAACATAAAAGGCAAGTGCTGTGCTTCTAACTGAAACATATGGCAGACCGCCGGGCGGGATACAGCCGTTAGACCATCGTCTGCTTATTTAGGCCGCTAGCGGTTTAAAACACGGACTAATTAACTAAGACAAAGGGAGAAAAAGAAAATTATATAAGTGGATTTCTTAAAAATTTCAGATGTGTACTTATTCTCTTCTGATTCCATGATGTTCGTAGTTGAATTATAGACGATTTAGTAAGTCGATAAGCAGAAAGAGAGGTTTATTGGCAAGCATTTTAAGCTTTGATTAGAAAACATTGTCGTCTAGTCTTTAGTCGGGAGCTATTTCCGATTCATACGAAGCAAAATACAGAATGGTGTTCCAAGAAAATATGGGTTGGAGATTATCAGTCAGATTATTTTTTTTTTAATGTTAGTTGACATAATAGATACGGTTGAAATGTTCGGAAGGACGTAAAGAAAATAAAACCTATTTATAAAAGAAAAATACAAATACGTCTCAAATCTGCCATTCTGTACTTTCTTTGAACTCCTTGTTATGGGATCGAGACTTAAAGCTAACGAGATGAAACCTACCGCGTCCTGTTTCGAAAGCCATATGGTTTGTTCAAGGGTTCGCAGCTTGGAAAGAATGGATTCATGTGGGCCACGTTCAAAGCGTAACCTCCGGTCGTCGTCAATAGTCACTCCGGAATGGGTCTAGGCGTTGGCAGTTTCGTTCATAGAAATGCAATTATGGGCTGGGATCTACTGCAACACTTCTCTGATTGTGACTGATACTATGTTTGTCCATGAGATTATGGATGGTCTCCACCTTGAACTCCAGTCGCCCTGGCCATTTTGCAATGAACTTGTCCTATTTTGTCAGATAACAGATATAACAAATTTTAATTTGCTTGGCACTACAAAAACAGTCCTATTGGTGTTTTTTTTTTAAGATCTAAGAGATTTCCTCTCATTGTTACTGTGACTTCTCACACACTCTTTACCAATTAAATTATAATTATTTTGCGATCCTCCTAAAATTCACGAATGAAAGACCGACGTGGGACTAAGCCACACTATGAGAACCTGTATCCCCAATGTTTTAATGACAGTTCAGCAGCGGCGTAGCGTGGGTATCGGCCGCCCAGGGCGGAAGACGATTTTGCCGCCCTCTCATTTAGGTATTTCATTTTAATCTATACATTTTGCCGCCCCCCTAAAAAGTAATGAAAAGTGCCGCCCGGTGCGGACCGCACCCACCCCCCCCCCGGTACGCCACTGCAGTTCAGTGATGATCATGTTGTTCGCTGTAGACTATAATTTACAGCGACACCTACCAACTTCAAGCGGAATCAAAACTTCATTTTCAAATAATTTAGGAAAAAATGCATAGCACGTGTTTTTTTTTTTAAAGATAATCCAACAACTTTTGAAATGAATGTTGAGTTTGTCACGACTATAATCTGTGAGATATTGGCTTAAATATATGGATGTAATGGCCAATGTCTGCTAGGCGGCTAATGGCACACACTGATCAGCTAAACCGGCCTCTGTCTGCCATTGGCTGAGTGCAACCTGCCTCTGTCTGCCATTGGCTGGGTGCAACCTGCCTCTGTCTGCCATTGGCTGGGTGCAACCTGCCTCTGTCTGCCATTGGCTGGGTGCAACCTGCCTCTGTCTGCCATTGGCTTGGTGCAACCTGCCTCTGTCTGCCATTGGCTGAGTGCAACCTGCCTCTGTCTGCCTTTGGCTGGGTGCAACCTGCCTCTGTCTGCCATTGGCTGGGTGCAACCTGCCTCTGTCTGCCATTGGCTGGGTGCAACCTGCCTCTGTCTGCCATTGGCTGGGTGCAACCTGCCTCTGTCTGCCATTGGCTGAGTGCAACCTGCCTCTGTCTGCCTTTGGCTGGGTGCAACCTGCCTCTGTCTGCCATTGGCTGGGTGCAACCTGCCTCTGTCTGCCATTGGCTGGGTGCAACCTGCCAATGCCGAAGTAAAGTGACGATTGAAAAAGTATCGTTGAAAGAGATGACACCAATTACAAACTTTGTGAAAATCATGGCAGGATAAATTTACTGCAAACAGATTAGCCACTAGTTTTGGCCGACTTCTTTAGTTAAATTTCAACAGATTTAGTTGAGCTTTGTAGTTATTTTGATACTAGTTGACATAATTAAAACTGTTTTGTTCCTTATTATACCTATGACAGTGACCTAATTTTTTTCTATGTTAATGAGTTAAAAATATTACATATGATTTATTATCCTAAATAGCCTAACCTATACACTCTACTGGTTATAAATAAAACACTTAAGACATATATATAAATAGGGCCTGCTACTAAGCACTCTTGAACTAGAATTATTTTTTTTCAATAATGATTTCTTTAATCCATATTCATTGATTTCTAACAAAAACTTTGAAACTTTACAAACTAGAGCACAGAATAAGTCAAACTCAAACAAACATAAAAAGATACATAGAAAACTTACAAACAATTTTCTTTATCTTTTTTATTAAAATGCCCTAGAAAGTAAGAATTATTTCCTTATGTCATACACATATTTAATATTTATAAGATTTATCAATACTAAAAAATGAATACAATTTTTTTTCTAGTTAATAATCTCATTTTTTTTTCATTTATACACAATACTCAAAACAATTTTCTTCATATTTCTACAAAATGTAGATTCATGGTCTCGGAAATTATTAAAATTGTTTAAAATGATTTTGAATCTGCATGTGTGCTAGCTTCGCACTAAATTAGAACGGGTCCAAGAGTCAAGATCTAAAGACAAACCAACAGAAAAAGAAACTAATTAAAAGATTTTAAAACATAAACGTTGCATTTATTTGTTGTCAAACAAAAATGTGCAATGACCAAATGAAATAAATATAACAAAAAAATATAAATTGTGGAATTCCAGAAACTTCAATTTCATTCATTTCATAAGAGTTTGGAAAGTTTTTCCTAATGGAGAAACCATAAAATTCTTCAGAGTTATGCATGTAAACAGGAGGAAATTAAACAAAATTAATGATTGTGAAATAGTATTAAATGTTAATTAAGGGAATTCGTGGTACAAAAACAAATAAAAAAGGTCCTTTAGCCACTGGCAGTGAGATGCCCAGTCAAAAATAACTACATGAAAAGGGGAAATTTTCTGTTAAAAATTTCAACCAGTTTCAAGTAGATATAGTCTGGTTACATTAAATAAAGATGAGCATTTTCTAAATTATTTTTACATACTTTTTATAGGATATTTGATAAAATAAAAATTGGGAGATTTCAAGGACAAGCCAAGAAACAAAATATTCAAATCTTGCATCTAATAAAGTATAATTTTGAACACACTGCAAAGAGGACTGGAAAATATGTCCAGAGATGAAAGGTTCATTTATATATCAACCATATTTAAAGATTATCCCCTAAACACATAAATAAAATAACATATAGAGTAATTAGTTAAAAAGATCTAAAAAAATTGTGTGATTGGTTTCAAGAAACTTAGTCTACAAAATTGTACTATCTCTTTTCCAGATCAAACCAGATTTTGAGGAAATAATTCTCAGCTTTATACATAAAAAGTAAAGTTCCCTTAATCGGCTATATGAAGTGTAGTATTCATGTTTCAGTTACCTTGGCATATAAAGGGATTGTGTGAGTAGCACAGCGCCCAGCTACTTTTACTTCCCAAACTTAAAGTCAGGTACCCATTTAAAGCTGAGTGGACTTGTGGGATGACTTTGAAATGAATTTCACCTGGAAAATTTCCCATGGTTCTCACCGAAGATTGAACCCAGGACTCTCAGGTTAACAGTTGAGTATCTACCCCATTCTGCTATCTGTCCCACATATACATAAGTCAATATAAAATTAAAATAAAAACAAAAATTTTAATGTTATTTATAAGGCACTTTTTGAATTTATTTATAAAATATAAAACAATTTTTTTATGGTTCCTAAATCTAAATTTTATTTACCTTTTATTTATTTTTTTTTGCTTATACAGGGCATTTAACCCAAAATAACAACACATTGTATTTATATTTAAAAATAATATAACAATTCAACATACAGCATTGGAATCTAATTTTACCAACCATTTGGTAAATTCAACATCTTCATATGTTAACAATATCAGTATTCTCAACAAAAAGGAAAAAAAAATATCCTTAGATTTAGAAATTAATGATCAGCTAACAAACAAATAGACTCAAATGAAGTAAAATGTTATACAGTCCAATGATCAGCTAACAAACAAATAGACTCAAATGAAGTAAAATGTTATACAGTCCAATGATCAGCTAACAAATAGACTCAAATGAAGTAAAATGTTATACAGTCCAATGATCAGCTAACAAACAAATAGACTCAAACGAAGTAAAATGTTATACAGTCCAATGATCAGCTAATACGGTTTAAATGATAAAATAATTATGAATCGAATTATTTCTTTTGGTCACAATATTTTAAAATTAGGCAGTCTAGTTGTAAAACAAAGTAAGCAGCAAACAGAAAAGCAAACAAAAATTTATGTCTGCGAATTAGTCAATATTTATTAGAAAGATAAATAAAAAATATAGTCTTGGGTGACTTTGGAAAGTAAATTCTTGAAACAAAATTGAATATTGAACAAATTCTTTCCATGGACTATTCATAAAAAAAAAAAAAACAACTAAGTTTGCATTGCTTTCATGTAGAACAGTGTTTCCCAAACTTTCGCCCTCTGTGTGTCTTTAATAAGCTCACAGTTTTGAAAAAAAAAAAGTTCAACTTTACATAAGCAGTGCTCAAGTAACTGTGTAAGACTGGCAACACACGAACTATAGGTAAATTCATAGAATGAACATCACACAATGTTCTGGTGATAGGAGAGCCATGACCTCATCGAGGAGGTGGGTCATTACTGTCCTGTCAACTTTAGTGTGGGCTACTTTAAAAAAAAAAAAAAATGTATAAGATTCAGATTAATAATTTTATAACCATAAATAACAAAACCCCTGAAATTCAGTTTAAAAAAAAAAAACCAACTAAATATATGATGTTATTTATAGAATCAATGTGCATTGTATCACAGGTATTGGGGAATCAAAAGTTCCAAAAAACAGGAAAATAATCAGGTCTAAAATAAATAGGTTCTTAAAATGAAGAAGATTAAAAATGAATTCCCAGGTGTGGGCGTTGTTGTTAATAGCCATCCGGCAAACCTCCCTTTCTGTCATCAGACTTGGCATAGATGATGATGTTAGCGACGTTGATACCTTGTATTATAGATCTGCCACGTGGGAACTCTGTAACATTGTGACCAATGGCCACAAGACCTTGAACAACAGCCTGCAAATAAAATTAGATTGATTAAAAAAATCATTACTTGTATTTGTATTTATAAATACAAATGTATATACTTCATGGTGGAGATAAATGCATATTTTATATTATTCTATTTCACATATCGAAAGCCGCCCCTTGCCTATCCATGAGCACAGTTCAGCCAATGTGTAGCCCAATCCATTTATATTATACAGGTTTCAAAGCTAGAATATTGAATAGTTGGCCCTATTATTAAAATAATTATGATTAAAAAAAAAACATTTACATCTTCAAATCCTTTCTCAAACTGCACGGCAGGCGGTAAAAGTTGATGATGAAGCCTTGGTAAGTTGACAGCACCATCTATGCTCTCACCAAGCCAAAGTATATGTGCTGCCACCTACAGAAAATTGAATTATACATAAATACCATAATAACAGAAACATATGAAAAATAAAAAAAAAACCAGATGAGTCATTTAAAGAAAATAATTAAGTAAATTTCTCTTAGCCCAAAACAGGCCATTCGGGAAGTAAAAGTGTACAATTAATCTGTATCTGTAACCACATCAATAAAGGGATTGCGTTGCAGGCACAACACCCAAGCTGCCTTAACTTTCCTAACTTATGTCAAGAACCCAATTCAAAGGTGGGTGGGCTTAAAACAACCTGCAAAAATACACTTGGATCTCACTAATCATTAAGCCTGTTGACAATCTAGCGATCTACACTGCTCGAACATTTGTCAGCTCTACTTAATGTCATATTTATAATTTTTTTTATTAAATATAATATAAAGAAACATGAAATACTAGTATATTAATATAAAACAAAATCTGCCACTGACCCAAGCAGTTGATGATGTGATCATTGAGCCTCCAGCAGCACCGAGGACTTTAGAAACATCACCCTTTTGGTCAACGAAAATGGCTGGACACATGGATGAGAGGGGGCGTTTGCCTGGTGCGATGAAATTGGCAGGTGATGGGTAGATGCCCCACTCATTAGTGATGTTGGGTGTACTGAAGTCATCCATCTCATCATTGAAGATGATCCCAGTCCTCATCCCTCGCCTGCGTGAACCGAACCTGATGAAAAAGAAGCTCTAATCTAAATAACGTAAACATTTAACATGTTTTAATCTTTCTTAAACAAAATTCTCTAACAAATAAAGCTCAAAGTACTTATTTTTGCAAACTGATTAAAAGTTGACATCAAAACTATACAGTAGAAGGGGAAAAAAAGTGAATTAATATGAAATTTATAGTTTTTATTTATATATGAATCTAAGAACCTTTTAAATAACAAAAAGCCAACATAGAGAATATTAAGATACATGTATTTAGCATCTTATAATTAACAAATCCATAAATCAATAATTTCATATTTATATTTAGATTATGTTTACTAAATAACATGCTTATTATTTCAGTTAGATTAAATTTCAGAATGGCTTTTAGAAACTCAAAATTTGATCATATTGTAGTAAAAGTTTTTATAAAACAGTTTTAAAAGCTAAAATTTTTATTAAGCTTGATTCAAATCGGCTTTAGAACAATATTTTGTGGTTGATGCTTAATAATGACTTTTAACAGTACAGCCTATTTAGCCAGATATTTAAAATTAATTATTATCTAAATCATTTTTATTGACAAAAAAGAGTAAGTTTTAAAATAATAAGAAGTGAAAAAAAAATCAAACAACTTAAATTCTGAACAACAAAATAAAGAGATTGACCTAATTAAGCTGGCCCATTTCTGCTCTTTGCAGATCCAGGAATTAATTATGTTTTTTTTTAGCATTTTACAAAAATACTAAACCAATTAATGAGCTTGTAATTTTTATTAATTCTATATCAGGATCCCATCAAAAGCATTCAGTTACAGAAGGTAAAGAACATTTATTTTTAACCCTTGTCATACCTGGCATTGACGGTGCTTGTAACTGACACAGCACTGCCATCCTCGTCCAGAACTGCAAGTTGAGATGTACTTGTAGTGGCTCGAGAGTAATACGTTGGCCCATAATACATATAATCATATGTCCTTGAATCATTGATTTGGGAACGTATGTTATCTGCATAGTCTTTGGATGTCAGGTTATATAATAGCTGAAAAAGAAATCAAATATTCGGATCACCAATAATTAATTTGGTGATAATTAATAATATAATCAACATGATAAAAAAAAATACAAAACTTACAGGAAAATTAAAAATTGATAATTTCATTGATAATCACATACATTAATAATTTCAACTCTTTTTTTGTATGAGGGGAACAATCCTTCATTTATTACAGGCTTGAATGAGTGTTTTTAGTTTAGAAAAATACAACTAAAATATTTCCATAAGGAGCCATTCCAATATGTGTGTCAGATGTTAAAACACAAATAGAGAAAAATGTTTAGATAATTGAAAAGATCCCTGAGATCAATCAACTTACATTTTTAATGTCAATGAAATCATCATCACCCAATCCTGTCCGTTTGGCATAGGCAAATTTAAAAGTCTCAACGATCCTGTGGTAGGTTTTTATTCTCTTTTCAGCTGTGACAACATCACCAGATGTAAAATAGAAGCCTTTATAAAAGAGATAATAAAAAAATTACTTAATTAATAATAAGATGTTTTATACTAATGCAGTTGTATATAGAGAGCCAGAAAGCTACACATAACAAGTCATAATTTCACTATCTTGTACCTCATGTCATGATGGTATAAACTATAAACATGAAAAAATAAAATAAAACAATCTTTGCTATAATAATTCATTACAGTTTTTTTTTTATAATTTAATAAACAAAACATTGACATTGTTATAGTTTAAAAGTATAATACTTTTCATGAATCATTTTGACTACATTAGCCTGAGCCTAAAGCTTAGGTAAAAGATATTTGATTTATATTATTAATTTATTGTTATTTTGATATATAATTGTTTACTGTCAGCAGTGGCTTCTGTCAGGGACAGAACCGTAGCCACTGCGTTAATAATATTACTTGACATTGTTATTTATAAGTTATTGTAACTACTGATATTGTAGTGACTTTGATAACATTTTCAAAAAGGAATATTAAAACAAGACATGAGATATACAGCGCTTGAAAATTAAATTCCCAAATCATTATCAATTTTAATAATACCCATCTTACGAAAGTGTTTTAATTCATACCATCAAGAACGTTCAGAATGAACGACAACACCGGGCCACCGCTAGGTGCAGGAGGGGAGATTACTTTCATTCCACCACTCAGGGTTATTTGTATTGGTTTCTTCTCTTTCACTCTGTAATTGAGTAGATCTTCAGCAGTAATGATGGAGCCTATTATAAAGCAAATAAAAAAATATTAGGGAATGATGGCATTAATAATGAATAAATTTAGTGTATTCAAATAATGAAACAAAACAGTATTTGACTTTATTTATTTTATATTATTACATCGTACACGCAGACATACACTATTGAATTAAAAAATATCACCAGTATTCGATTTAAAAACCAGTGCCGGGGATGAAAAAAATTTCTGCAGAGCCGGGGATAAATGTCTATGATTTCATCCCCGGATGGGATATATTAGCTAAAGCAGAGCCGGGGATGACAGGTTTCAGTGCCGGGGATATCCCCGGCATCCCCGGCGGTAAATCGAGCCCTGAATATGGCATAGTTAAACGTAATGTTATTTTTAGGGAAAATTTCAGTGAAATATCCGTGAAGAATATGATAATATAGATGTTATAATTATATCATTCTTAAAACATTTACATCATTTGAATTTGGTCACTAAAGTAGATTGGGCTCCAACTGTTTGAATAAATATGATTGTACCAATAGAGAAGATTCATTATA
This sequence comes from Bulinus truncatus, assembly GCA_021962125.1. Classification (NCBI taxonomy): domain Eukaryota; kingdom Metazoa; phylum Mollusca; class Gastropoda; family Planorbidae; genus Bulinus; species Bulinus truncatus. Next base: position 3,740,866 of record JAGDYQ010000038.1, on the reverse strand, counting down.
GGAAGGGAACTTGTGCGTTTAATATATATATGTTAGCGCGGGGTCATATGAGCATGAAAATCTGAATACCCATCAGTTTGTCGAGAGCGACGCTTTGAGAAAAATCTCTCGTTAGATATGGAGACAAGCGATATGTATTTATGATTGAATATTGCTAAGCAACTGACCGATGTCCTTCAAATCCTGCATAATGAGATCAGTCAATGAGCCGTTGTAAAATGTCTGCTCTCCTCCTTGAGCTATCGCTTTCAATGTCTGGGCCAGCTCTGGCATTTTGATGATCTCCCCTTCTTTATACAGCGCCCCTGTTTTCTCATTCCAATAGGCAGCCCTGTATTGATAAGATTATTCATTTATTATTTCATTGAAATCTATCGTATGCAGTTTGATGTAACACATTTCTGCCACCAGCAGCTTGGGGTGGGGGGGGGGGGGGCACCCGAAAAATGTTGGACCGGCCCTTCTAAAAATGTCCTCCTATCATCGGAAAAAAAGGGGGGGGGGGGTGGAAAGTAAAAAAAAAACACTGACTTTGTCATGGATAACAGCCAAACCATGTCAAGTATAAGTCACTGACTATGACGAAGCTAACAGATTTACTATGTATAGGATAACAGACTTACTATGTCTAGGATAACAGACTTACTATGTCTAGGATAACAGACTTACTATGTATAGGATAACAGACTTACTATGTATAGGATAACAGACTTACTATGTCTAGGATAACAGACTTACTATGTATAGGATAACAGACTTACTATGTTTAGGATAAGAGACTTACTATGTTTAGGATAACAGACTTACTATATTTAGGATAACAGACTTACTATGTTTAGGATAAGACACTGACCATGTCAAGGATAACAGACTTACTATGTTTAGGATAACAGACTTACAATGTTTAGGATAAGACACTGACTATGTCTAGGATAACAGACTTTACTATGTTTAGGATAACAGACTTACAATGTTTAGGATAAGACACTGACTATGTCTAGGATAACAGACTTACATAGCGACATATAATTTCCGTTTACAACCAACCTAGAGTTTGTGAAGAAGGTCGCCAGTCTGCTGCTTGACTCACCACCAGACCACGTTCCCAAGTATCGCATTAGAAAGGTAAGCACATAAGTTCATTTATTCGCGAAATTACGTGTACGGGGTACCCGCCAGCCCCGTAGCGTGAAGATTCTACAGCAGGGGCGAGGCATTGTACAGCAGGGGGCCAGGTATTCTACAGCAGGGGCGAGGCATTCTACAGCAGGGGCGAGGCATTCTACAGCAGGGGCCAGGCACTAGCGGGGGGGGGGCAGGTAACACATTTTACTAAGTAGAGCAAATAAGCAGAGGGGGCCATACGAAACGCAGGGGGGCACACCCCCTGCCCCCCCCCCGCACGCTACGGGCCTGATACCCGCGGACACACTTTAAAATTCTTTGGGGGTACATAGCAAAAAAATGTTTGAGAATCACCGTGCTAGGCCATACGTGTGTCAAGGCCACAACATTTCCACTAGCTATGAACACAAATCACAGAACTATAAACTAAGAAAATAAATACGTGAATTGATAAACTAAGACTGCTTTTGATTCAGTAGCTTTTACATCCAGTCATCGTTAAGTGAATCAATCAGGCTACCTTAGAGAAGGCTCAGCTTTGATAAAACTTTCTCCATCAATCAAAGCTTTGTGTAGACCAATAGGAACAGGGAAACCTTCCTCTGCAAACTTGATGGATGGCTGGAACAGGTCTGACCAGGGTATTCTGCCATACTTCTGATGGGTGTACCAATAGCCTTTAATTTCCCCGGGAACCGCTATACTGAGTGGACCTAGAAGGAAGACACAGACATTCCTTAAAAAATGCGTTTGTAGGATATATATATATATATATATATATATATATATATATATATATATATATATAGACAATTACGAATTGTAAAGTCATATGTTTGAAAGTTTTTTCTCGGCATTTGTCAACAATGAAATGTATTCAATTTCTAGTACAGTGAATACTTCATTAAAGGCGTCTTGGAAGGGGGGGGGAGAGAGAAAGGGGGCTGAGACGTCTCCAGGTTCTGAGGAACGTAGCCAAACGTAAATCTGTAGACCATAGGCAGTGTTGAATTAACCTTAGTAAAGTAAGCATGTGTTTAGGGCTTTAAGATAAGAGAGGGCAAGACACAAACAAATCATAACGACTTTATCATTTAAATTATTATTTCAGTCATTAACCGATAAGATAATATCAATTTCATGAAAAATGAAAAACTCAAGATTTTTCCGCAGATAGAAAGCCATACATATTTTGAACAATTCTGGAAGCGCATGACACAATACATTAGGTTCAATTTATAGTCGGGGATAGGGATGGGTGGGGGGTTACCAAAAATAAGTTAATGCTTAGAACATCAATGGGATTAAATCCGGTAGGAACCATGAATAATTTTTTTTTCTTTTGGAGCCCACGACAATGCCGCCCGTTGTCTAAGTAAACTTTATTTGACTTGACTATACGAGGTTTGTAGTGTCATGGTAACCTAATTCATGATGTGGGCTAGTTTAGCTCACATAATAGAGATTATAATATCTGTGGGCTAGGCTAGATCACATATTAGAGATTATAATATCTATGGGTTAGTTCAGCTCACATAATAGAGATTATAATATATGTGGGCTAGTCTGGGTTGAAATAATTCATTTAGGAACTGCAGGCAAAGCAAAATGTTTTGGAGCCCTAATGAAAACGTAACAGGGCCGACGCCTGCAAATATAATATTATTTTCAGTTAAAGCAGAAAAGGCGGCAGGGGGGGGGAGGGATCTTGTCGCCCCCCCCCCCCATTTCTAGTGAGACTGGCTTTTTTGCATTTCCATTTGAACGGCTTTGTGGAAGATAACTCAGAAAAGTGAGGTATATGGTACTTTACCAATGGCGGAAGCTTGTTTATTTTCAATAAACATGTCCGCGGTTGCAGCCTTAGGTGCTGTTTCTCTGGCATCAATGATCGTTGACTGACCAGTGGTCCTGTTAATTAACAACAGTTATGATTAAAACATTTTTTAGTATTTAATTCAATGGAGATTTTTATGTATTAGTTTACTTTAAAATATTTTCTCTACAAGATATAATCACTTTACATTTAAATTAACAGATAAGGCCAATAAATGATTTTGAAATTGTATAAAATGTCCAGTTGGTTTCAGAGTGAAATGAAGCATGAATGAAAGAAGATTTAATGTATCTATAAAGTTTAAGAAAATATTAAATGTTAAGATATATAAATATATTCTAAATACAAATAAACAAACAAAACAACATTTGAAATAATGTTTTTAATTTTTGAAACAGTTTATTAATATAATGGATTTCAAACGATATGATATTTTAATTACCAAAAAAAAAAAAAAATTCCCATAATCTATTTATTCGAAATAATTTTTACTTTTTTTTTTTAAGCAACCATCGATTTTTTACGTCCTATTTATGTGTGCTGTAGTTGGCATTTGTAAAGATCCTTTGTACCAAAACTGGTGAAATTATTCACACTCAAATAGTTGTCAATGTAGGGACCAGCAAACATTCACATATACAGGCACGTCTTTCTAGTAAACAACAATAACAAGTGTGTTAGTAACAGTAGATGTTCTCAAAGTGTCGGTCACCATCCGGTGATAGGGTGTGTGTGAGGGGGGGGAGATGGGGATGGGGAAGGGGGAAGGGACGGATTGTAAGCTCGTTGACAGTTGACCGTCAATACGTGATGAGAAACAACGCAATTTACTTTTTTCTTTTTTTTTTATCATGTATTTTATTCATTGAAATGTACTACGCAGCAACCAAATAGATTTCATAGTAGGTCCAGAAACGCAAAAGTTTGAGAACTACTAAGAGGATCAATCCATTTTTAAAGTGTTAGGAAAAACTGGCACTCAGGCTTGAAGATTTAAGACGGCAGCAAAAATAAAAAAAAAGTAGGCAACCTAAATGCCACCATATTTATATTCAATGTCCACCCAAAATACCTCAAGCTATCAAGATGACTCTTATGGTCGAAAACATTTTTACGGACTATAACGCTCAGCTTGACTCACAGGTTTCCAAAAAAAAAAAAAAACATTTTTACGATCTGTAAAGTTTAAGTTCATATATCGGTTAACGCCACAGTTGTTATTGTAAATCCTCCCCTCCCTCCCCAAACAGACAAAAAAAAAATAAAAAAATAAAGAAAATACATCAACACGACAACAAGTTGTTTGAAGTTCTAAGGTTCCACCCTTTAACTCCTCAACATAACAAAATTAACTCCAGCTTAAGGATGCATTTGCTCTTTCGGTCAGCAATTTCACTAATACCACGAGTGTACCAACCTGTAGTATATTGTCACTAATACCACGAGTGTACCAACCTGTAGTAGATTGTCACAAATACCACGAGTGTACCAACCTGTAGTAGATTGTCACAAATACCACGAGTGTACCAACCTGTAGTAGATTGTCACAAATACCACGAGTGTACCAACCTGCTGTAGATTGTCACTTATACCACGAGTTTACCAACCTGTTGTATATTGTCACTAATACCACGAGTTTACCAACCTGTTGTATATTGTCACTAATACCACGAGTTTACCAACCTGTTGTATATTGTCACTAATACCACGAGTTTGCCAACCTGCTGTAAATTGTCACTAATACCACGAGTTTACCAACCTGTTGTATATTGTCACTAATACCACGAGTTTACCAACCTGTTGTATATTGTCACTAATACCACGAGTTTACCAACCTGCTGTATATTGTCACTAATACCACGAGTTTACCAACCTGCTGTAGATTGTCACTAATACCACGAGTTTACCAACCTGCTGTAGATTGTCACTAATACCACGAGTTTACCAACCTGCTGTAGATTGTCACTAATACCACGAGTGTACCAACCTGCTGTAGATTGTCACTAATACCACGAGTGTACCAACCTGCTGTAGATTGTCACTAACACCACGAGTGTACCAACCTGCTGTAGATTGTCACTAATACCACGAGTTTACCAACCTGCTGTATATTGTCACTAATACCACGAGTGTACCAACCTGTTGTATATTGTCACTAATACCACGAGTTTACCAACCTGTTGTATATTGTCACTAATACCACGAGTTTACCAACCTGTTGTATATTGTCACTAATACCACGAGTTTACCAACCTGTTGTATATTGTCACTAATACCACGAGTTTACCAACCTGTTGTATATTGTCACTAATACCACGAGTGTACCAACCTGCTGTAGATTGTCACTAATACCACGAGTTTACCAACCTGCTGTAGATTGTCACTAATACCACGAGTGTACCAACCTGCTGTATATTGTCACTAATACCACGAGTGTACCAACCTGCTGTAGATTGTCACTAATACCACGAGTGTACCAACCTGTTGTATATTGTCATAAAAAATCCTCCTCCGATCCCCATGGACTGTGGACTGCCCAGTCCGGTACAAATCAAAGCAGCAATGGCATTGCCTCCTTTCTCCTGTAATATATATCTGCAAGTATATATTACGTTAAATATGTTAACTTTAGCTTGAAAATCTCTCCTATTTTGAGATGGATGTCACTGTATAAAGAACATTTTTAATCTCTTTATATATTTTACATTACCTCGTCTTAAAGAATCTTGGCATGATATCTAATAAAGTCATCCTCTAAAAATATAGAGCTTTGCACCAGCATAAACAGATGCAATGTCAAGACATCTAATAAGTCATAAAGACAACATATTCCACATAATGGGTAATGCATTTAGAATGTATGTCTTGAATCTTATATTCAGGAAAACACGTGCGCAAGGTTGTCCATAATCAAAAAACTACATTTAACAGACAAATAAAATAATACCTATAACAAACACATAAAAATAAGTATAACAGACACATGCAATAATACCTATAATAGACACATAGAATAATACCAATAACAAAGTCATCAAATCCAACACACACTAAAAAATGCTTACTTAAGTGTAACGTCATATAACATTTAGGATACTAAATACAACGCCAAAAAAAAAAAAAAACATCAAAAATAAAAGGAGACATAAACGAAATGCAAATCAACATGAAAGACACCTTTTACAGCTTATGATATATATATATCATATATATATATATCATATCTATATAAATAAAAATGGAAGGAGATTTCACGCCGCATTGGTTAATTCCGAAAGTTCTTCACCAATTGCCTTAAAACTTACATACAAAATTGCAGTAAATTACTCGGCGTGTCGATATATATATATTTGATACAAACATAATATCCATTATATTTAAAAATAATATTTAAACGATTGGTTTGCTAAAATTATTTCTTTACTTCACTTTACTTTAAAAAAAAACCACCGGAGGTAGATCAAAAGTCACAGAGAGCTAACTAATATATGGTCAATAAACCAATCCGCCGAGTAAAAACTCATATTTCATAATATTTCTTTTTAGTTAACAAAACGGTGTCGTAAAATATTTCTTTTTACTTTAGTTTGTAAACTATTATTTCGACAGTATATTTTTTATACATCAAACGGTATCGTAAAATTGTTCTGTTAACTTTAGAGATTATTCTTTTGTAAAAGCCACGGGAAGTAGTTTTTCAACCTTATTGTATTGAGAGTGCAAACTAATATTTATTACGTCCGTATTTTTTAGAGCATTTTCGAAAAAAAAATGCTCTATTGTCCCCGTTTTGTCTGTCCGTCCGTCTGTCCGTGTACACCCTAGATCTCAACAACCATAAGTCCTAGACCCATGATGTGTATATCATTTTGTAGGTCTTGGCCTGCCAAGAAATGACTTTTTTCCATTTCGCGATCTGACCTCTCAGGGCCGTAAAAGGGGCCTTAGTACCGTTTTTTACTATATAAGCTATATTTTATAAAGGAGCGCTATATCTCAGCAACTATAAGTCAAAAACCCATGATGTATATATCATTTTGTAGGTCTTGGCCTGCCATGTGTACATCAGAAGTTTATTTCGCGATAGGACCTCTGAGGGCCGGGCTTCAGGGCTCCTAAGGGGCTTATATATTATATATACACCTTGTACGTTCAATAGCCCGTTCATTTGGTGCGAAATACTGCAGCACGTAGTTTCACCAAGATTTATTAAGAAACTCATCAAATGAAATAGTAAGCTTGTGTTCTGAGTTTAATTGAAAGTATCAGAGCTATGCAACAATTGACGGAGTTTTCGGACGATTAAATGACTATAATTTCGAATGTTTTCAATTATGAGTCCTATTTCAGTAACCACAAACCACTTGTAGTTAGATTTAAGAGACAATTTTTTTTCAAATATAAAGAAACGTCTTTATAATTTATTTTTTACAGATATATGCATTACACAATTGAATTTATAAACATTTCCAAAATTTACAAATATTTACTGAAAGATAGCATACGTACTGATACATAACATGAAAATGCGCTAACACGTCCTGTGTCCAGAATGGAACAGGCTTAATTGCTTGTTTTTATTAATATAGAATGTATAGCTTTAAATTACAATTTGTGTATATATAGCAAATAATGGTACAAAATAAAAATATTGTATATCTAAAATCATTTCATCAATAAACAACAAATTTTGATACAAAAATAAACTAAATAGAACTCATTTTCTTTTGTTTATAGTTTTAAAAGATTGATAATTATTTTTTCTAAAGTTTGTCTTTTTTTATAAACAGAATTAGAAACAAGGGCTTTCTCAATACTTACTATTACATTACATAGGGCTTTCTCAATACTTACTATTACATTACATAGGGCTTTCTCAATACTTACTATTACATTACATAGGGCTTAGCCACGGCAACGCGTGGTCGGGTACAGCTAGTTCATCATAAGAACACCCCAAACAACATTAAATACTTTACATACAACATAAAAGACGTCATTTACAACATGGAAGACTTCAAAAACAACATAAATGACATCACAAACAACGTAAAGAGGTAATATATGAATAAAAGACGTCATTTACAACATGGAAGACTTCAAATACAACATAAATGACATCACAAACAACGTAAAGATGTAATATATGAATAAAAGACGTCATTTACAACAATAAAGACGTCACATACAACAAACATGACATCACAAACAGCAAAAAAAAAAAAAACGTCACATAACAAAAAATACGTCACATAGAACATTACAAGACGTCACATGCAATTCATCAGGATCAACTCACTTCCCCACGGTGGAGCATATCTGGGTGTCAGCGGCCACAGCGGCTGACTTGTACCCTTCTTGTTCCGTGTTGCCACGCCCATTCTGCCTGGTGCCGAAGACCACAGCTAGAGTGACCCCAGCGGATATCAGCAGCGACAAGGTTCCAGCGAGGGCTATCTTAACCCTGTGAAGAAAAACAAAATGGGGTCACATAGTTTTGAACAATACCAGAAGACGAAATCGAAACTAGAGTAGTCAGTAGAGTCTCATAAAAAAAAACAAGATTATAGAGTCCAGGAGTTCTCAAACTTGTAGGCCAATTACTTTGTCTAAAGTTGACGTTTTTTGCAATTTTAAATAAAAAGAGATATTTTGTATTCATGACCCTACGGCAAAGAAAAAAACTTATGATAAAAGAAAGAGAATATAAACATCATTAACATATTTATACAGGGCCGGGCCTAGCCTATCCATCACCCTGGTGCTACACCTTCCGGTCCTTAGGCCTGGCGATATCTTAATTCTGAATAAATACCATTTTTGAAAATAAATGATCTCTTACACGCAGCAGATCAGATCATTTCGTACGGATAGTCTCTACCCGAAGTAAATCATTTTGAACGGATAGTCTCTTACCCGCAGCTGATCACTTCGTACGAATAGTCAAACTCTTGCAGTTTCAAAGGCTCCCATCCCTCACCCCCCATGTCTAGGGGAAAACCCCCGCTGAGGCAATAATTTTACTGCAACTAATTATGTGTACAACATTTCATTTTATTAATGCATTTTATTCTTAATCCTGTTTCTATTCAGCGTGTTTTTTATGAATTATAAAGTGAAGTGGTATGAGTGATTATTATTTCCTTGTAGCCCCATGTCGCAAACAGCGTTATGATCTTCCAAGTAGAGGACAACATTGTAAAAAGAATGAAATTAATGGCGGAGTGGTGAGTGGGATATTTCAAGGTGTTCGGCTCAATAATGGCGGGCAGAAACCAGGACTTTTTTTTATTTTTTTCGATTCTTTTTAAATTTGTTGGGGGGGGGGGGGGAAGGGGGGAGTAAATTGTAACTATTTTTAGATTTGACCCAGTATGACTGTGTTAAATAACTTTATGTCACGTTATAAAAACGTGTGGTGCATGTTCTGCTTTTTTTTTTTTTTTATTTATTTGAAGGGCTCAATTATGTACATTAGTTTTGATAAAGGTCGTACAAAATGTGTGACTTTATGTGGAGTCTTTGTGTGTGGTTTGTTGAAGAGTTCCACTTGTGTCGATTATCACAGATAACAAGGAAGCTGTTCACTGACAACTAATGAAGAAGCAGCTTAACCTCGACCTCCACAGTGCAGCAATTAAGTTAGCTAATAGATTCTTGCAGGGTCAGAGGCGAATCTTGTTGGGGCGCACATTGGTTAACCGAATATGTAGGGGCCCCACAGAACCCTATTCTAAACCCTATGACATGTCTCTCTTCTTTTAAAAAAGCGGTGCTCAAACTTTCTTGCGACTGTACCTCAAAGGATGCGAAAGAATGTCCGCCGGTACTCCACGCACGTAAGTACTTTAAATTCTTGATTATTTTAAAACGAAAATAACATGTCGCTGCGTATCCCTGCATAAGCTCTCCCGCACCAATTGGGGGGGGGGGGGTGCTGGTACCACCTATAGAGAACCGCGGTTCTAAAAAGGGTCCAACATTTTCTTAAGAAGATAAGTACGGCCCTGCGCAGAGTTGAAAAAGAGTTAAATACATGACTAAATAGGCGATGTAGGAGGAGTATATGAAGTCTACAGTCTAATAAATAATACAATACCATGTGGCTCATATTGTTGGTTGATGTTGGATCACGTGAGCCGAATAGCGTCATTTGGAAACGGACCAGTACCCCCCACACCCTCTTAGTGACGCCACTGATCAGAGCATAACTTATTTCCTTTTACCACACATCTTTTTATCATAGCAGTTCAGACTGAAATTAAATTTCATATGTATCCTGTTCTCAGCAACAGTTTAAGATTGTTGGAGTCACTGTTGAAATTGATATCGAGAATAAAGCTCTAGCTAGTAAACACACATTTACCTATTTATAAAACTACGTATAATAACTAAATTACACTAGTGGAAAAACCGGCTGAAGCTGGATGAACGAAATCCGGCAGAAGGGATAACAAAGAAATATACGAAATACTGCAATAGAAAAGAACATGTGGCCTTTATTGCCTTGAACAGAATACGATATGAACAGAAATAACTAAGAAATGTACGAAATACTGAAATATAAAAGAACATTTGGCTTTTATTGCCATGAAGACAATATGATGTGAAATGAAATAATAAAGAGATGTAAGAAATACTGCAATAGAAAACATTTTATCTTGCCATAGCGTTATCGCACCATTAGCCCATCAGACTGCGGAACATTAGCCAGAGGGAGACACACGGTTACAACGTATAAACGCAGGGCTATTATGTATGTGTTAGTTTACGCGCATGAGTAAATTGACATAAACATACTTGCTGTCAGCAAGAGTTAAATTGATGAAATAAGTGGGTGTGTCTTTGTCGCACACGATTTATGTGTAGAACTTTAAAATTTAGAGCATTTAATTCAACACATGACTTTTGTTCTATAAAGTTTGCTATTCATAAACAATTATAATCCACACGGTCTTATAAACATTTTTTGTAATGTGCGTTTTTTTTTGTAGGATCTTTATTCCATACTCGAAGCCAGCTTTAGCACCATAGCACGTCGAGGATCTGACATATATATATATATATATATATATAGTGAGATAGATAGATAGTTAGATACATAGATAGATAGATGGATAGATAGATAGATAGAGAGAGAGAGAGAGAGAGAGAGAGAGAGCGAGAGAGAGACAGAGAGAGAGAGAGAGAGAGAGACAGAGAAAGTATTTAAATATATAATTGGAATTTGTGCTGTTTAATATTTCAATTATAATATGACATGGTAATACATTTGTAATAGATGAAATACATTAGTCTGAATTTGAGTTCACCTGGTCATAGTACAGAGTTGTGAAGTAGGTTACGTACAATCGGCCGATAATTTAGTTTGTAGGTTAAATGAATTTTAATGATTAAAACAATATGCATTAATGTTTTTTTTTATATTATTACCTTCTTCAACATTAACATTGCAGTCAAACGATTTTTGCTGTATAACCAAAGCTTCATTCTTTAATCCCCGCCCCATGTTTGAAGGTTCAACCTCCCTTATGACTGTCTCCAAGCCTTTCCACTTTAATATATACATTGTACCAGTGACCGTGAATTAACAAAGGGAGAACATCCTATTAATACAGGGTGGCCCTAAAGTAGGTTTAGTTAATAAACCACCTTAATGTTGGAGAGATTTAAAGAATGTTTGCAATTTTGAAGGAGGAAATTTCGAACATCTGATAGATTAAATTGCTTATGTCAACACGAATAACGAATTTCCCGCTGTTGCAGTGTCGAATTTTCAAATAAATAGTCTACGGGGATAACTGTAAACCGAATTCCCAGCCACGATGTATAACCGCTCTAGACACAAAGGACGTATGCTGTGCATTGGGGAAGAACTAAACAGATGTCAAAAAGCCTCGACTTCATATTTACACCATATAATTTTAGGTATTGTACAATATTCGTTAGCGCACTCCCCCCCCCCCCCACAACCACATACACAAATGTACTTATTCTGTTCAAGCTGACTAGTTTCCAAAAGGCATTTTCGTTACGAATCTCCTTTCAGATTTAAATTTATAGACGCCAATGTTCGATTTCTCATTACTGCAAGGTGGTGTGTCAGTCAAGGACTTGGGCAAAGAGACATATCTTTTGTGAAGAAAAGAAAAACCAACATTTTGATACGAATTGTGCGAACTTGGACTACCTGCAGCAGGTAGTTCCTTTGTCTGTCAGTTTTATTTTTTAATTGAAATAAATTTTGTTCCATTCAAATATGACGTCAACTTTGGACTACTAACACACTACCACTGGCCTTAGCGGTAATTAATGAGAAGAAAATAAAAACCTTGCGGAATAGTTTATTGCAAATCTGGCACACCATTTTTTTTGTTCGTTTGTGTGTGCTAGTGTGAAAGTGTGTTTTTGGTAAAATAGGTGTAAATCAAAAGAAGTAAATGGGAAAAAAAAACACCAAAAAATTGCTCATTCTACTAAGCCAATATGGGTAGCTGGGTGGAGCTTTGGTAGCGAGCCGAATCTTCCTGCTGGAGCTCGGTTGAATGTGTCCAGTCATCTACCTATGTCTCCGTGTCCTGTCACCTACCTATGTCTCCGTGTCCAGTCACCTACCTATGACTCCGTGTCCAGTCACCTACCTATGTCTCCGTGTCCAGTCACCTACCTATGTATCCCGTGGTGCTTCCATGGCCATTCCACTATCGGCTACGGTGGGCATCATAAAAACTGTCCCATTATTGGTTTATTGGATCTAAGAGATAAACATCTCACCCTACAGGGACATGACACACTAAGCTAGTGTTTCTCAAATTATGGTACGCGTATCCCAGTAGGTACGCGAAGAGTCTGGTAAAAAAAAACAACAATGAATAATTCGAAAAAAAAATTCTTACATTATTTCAGCGAATATTGACTACATATAAACAAAATACCGCTATTGAAAACGCTTGAAAGATGTATTTATCATAATATCGTTACCTTAATGTATACAAATAAGAAAGGGGTACGTGGATGTGAAAAGTTTGGGAACCACTGTAGTAAGCTATAATCTTCTTCTGTAGACTTTATTTCTCAATAATTTATTTCTCTTTTGATTGTTCTAATAATAAGTATTAATATCAACTATTCTGTTAAAGTTTTTTTTTCCTATGACCATGGCTACCCTTTGCCTGCCTTTTAAGCAAAAATCTCTGTTGAGTAGAAGCAGGCCTTCCAAGCTGGGCCGGATTTACAGACAGACCGACAGGAGAAAGAGAGGCCTTAAAATGTTGAGTAGTATACAAAAATATAAAAAAAAACACTAAACAATATATTTTTATTTTTCATAATGGGGCCTGAAATGTTTGTTGCCCCAGGACCCTAAAATTGTCAATCCGGCCCTGCTTCACTGTAGCACTACTTTACTACGTAACTTAAGCTATGCAGCTCTATTTTGTAGGCTCTGAATTAGATTGTTTGTTGTCATCATGTCGTAATGTGTCGAGGTATTTCGAGTACCCGTAATGTGTCGAGGTATTTCGAGTACCCGAATGGGATTTATGATGCGTTCATTCATGGTTGACTGAGATGTTAAGATACGGTGCATAGTGTATTACGTGGTTCAAAACTATTTGAGGTTATTTAAAAATTTGACCTAAAAAAAAGACGTTAAATTATCTAATACCAGGGTTTAAGTTTGTATTATTATTGCTGCGCCAGTACTTTACAACATATTTTGTCTAACCCCGGGGTGGGCACATTTTTTTAGTCGCGGGCCGCATTAATCGTTAATATGATCAGCGGGCCGGACCTAGAGTTGAAGAATGAAGTGTTGACATGAGCTGATATAAATTGAATTAAACGCCAGACATACATACAATTTTAAAAAAAAACATGTTACATGTATAAAAAAAGTACCATCGGTACGCAAGACAGTTGTATCAGACTAATTCAACACCTGGCCGAATGTTTCATTTCATAATCCAGGTTTGAATGTGGAAATGAAGGAAGTGTACACTGGAAATATATTGCTTTAACTAAGATATGGCCCGGGGGTCAATTATGGCACATCTGGCCTTTTGATTCGGCCCGCAATCTGTTCTTATTAATCTGTTCGTTGAGATTAATTTATACTAATTTATTTAGCAGCTACGTGTTAGTAAACTTAACAAATCCATTGTGGAATAAGGTTTTCAAGGTTTATCTATCTATCTATCTATCTATCTATCTATCTATCTATCTATCTATCTATCTATCTATCTATCTATCTATCTATCTATCTATCTATCTATCTATCTATCTGTCTATCTATCTATCTATCTATCTATCTATCTATCTATCAATCATCTATCTATCTATCTATCTATCTATCTATCTATCTATCTATCTATCTATCTATCTATCTATCTATCTATCTATCTATCTATCTATCTATCTATCTATCCAGCTATCTATCTATCTATCTGTCTATCTATCTATTTATCTATCTATCTATCTATCTATATCTATCATCTATCTATCTATCGAACTATCTATCTATCTATCTATCTCTCTCTTAATACATATGTCCCAATGCTCTTACATCCGTTGCAGCCTGTAAAAATACATGAACACCGTAAGATAAGGTGGAACATTGCGGATGTCTTCAATTTGTCAAGCAAACATTCGCGGCGTTGAGCCAACATTCAATCAACAACCTCTGGGTAAGTCTGGTAGCTACTGGGGTTACAATTTCTTTACCTGACTCTTTCTCTATGCAAACCTTAAGCTAGCAAAGTGCGGACATTTTTTCGTTTGAAATTTGCGAAGACCCATTATTTATGGGACGCCCTGAAGTTCAATATTAAAAAAAAGACTGTGACATCAAACAAACATAACATGTACCCATCCATAACAGTTAAATTCTTTGAATAGAAGAAACATGAGGGCAGGCACAGACGTGAACGATGGATTCAGTGGTGGCCAGCACAGTAGTGAACGATGGATTCAATGGTGGCCAGCACAGTAGCGACGGACGGATTCAATGGTGGCCAACACAGTAGCGACGGATGGATTCAATGGTGTCCAACACAGTGGCGACGGATGGATTCAATGGTGTCCAACACAGTGGCGACGGACGGATTCAATGGTGTCCAACACAGTGGCGACGGACGGATTCAATGGTGGCCAACACAGTGGCGACGGACGGATTCAGTATTATTTTTTTTAGTCCCCGACTTCTTAAAAGGAAATAAAAGGTTATAATAATAGTTTCTCTTAATTCTGCATCAATCAGCATTTTACCAAATTGAAATCTGATAAGTGGTTTAGCCTGGTCAACCCCACCACCCCTCTCCCTACCCATCCCCGCCCCTCCAATTTTCAAGCACCATACTAACAGCCAAGTGTCGTTTCACTGTACAAAAAAAGATAAAGACTTATGATGTCTGAAATTTTATATATTTTTTTTTTAAATAAAAAAAAAAAACAAACAATATTTATTGACCATACTATTCATTCTCTCAGGTAAAATGTCTACACAAATGTACATGACCCCTCTGTGGTTGAGTCTACAGAGGGGTCAATATTGTTGTAACATAATTCTGAAACCTTCCCTCGCTAAAATCTTGGCACCCGAAAAAATAATCTTTTTCTAAAGTTACGGCTGTCAGTGTCGTTTGTTATGTGAATTTTATGTCACAGTTGAAGGGAACGGTCATCTCTTTAGATAAGGGTCATTTTTGAGATGAGCTTAATCCACTTTGGTAACTTCAAGACCACAAGCTCCACGAACGAACGTGCAATGTCATGTATAATGGCAATTACTAGCTCGCAATAGCACAAAGTGTAAATTAAATTGTAATTTTATGATTGGACGATAACAAAATTACACCGATGCTGATACAAAATACATATATCTTTGATATGTCTATTGATTATAATGGCTTTATCCATTTCGATATAAATAAAGAGCTAACTGCCTTTATGATTGTTTGAATATTTCTTGGATGCAAAAAAAAAAAAATGAAACTACATGAGTGTAGTTACATTAGACTGTAGCTATATGAAAGTGTTGCTCTATTAGACTGTTGCTCTAAAAGATCATAGCTATGTAAGAGAATCTATATAAATAATAGGGGTCTCACGCCTGCGTTGTATCGAAGGTAGAAATCGAGAATTCAAAATGGCGTCTTGAGGGCGTCTCTATTCGATACATTTTTTTTTTTAAATCAACAATTTTGAATAGTTTCTGCAGCTTTCAAACAAGTAACACAAAAACCAAAATGTGAATTCTTTCCATTTAAATATTTGTTTAATTATTTTTCTGTATTGCATCTTTAAATTGTAATAAAATCATGAAAAATCGGATCTGTCCGAAACCCCAAATAACATAGCCTACTGATCAAAACTAAGGGAATATAACTCAATGTGAAGGTTTTGCAGGGTACAACTAGTATAAAAAGATATGAGGCTCGGATGAGAGTCACAATCTCTAAAGTAAACATAAAATACTTGAAAAAACAAACCCACCCGCCCTGCAAAGCATGCCATTACATTATATCAGGAGACACATACATTACATACTAACTTATACTTTGTTAAACTCAGATGCTACATATTTATGATATTAAAAAGTACAAAAAAAGGTTAACTGTACAAAATCATACGAAACAATCTATTCACACACACACATGCATATACAATTCACTAATACATAACTATGCGTGTTATAGACTTTCAAAAAGTGAGCACTAAATTACAAACCAACCTTGACTACACCAGCACACGTGATAAACAAAATCATTCATGCGTATATTGACAACACTCAAGCCAACGTCCATTTTCAACACACAGACACGTAAAAACAATTACTTCAGTATTCCGAGCTATCAGCATGTAAACCAAAATAAAACTACTGGTCTACACTGACACACATATATACAAACATACATTCAGTATTAAATGTTTAGTACAAAGATAAGTTAATACAACAGTTTCAATACTACGAGCTGCTGACGTTTAGCGTCAAAAACACAACAACCAATGCAATAAAGTCGCTGCTCACCACAATCCCATGTTTAAGCTGCTTAAAGTGACTGATCTCACTGGCTGCTCACAGTGACTGCTCACACTGGCTGATCACAGTGACTGCTCACACTGGCTGCTCACAGTGACTGATCTCACTGGCTGCTCACAGTGACTGCTCACACTGGCTGCTCATAGTGACTGATCTCACTGGCTGCTCACAGTGACTGATCTCACTGGCTGCTCAAAGTGACTGCTCACACTGGCTGCTCACAGTGACTGCTCACACTGGCTGCTTACAGTGACTGCTCACAGAATACCACTTGCCTGACGTGTCCAGACTCACTACTGTATGCCACCGTTTGTTTATTTATGGCTGAGCAGCTCACGCCTCTCTACAACGTGAGATGACGAGATGACAAACAGGCGACAAAACGGTCGAGTGTGGCGGCATCTGTCCACGAATGGATTATTTTCCCTTATTCAAACGCGTTGACAACTATACATACAATACATATTTAATTATCTGTATAACTTACCCATATATGCATTAAACATAACCTATAAACAAAAAAGTTAATAATATGTGGATCTTTGTGTGTGTGTGTGTGTTCATTTTGTCAACTAACATATTTCAATTTTTCTTTCGAAAATAATATATCTCTATACTTATAAGACGCATTTGTTGTCTGTCTGTCTGTCTGCCTGTCTGTCTGTTCCCTTATAACTCAAGATCCAGACAAACAAATAACGTGAAATTTGTTACACATACACATAATTACATGGGGAAGGTTATAAGGACAGGTTTCGTTTCATCTCGATGGGTAGTTTAATTGTAATTAATTTTTTTTTATTTTAGTATTTTACTATATTAAAGTAATCTCGACGGCGCCATAAATAAAATTCCTCTGTGACGTCATTTCCCGATGATCGAATAGAACTTGCGCGCTGGTGCTGTATTGTGCCTTTGTGATGCAAAGAATTGTTGATGTTTTTTCATGCTCTCTGATTTGTACAGTTTGAGGAAGGTAAAGGAATGAAGAAGGATTTTAGAAGAAGTGTGAAGCCATAATAATAAGTATATATATATATATATATATATATATATATATATATAGAGAGAGAGAGAGAGAGAGAGAGAGAGAGTGGGGGAGGGAGAGAGAGATAAAGAGAGAGCGGGGGGGCAGGGGGAGAGAGAGGAAAGGAGGGTAGGAGGGAGGGAGGGGGAGAGAGGAAAGGAGGGGGATGGACAGGGGGGGAGAAAAGGAGGGGGAGAGAGAGGGAGATGGGAGAGGGAGCAGGGGGGATAGGGAGCAGGGGGAGAGGGAGAGAGAAGGAAGGGAGGGAGAGAGGGGGTAGGGAGGGAGAGAGGGGAGGGAGGGGTGAGAGAGGGGTGGGAGAGAGGGGGAGGGAGAGAGAGATAAAGAGTGAGGGGGGCAGGGAGTGAGAGAGAGAGGGAATGGGGGGAGGGAGGAAGGGGGAGAGAGGGGGAGAGAGAGAGAGAGGTGGAAAGGGGAGGGAGGGAGAAAGGAGGGAGAGAGGGGTTAGGGAGGGAGAGAGGGAGAGGATGGGAGAAATGGGAGGAAAAGATAAAAAGAAAGAGAGGGCAGGGAGGGAGAGAGAGGGAAGGAGGAGGGAGGAGGATGGACGGGAGGAGAGAGGGAGATGGGAGAGGGACGGAGAGAGATGGGAGAGAGGGAGGGAGAGGGAGGGAGGGAGGGAGAAAGGGAGGGAGGGAAAGGGAGAGAGGGGGAGGGAGAAAACAGAAGGTAAACAGAAAACCTTATTTTAAACCTGGGCAAAGCCGGGTACTTGCAACTAGTATATATATATATATATATATATATATATATATATATATATATAAAGTATATATACACGGCAAGGACGTGCACAATTAAATAGATTTTACATCTGTATAATTTATAATCAAACATCTGCTACTATTGAAGAGACTCTTATTACAAAATATAGCAAAATAATATTTTGATTTGGAAATTGTAACCTGCACATTTAAACGAACATGCAGTTTATTAAAGAATTGACTACAAAACTAATTTGTATATATTATTAGACAAAAATCGGATTATTATAAGATGACAAAAAGTGAGCAAACTTTGATCTGCGGAAGAGCAACATTTCCTAGCAGGCAAAATGTGGTTCGCGGACCACGTTTCAATAACAGAATTAAATAGAAAAATGTACAAGTGCCCAGTGTCGTTTCTTCAGACGATAACCGGTGTGCTAGGGACCCCCACAGCTTAGGGTTAAAACATGTGACCACTCTGTTAATACGTAATGACGTTGGTCACAGTATTCAGGAAACATGTCAGAACAACATCAAAACATTGTTTCAAGCACAATATATAATTATACTAGCTGCACCCTGCAAAACCTTTGCATAGAGTTATATTCCCTTAGTCTTGATCGGTAGGCTAGGTTATTTTTTGGTTTCGGGCAGATTCGATTTTCTCATGGTTGTATTTTATACTGGAATTATATTAATTGTATTAATTATTTACTTTCGATTTAACGCAGAACCCACATCGCTATTAATTATATTATTAGATCTCATGAAGAAAAAGCATCGCTCTATAAAAAGACCTCTAATAATGATTTTAAAAAAATACCATCATTTGTATTATTTTCGATTGTTTTTTTTTTAATTATAGAAACACCTTTATATTGATACATAATAGAACAATACACAAATATGGCGGGTTTCCAAAATACCAGTTTAAATTAACGATGCGTATTCTGTATAATTTACCCAAGAGATCATTGTAAATATCACTTGTTTAAAGAATTCAAATGTTATGATGATGCAGCATATCGTTTCTTCATTAGCTAACACGGCCATCTACTATAATCATTCTCACATTAAACACTCATGCATGTACAGGATAACTTGGTAGGGTGCTACATAATGATTACCCATAGAATTCAACTCGGATAATTTGGTTTTAACCCAAGACCAAAGCCTGCAATCCCGCATGCGACAGCCAAGCGGCATTCATAAAGTGCTGAACATCACTTTTGTGTAGATATCTAGTTTAAATCATAACATGTAAGAAAATAACGTTAGAATGAATTAAATGTTCAATGAGTTATCTATACACTGAGCCAGTGTTGCGGAAAACCGATCCGTAGTACAAAAGAAAGTCGGAATGGACAAATCTATCTATCTATCTATCTATCTATCTATCTATCTATCTATCTATCTATCTATCTATCTATCTATCTATCTATCTATCTATCTATCTATCTATCTATCTATCTATCTATCCATCCATCCATCCATCCATCCATCCATCCATCCATCCACCCATCCATCCATCCATCCATCCATCCATCCATCCATCCATCCATCCATCCATCCATCTATCTATCTATCTATCTATCTATCTATCTATCTATCTATCTATCTATCTATCTATCTATCTATCTATCTATCTATCTATCTATCTATCTATATCTATCTATCTATCTATCCATCTATCTATCTATCTATGTCTATCTATCTATCTTTATATCTATCTATCTATCTATCTATCTATCTATCTATCTATCTATCTATCTATCTATCTATCAATGTTTTAATGTTGTTCTGACTTGTTTCGTATTAACAGAGTCGTCACATGTATTACCACTTAGCTGTGGGGTCCCTAACACACATAATTTTTTTTTAATACAGGATGCAATAGTGGGACAAATAATTCTTTTGTGGGCACAACTAAAAACAATACTCTAGTGTAATGGAACTCCCTCCGATTACGGAGGCTGGTATCGTAGTTAAGATTACCCTGGCTGTTCTCATAGTTAAGATTACCCTGGCTGGTATCGTAGTTAAGATTACCCTGGCTGGTATCGTAGTTAAGATTACCGAGGCTGATACCGTAGTTAAGATTACCGAGGCTGATATCGTAGTTAAGATTACCCTGACTGGTATCGTAGTTAAGATTACCATGGCTGGTATCGTAGTGAAGATTACCCTGGCTGGTATCATAGTTAAGATAACCATGGCTGGTATCGTAGTTTATATTACCCTGGCTGGTATCGTAGTTAAGATTATCCTTGCTGGTATCGTAGTTAAGATTACCCTTGCTGGTATCGTAGTTAAGATTACCCTTGCTGGTCTCGTAGTTAAGATTACCCTTGCTGGTCTCGTAGTTAAGATTACCCTACATTTGAGAATAGGTCAGGTTAATTCAGCCCACACATTTAATATGTCCACATGTTAACTACACCAGTATTTACACATTGGACGGCTGAATGAATACATTAACAAATAATAATTTCGTTTCCCATTTAATTTCAGTTATCATAAGTGGTATTGTTAGATAATGGAAAGACCGAAAATAAACAAACCCTATTCAAGCACTTCATGGAGCACAATGATAATAATCGTATTCGTAAACATCTGTGGTGTTTGTGTGGTCGTTGTATTTGACTTAAGTGGTGTTTGTGTGGTCGTAATATCAGAGTTATCTTGTGAAGCTTGTGTGGTCGTTGTATTTGACTTAAGTGGTATTTGTATGGTCGTTGTATCAAAGCTATCTAGTAGTGTTTGTGTGTCTGTTGTAACACAGTTACCTGATTTTTACCAGAGCCTGTCTGAGTGTTGTAAGACAGCGTATTTCTCTGTGTGTTGTAAGACAGTGTATCTCCCCGTCTTTTTTAAGACAGTGTATTTCTCTGTGTGTTTTAAGACAATGCATTTCCCTGTGTGTTTCAAGACAATGTCTCTATTTCTTTATACCAGTGTCTCTGTTTTAAGAGAGTGTCTTATGCTTTAAGTTTGTCTTTGTGTGTTTGAAGACAGTGTCACTGTTTGTTTTTCTATTGTTAAAGTTTCTGACCAAGAGCTGAAAAACTGGTTAATACATGCGAGAATGTAAACCTGTCTGTACATTTGGTCTCCCCCCCCTCCCATGAAGTACTAATATCAATCACTTTATAACTACCTTCTTCACATATGTACTTCCATATTTATTCCTATTCGGTTTATAGACTTTTATGACAGTGGTTCATTTAACCGGATCATTGTACCTCACAATATATCAGCTTTAAAGTGAGGACAGGTTGAAACATTTATTTTTAGAGCATTTTCGAAAAAAAATGCTCTATTGTCCCCGTTTTGTCTGTCTGTCTGTCCGTCCGTCCGTCATCACCCTAGATCTCAACAACCATAAGTCCTAGACCCATGATGTATATATCATTTTGTAGGTCTTGGCCTGCCAAGAAATGACTTTTTTCCATTTCGCGATCTGACCTCTCAGGGCCGTAAAAGGGGCCTTATAAAGTACCGTTTTTTACTATATAAGCTATATTAATAATGGACCGCCCTATATCTCAGCAACCATAAGTCCTAGACCCATGATGTATATATCATTGTGTAGGTCTTGGCCTGCCACGTGTACATCAAAAGTCCATTTTGCGATTTGACCTCTCAGGGCCAAAATATAAGAGTTTTTTATGTACCGTTTTGCTTATATTTTAAATATAAATAATAAAAGCTAATCAAAGGGGCGTAATCATTATTTATTTTTGTAACAGTTATTCAACATGACTTTATATAAAACAACAATTAACGGAGTTTTCGGACGATTAAATGACTACAATTTAGAATGTTTCAATTATGAGTCCTATTTCAGTGACCACAAACCACTTGTAGTTAGATTTAAGAGAAAATAATTTTGTTTTCAATTATAAAGAAACGTCTTTTTAATATCTTTTTTCAGATATATGCATTACACAATTGAATTTGTAAACATTTCCAAAATTTACAAATATTTACTGAAAGATAGCATACGTACTGATACATAATACGAAAATGCGCTAACACATCCTGTGTCCAGAATGGAACAGGCTTAGATTGCTTGTTTTTTTTTTAAAAAGACTACATTAAAAGACTGGAAGCACAAGAACTTTCATTAAACACCCATGTCTCTTTCTCCATTGTGATGGAAATAACCCAGCAGACGCTCGGTGGTCCTTCATTGTTCTCTTGAAACACATTGCTTAGATGGGTTGTTTTTTTCCCTCCCACAGAAGACTTGAATGGGCATCATGAATCACAATATTTTTTGCCGACCACAGTTTGAGAGCCACTGTCACCTTGAATGAGATCCTACATACAGCAGCTGGTTTTTGAATGCATTCAATGTATTCATTTTATCGGCTGGCTTTGTCTGACCCGAGGACAGACTGTTCGACATATACTATTGTTTAAGAGACCCAAAATGTTCAAGTTGGAAGGGGGGTGGGGTGATGGTATCAAGAACAACATGACCTGATTTCATTTATAAGTTCCTGTTCAAGTTCTTTTTTTTTTAAATATTAAAAAAATTTTAATAGGAACACAAATTTGCACATCAGCCCGGGGTGTTGGGGGGTGCCGCCTCTGAATGTAAGGTAGGCATTGATGTAAGGCAGCCTGTGTACAAGCAACAGAGACACACACAAACACAAAAAGTCAAGACTCTTGATGCAATGACATATAATCAATGAAGTCACCTCTCTTGATATAATGACATAATCAGTAAAGACACATGTAATGAAATAAAATCAGTAAAGATACAACTCTTCATGTAATGACATATAGTCAGTAAAGACACAACTCTTCATAAATGACATATAATCAGTAAAGATATAACTCTTCATGTAATGACATATAATCAGTAAAGACACAACTCTTCATGTAAAGACATATATTCAGTAAAGATACACCTCTTCATGTAATGACATATAATCAGTAAAGATACACCTCTTCTTGTAATGACATATATCAGCAAAGATACACCTCTTCTTGTAATGACATATAATCAGTAAAGACACAATTCTTCATGTAATGACATATAATCAGTAAAGACACAACTCTTCATGTAATGACATTTAATCAGTAAAGTCAAGACTATTGATGTACTTAGTGAAATATTGTCATTGTTCTTCAGTATATAAGCAGAGGGGGGCCAGACAAAACGCAGGAGGGCCCGGCCCCCTGGCCCCACCCCCGCACGTTACGGGCCTGTAGAGGAGAAGTTAGACTGGCCAGAGCCCTACATTTGGGATTTATAGAGGAGTAGTATGGTTGGCCAGAGCCTTACGTGGACTGTATAGACTAGTATATAGGAAGTAATAAGCCAGGCCAGAGTTCTATAAAAGCTGTTGAACCAAAGAAATTAGAACAACCCGCCTTTAAATATGCACAAATATCAAGTTTCTCCTAACCCACAGCACAGCTTGTAAATAATTGGACAGTGACATTAACAATATTGGGATAAACATTGTACGTAATGACACTGTGATTTGGATTAGGTCTTAGTTACATTAAACTAGGTCATCTATTTGACAGTGCAGGAAAAGTGACAGAGTACACAGGCGGTACCAGAGTACATGAGGCAGAGGGCCTTCCCCTAAGTATAAACAGAGGCGTACCTAGGGTGGGGGGGGAGGCGGGTCCAAATTCGAAAGTCTCCCCCTGGCCCCAGCTTTTTTTTTTTACATTAAATATTAAGTACATTATCTCATGTCATGCTGTCGAATGTCAATCAAAATGCAGGGGCCCCCAAAGAGGCCAAGCCTCCCGGGCCCCCAAATCCCTAGGTTCGGCACTGAATATAAGGCTATATAGTAAATATCATAGTAAAATGCTATCCCGTGCCCCTTAAGACGAGGTAAATGAGAAAAATGCAATAGTCTTCGCTTTCCCCAATCCCCCCCCCCTCCAAGAAGACCCTCAATTTAGTCCATTCGAAAAAAGTAAACAAAACAACCAACAAATACCAGGATACTAAAAATAAAGTTATCTTGAGTGAATGTCCTGTGATGCGTATGTCTGCCATGTTTACGGTTAAATTATAACTGACTACACTTATGTTTTTTCCACGGTGGGGGGGGGGGACATTGTTTATATATATATATAACTATACAGGATGACGAATGTTGACCGACTTATGGGGAACAGGTAAGTAAATTAAATATTGTTGTATGCACATACTAAAAGACTTGTATAGCTATATAGATAAAGCTGAAGAATATTGTTAGATAAGAATGTAGGCCTACATGTATAAAAGTAGATATAGATATAGGGAGATAGAGAATAACAAAACGAGTACCTATCGCAAGATAGAAAGATATATTTTATAAGTCCATTAGGTTTGTTAATAGCAATATTGTTTAAACAAGCCGTGTATGTTATCAGTGCAGAACTTTGCTATGTTTTATACCTATTGTACCTATTGTACTTATTCATTGAAGGAAACATTTTAACACAAGAAGAGTGAACAATGAATATACAGCAATCTAACAAATATAAGATTCAGAAAATCCATTACAATACTAATCAATGTGCTGTGAATTTTTTTTTAAATAAGAGCTTGAGAAAAATCAGGAACATGACTTACGCTCGCTTTTGATGCATTTCTTCCCTGCACACGATCCCCGTGTTAAGTCCACCAGGTCAAATATCCGAAGGTAACGTAGAAAGGCGGACACGCTGAAGATCAGTGTCTTCATTTTTTTTTCTTTCTTTCTTTCGTTTTATCTACACACACACACACACACACACACACGCACTCTTTTTGTCAGTCACTCCATGGCCCTCGCCTCTCCACCCTCCCTCGACTTCAAATCCCACACTATCCCCCCCCCCCCCACTCTTTAACTCCCAAACTTCCAAGTCCCATATATTTATTTTTAACTACCTGTAGAGATATAATACCCTGCTATTTGTTTGAAAAAAAAATAAGTATACCTTGTCAGATAAATACCGATGAGGTGAGATATATACCGGTGAGGTGAGGTGAGATATTTACCGGTGAGGTGAGGTGAGATATTTACCGGTGAGGTGAGGTGAGATATATACCGGTGAGTGATATATATATATATATATATATATATATACCGATGAGGTGCGATATATACCGGTGAGGTGAGGTGAGATATATACCGATGAGGTGAGATATATACCGGTGAGGTGAGGTGAGATATGAACAGGTGAGGTGAGGTGAGATATATACCGGTGAGGTGAGATATATACCTGTGAGGTGAAATATATAGATGTGAGTTAAAATATATACTGTCGAGGTGAGGTGGATATATACCGATGAGGTGAGATATATACCGGTGAGGTGAGGTGAGATATATAACGGTAAGTGATATATATATACCGATGAGGTGCGATATATACCGGTGAGGTGAAGTGAGATATATACCGTATATACCGATGAGGTGAGATATATACCGGTGAGGTGAAATATATACCAGTGAGGTGAGGTGAGATATATACCGATGAGGTGAAATATATACCGGTGATGGGAGATATATACCATCAAGGCGATGTATACCGGTGAGGTGAGATATGTACCAGTTAGTTGAGATATACCAGTGAGATGAGATATGTACCAGTGAGTTGAGAATATATATCGGTGATATATACCGGTGAGTTGAGATATATACCGGTGATCTCAGATATATACCGGTAAGCTGAGATATATACCGGTGAGATACAGTAGTTCTTCTTATAAAGTCATATCACCACGGCGAAGGTATATACGACATATTACACCACGTTTAATGTAATACTTCTGTTTGTTCCACTTGGTAGATTTGATAGTTAATCAATTTAAATAAGAGACTATGAGAACATTGAGAACAATGTGAACTTCAACAGGTGACGCCGACCAACATGTGCCGCTCCGTGAGATAATTGGCGTTCTTGTCATTAACAAGGAACTGCCAGGAGTTCAAGCAGTCTGAGGTCATTGTATACATCGGCAGGATCGTCTTGACCGACATGGTTTGCCAATATATACATATATAAATATATATATATATATATATATATATATATATATATATATATATATTATATAAATGTATGTATATACTTTTTAAATAGGACTATAAAGTAATATAAAACAGCAAGAATTTCGACATTTTTTAAAACAAAAGGGGCTTACAACTATCGACTATGATAATTAACTTTGCTAAAAGAAAAAAAAATATTTTAACAAGTAAAAAATGCGAATCTCATATTGAAAGACCGATATACACACATTGTTTATGATAAATCGTCCATGTCTTGCGACAATTGTCACAATCGTCATTTAATGTTATTATTGTAAATTTTTTCTCCATTTGCCTCATACTGTTAATAGTTTCGCCAATACTTTGACAAAGCTCTCTGGATAAAAACACTCAAGTGAGATGATATTGACAATGACTGCAATTAATTCCCCGAATACAGCACTCAATGGAACAGCTGTAGGGGAAGCAATGGTCTATTGTAGAGACTGGTCATAATGAAAAGGCAGCCCTTTTTTTCTCCTGACCAGCGGCGTAGCGTGGGTATCGGCCGCCCAGGGCGGAAGACGATTTTGCCGCCTTCTCATTTAGGTTTTTCAATTTGATCTATACATTTTTGCCCCCCCCCCCTAAAAAGTAATAAAAAGTGCCGCCCGGTGCGGACCGCACCCACCCCTAGGTACGCCACTGCTCCTGACCTTATCCATTGGACAATGACTTTTTTTTTTTTGCAAGAAATTCAAATCCCGCATAAAACTAACATTTTCATTTAAAAAAGAAAAGTTTACTAAGCTCTCAATGAGCCATCAACTAAGCTCTTAATGAGCCATCAGGGCAGATGTAGTGAAGAATTCGTCTGTTTCTGTAGCCTGGGCTTTTATGGAGATTGTTTTGTTAGCACAACGCCAGGCCGCCTTTACTTCCCAAACTTAAAGTCAGATACCCATTTAAAGCTGGGGCGCACTTGTGGGGCTTATAACCAACTTTAAAAAAATGCAGAGTAGGTTAAAAACGAAAAAAATAATATATCTTATGTAATCATACATTTGTCCACATGCTAAGTATATAAGTGGGACAAAGTGATTATCTGAGACAGACTGATATTGGAGAGGCACTATCGTAACTGTGAAGTATGACATTATCTTGCCGTGACATAATGTAAACATTGGCATCATAGGCGTAGGCACAATGGAGTCACAGACAGAGAAAACAACCCACACCTTATCGACTTAAATTACAACAGGAAAAAAAACAAAAAAAAATATTGTCTTCTACACAGTTGAACTTAATCAAGGTCAGGAGTTCTCAAACTTTTCTATTTCGGACCCGCTCCGAAAACGTTCGTTTACGCGACCAATCGGCCATAAAAAATAAAGGATAATTGTAGTGTGAATGCACTAATGTATATGATCGATAGATTGTAATTTTATTCAGACATTTTTAGCTGGTCTCAGCAGAAGATTTGAGAACCATGGACAGGGATGAAATGTTGTTCGGAAGTTGTCTTTGTACGGATATTTGTGGAATATCTCAAATGTGTCTTACATTGACAATCACCAATCCATATAAATAATAGCGGTGTGGATTCTGCGTTAAATCGAAAGTAGGAATCAAGAATTCAAAATGGCGTCTCGATTCGATAATTTTTCTATTTTTTTTTTAATCTACAGTTTTGAATAGTTTGTGCGGTTTTATAACATGAAACCCAAAGGCCGAAATGTGAAATAACTCCATTTAAATATTTTTTTGTTTGTTTTTGATTTTTCTCTGTATTTCTACAACATATTGTATCTAAAATTGTAATAAAAATCATGAAAAAATCGGATCTGTCCGAAACCAAAAATAATTAATCTTGCCTACTAATCCAATCTAAGGGAATATAACTCTATGCCAAGGATTAGCAGGGTACAACTAATCTTTGAATATTCGTGTACCACTATGAAAAAGGTTATATCTACCCAAATGAAAACAAAACAGAAATAAGGCTTTATCAGGGCCACTGCTAGATGTGTGAGACTTGAAAGCATGTCACTGCATTAATGGGCTTCTATAGGTATAGAATCGGGGGCCCGAGTCACGGCCATGGAAGGGAGGCAGAGGAGAAATCACACCCTCTTCAAACCCCTTCAAAGAATAAACGATATTTTAGAATATGTTTTGAAAAAGGAATGAATATGTCAGGAATCTTTTGTTATTATCGAACAGTTTTTATATATTCGTCTAATTTGTTCCGTAAAGTAGTAAATTAAACTTTTAATGAAATGATAATATTTAACTTATCGCTGACTGCACTTATTTTATTTCAAATTTGTTAAATGGTTAAAAAAAAAAAACAGCTGCCGAAATATATTTAAGAAACCCTTCAAACACCTTCCAGTTACGTAAAAGTTTTAAATAATTTCAAAGTTTATTTCAACTGAAAATGTGGACGTTATTCATAGTATTTACGTAACATCTAATGCATAATCGTCTAACCTAGGTGGTAGACCGTTCGTACGTGTGATCCCGGCTAAAAATAGTCTGGGAAATTAACAAGCAAGTGTGAATTCCAAAATTTTCCTCTCACTCAAGGGGAGTTAACTCGCAAGCTCGGCCAAACATAGTCTGGGAAATTCCAAAACTCGAAGTTTCTAAACACAGCAAGGATTTCATATTATATCGCAGGTGGCAAGCAGCCAGCGTCAGCAGGCTTTTCAACTAGTAAACTATAAATATTGAACACGGAAAAAAAAATTACTAGAAAAACAGCAACGCTCTTGTTGATAATGGAGGGGTGGAGTGCTAGCCAATTTATTCTACGAGTTGGTAAACACTTTTGGCAACTGTGTATATCCTTTTATACTAGCTGTTAGGGATGTGACGGAGCTGATGAAAATCCGCATCCGTCGGATTCGGATTAGGTAAATATAAATCCGTCGGATTCGAATGCGGATGCGGATTTGGTCAACACTTGGCTAAAGGGGGGCAGTCCCGTGCCCCCCCCCTATGACAACAAGGATTTTCAGCACATGTATAATATACCTAAATCTATATATAATTCCAAATCTTTTATATCATTTCAAACGTCATTTAAACTCGTTTAAAATCATTCCAAGGTCATTTCAACTCATTCCAAATGTCATTTTAACTCATTCCAAAAGTCATTCCTCCAACTCATTCCAAATTATTCCAAATGTCATTCCAACTCACTCCAATTGGTCACACATAACCAGCTTTTCTCCATTCCAATCCACACATCCACTCCGCCATTCCAATCCACACATCCACTCCGCCATTCCAATCCACATATCCATTCCGAGGTTTAGAAAGCTCGGATGAAATCAATGTTTGGCGAGAGGGGTGTATCTAAAATACGTTCATGACCAAACACGACGTCTATGGACAGCTGAGTAAGGGTCAAGAGTTTAGTTTTATCTGTTTTCTTTATTTCGGGTTTTCGAAAGTCTCTAGGTTTTTTAATTTTAGTTACGATTTCTACGGCCGTGTTTGATCTGAAAACGGTAATTTTTCGAATTCGAATCCGATGGAATTTTTTTTTAAATCCGTCGGATTCGAATTTGCTCAAAAAACGTCAAAGTTCGAATGTCGTCGGATTCGAATTCGAACTTCGTCACATCCCTACTAGCTGTACCTTCGCATAGAGTTATATGCCCTTAGGTTTGATCAGTAGGCTAGGTTATTTTAGGTTTCGGACAGATCCGATTTTCTCATGACGTTTGACGATTTTAAAACTGGAATACTGTTGTATGAATTCTTTACTTTCAATTTAACGCAGAACCCAAACCGCTATTATTTATATTGGTACTATGTACCCCTAGTAAAAACGACAACAAAAAAACTTGCATATATTGTTCACACGGACATGGTTTCATGAAGCGGCTGTAAGTATACAATGTTTATCTCTTAAGTTACAGTTTTCGATAAGATAAAATTACACAGATGTCTAAGGAAAGTGCTAGAATGTAACCGAATATGTAATCCGAGTGTCTGCTTCAGGGAATTAAAACGAGTCTGTGGTGTGTGGTCAATGAAACTGCCTATGTTACTTTGAAATGGTTCATATAAACATTTCTTTGGTTACCCCCCCCCCCCCCAATTTTTATTTCCAACTACCACAGCGATAAACCAGGAAGTAGTGAGAGGTGACTCTGACGATACTGTATCCACACGTACTTACTGCACAGCATGCTGTGCAATGTCAGATCGGGCTTCTTAGAAGAGTTGTATCTTAATGAATTACTATCTCTCTTCAACCTCGTGGTATAGTAGTCTGTTAAGTTTCTACTTTGTGTGGCTGAATTATTATCTGACGGGCACAAGTGGGTGAGGAATATGAGGAGTCCTAAAAGTGTTGGTGTGAAAAGATGTGTAATATAATCCGGCCGTGTTGAAGAAAACCATGAGTTTCTATCATGTCATAACCGGAACTCTTAAGAACTGGCACCCAATCTTCTCGACTAATGACATGACGTTTTTAACATCACGGGACTAATGACATGACTTTTAAACATCACGGGACTTATGACATGACGTTTTAAACATCACGGGACTAATGACATGAAGTTTTAAACATTACGGGACTAATGACATGATGTTTTAAACATTACGGGACTAATGACATGATGTTTTAAACATCACGGGACTAATGACATGACGTTTTAAACATTACGGGACGAATGACATGACGTTTTAAACATTACGGGACGAATGACATGACGTTTTAAACATTACGGGACTATTGACATTACGGTAGAAAGGCCAGAGTAATTTGGAGTAGATGAAGAAAACAAAACCATAGTGTCATAAATATTTTAAATAGCAAAAAGTTCTGTTAGTTTATACGTTGAATAAAAACTGGGTCAGTTTATTTCAAAACGGGAAAGATAAACTCGTTATAATTAAACGTGGTTTCATTATATTCGAGTTATGTCCCTTGGCTTCAATTCATAATTAAAAGCACTAGTCATTTCGTCTTGTCTCGTCTCTTTATTTTAACGTCTCTTCATTGACTTAATTGTCCAGTCTCTTATCGTCGTCATATGGTCACTTCATCGTCTAATCTCGTCATTTTTTCACCACTTTATCATATCTTCGCGTCTCTTCATCGTCACCTCTCTTCATCATTATGCAATATAATTGCTTGGTGAGTGCACTGGTTGTGTCTTTTCATCGTATTGTATAGTTCCGCCAATATTTTCGTCTCTTCACTCAGTCTCCATTACGGACGTTTACAGTGTAAAGTATTGAAAAAATACAACAACAACAAGATAACAACTGTGCGCAGCTCTCTGTGTTATTTTGTAACAAGTCTAATAGTTCAGCTCTCTGTTATATTTTAACAAGTCTAATAGTTCAGCTCTCTGTTATAGTTAAACAAGTCTAATAGTACAGCTTTGTTTTATATTTTAACAAGTCTAATAGTTCAGCTCTCTGTTATAGTTAAACAAGTCTAATAGTACAGCTTTGTTTTATATTTTAACAAGTCTAATAGTACAGCTCACTGTTATATTGTAACAAGTCTAATAGTTCAGCTCTCTGCGTTATATTGTAACAAGTCTAATAGTTCAGCTCTCTGTTATATTTTAACAAGTCTAATAGTTCAGCTCTCTGTTATAGTTTAACAAGTCTAATAGTACAGCTTTGTGTTATATTGTAACAAGTATAATAGTACAGCTCTGTTTTATATTTTAACAAATCTAATAGTACAGCTCTGTGTTATGTTTTAACAAGTATAATAGTACAGCTCTGTGTTATATTTTAACAAGTCTAATAGTACAGCTCTGTGTTATATTTTAACAAGTCTATAGTTCAGCTCTTTGCGTTATATTTTAACAAGTCTAATAGTACAACTCTGTGTTATATATTAACAAGTCTATAGTTCAGCTCTCTGCGTTATATTGTAACAAGTCTAATAGTTCAGCTCTCTGTTATATTTTTCAAGTCTAATAGTACAGCTCACTGTTATATTGTAACAAGTCTAATAGTACAGCTATGTGTGTGAGATATATATATATATATATATATATATATATATATATATATATAGAGAGAGAGAGAGAGAGAGAGAGAGAGAGAGAGTGAGAGAGAGAGAGAGAGAGTTCGAACCTAAAAATGAGCTTGAGTAATTTTAGTAAAAATATTAAAGAACAAATCAGTCTTTTTTTTTTTTAGAAGTAATGAAAAATCGGTAGAAAACTCACTGAATTAGAAGATAAGCCATTTTTTAACTTGAAATCGCCAAGCTACTCTGTAAGAGTATACTGTAACATTAACAGAAGTTTGCACTCACTTAGCACTAACTATAAATTATATAAAACTATCTTTTCAAAAAGAAAACATTAACAGCAAACAAATTATCTTAACTTCAAGCTGACTGTGCATCAAACTCTCTTCACATTAATGCCGTCTACTTAGGAAGTTAAAATATGCTTTGCCAGGTCTTGTTTTCCAAACGTAAATTTCTTCATTAAAAGTAGAGATAAGTCCAGCATAACTCAACACGTTTTTTTATTTTAAGTTCTAATATAGAGTCTTCATTGACATCTATTGAAGTCTTATGGATTTTAGACCTGAACCAGGTTGTTCCAACCAACTTCCCATGAGTCATTTTTCTATACCAGACATGGGCTGACTATGGCCCGTGGGTCAATTATGGCACATCGGGCTGTTTGATCCGGCCCGCGATCTGCTCTTATCCGCTCATTGACATTAAATTTATACTATTTTATTTAGCAGTAGCTCATTATTAGTAAACTTAACATATCCATTGTGGCCAAATTTTACAAAGTTTATCTATCTATCTATCTATCTATCTATCTATCTATCTATCTATCTATCTATCTATCTATCTATCTATCTATCTATCTATCTATCTATCTATCTATCTATCTATCTATCTATCTATCTATCTATCTATCTATCTATTTATCTATTTATCTATCTATCTATCTATATATCTATCTATCTAGGCCTATCTATAAAGCTGAGTATCTATTTTCCTACCGATCGATTCAGATATTAACAAGTTTTCCTATTTATAAGTTAATCTATATGTTTTCACTTCTTCCAATTTATCTGTATCTACAGACGGTTCACCAATCTCTCTGTCCACCGGTCTATAATTCTTCTTTTCTTTTTTCTTTATATCTCCTCTATATATCCATCTTTGTATAGATACTATTTATATGTATAGAAAGGCAGAAAGAAAGACATATATGCAGTTATATTTCACCTTTATATTTACTACGAGTGCTACCATTAAAGTCTTATTTTTAATCGGCCTATTCAGATGTTTGCATTCGTCTGTATTTCTAAAGTTACATTTAGCCTGTGTATAAATACCTTCTTTTTCATTGCTGAAATGTTAAGCCAATACAATGTTTCACCCGGGTCGTTTGAATATGACTTGTGAACCTAGTACATCAAACATTGCCGATACTTCTCTATACTTAGAAGTAAAGAGAATCACTCAGTCGAATAAAACATGTACCATTATGGCGTTTATTTATTTAGCCAAATTAGGAAATGTACGAAATATTTTTGAACTGTGTAAGTCTGGCCTCAGGCTGAACATAGGTTGATGGTTGTGTGTGTGTGGGTGTGGGTGTGTGTGTGTGTGTGTGGGTGTGTGTGTATGTGTGGGGTGTGTGGGGGGTGTGGGGGTGTGTGTGGGTGTGTGTGTGGGGGGTGTGTGTGTGGGTTATGGTGTGGGGGGTGTGTGGGGGGGTGTGTGTGGGGGGTTGTTGGTGTGGGGGGTGTGTGGTTGTGTGTGTGGGTTGTGTGTGTGGGTGTGTGTGTGTGGGGTGTGTGTGTGAGGGTGTGTGTGTGGGGTTTGTGTGTGGGGTGTATGTGTGGGGTGTGTGTGTGGGTGTGTGTGTGGAGGGTGTGTGTGTGGGGGTGTGTGTGTGGGTGTGTGTGTGGGGAGGTGTGTGTGGGGGTGTGTGTGGGAGGGTGTGTGTGGGGGGGTGGGGGTGTGTGGGGGGTGTGTGTGGGGGTGTGTGTGGGGGGTGTGGGGGGTGTGTGGGGGTGTGGGGGTGTGTGTGTGGGTGTGTGTGTGTGGGTGTGTGTGTGTGGGCGTGTGGGGGTGTGTGTTGAGGGACTTATAGCTGCATAACATGCTGTCGTGTTATGTTTTGGGTATATTTCTAAATAAAAAAAAACAAAACACTATAATTAAATAGTTTTGAATTGCATTTTGATGATCTGTCAATAATTATGCTAAAAAAGTATAGATCCATTTTGTACTTAAAAAAGTCATAACTGTTTGAAATGCTATTGAAAAAAATGGGTTTTAAAAAATATGTAACTCGTGGTTAAAAAATGAACCAAGTTGGTAATATCTCAAGCAAAAATATTGTTAAATTTACTGTGTTTTTAGTTTTCAATTAAATTGTAATTGCCCTTTAATTAAATCAGGGGACGCAACTTATACAGACAAAAAAACAACATTTGATGGTGATGTCCTTGTATTGATATAAAATCAACCTATCGGCCGCTCTATGTTACAAAGTTCACCTCGGTGTCAGAGGTAAAAATGTGAAACACTTCCTCTGGAAAGCTGAGTTATTGAGGTGTGAATGATTATGGGGGGGGGGGGGGTTAAATTAAGAAAACATAATCGATAGGTCATTCGTGACCGTCCCCTATACATCAGTACTTTGACTGAAGTGCAATATTTAGAGCAATGATCTACAACTGGTTTGGGATTAGGCATATTAGTACACATAAGTGTGCCTCAAGACAGTGCCAGGTGCGCCTCTAGAAATTGCCAGGTGTGCCTCGAGACAGTCGAGACCGTGCCAGGTGCGCCTCGAGATAGCCGAGACAGTGCCAGGTGCGCCTCAAGACAATGTAGACAGTGCCAGTTGCGCCACAAGACAGTCGAGACAGTGCCAGGTGCGCCTCAAGACAATGTAGACAGTGCCAGGTGCGCCACAAGACAGTCGAGACAGTGCTAGGTGCGCCTCAAGACAATGTAGACAGTGCCAGTTGCGCCACCAGACAGTCGAGACAGTGCTAGGTGCGCCTCGAGACAGTCGAGACAGTGCCAGGTGCGCCTCAAGACAGCCGAGACAGTGCCAGTTGCGCCTCGAGACAGTCGAGACAGTGCTAGGTGCGCCTCGAGACAGTTGAGACAGTGCCAGGTGCGCCTCAGGACAGCCGAGACAGTGCCAGTTGCGCCACAAGACAGTCGAGACAGTGCTAGATGCGCCTCGAGACAGTCGAGACAGTGCCATATGCGCCTCAAGACAGCCGAGACAGTGCCAGGTGCGCCACAAGACAATGTAGACAGTGCCAGTTGCGCCACAAGACAGTCGAGACAGTGCTAGGTGTGCCTCGAGACAGTCGAGACCGTGCCAGGTGCGCCTCGAGATAGCCGAGACAGTGCCAGGTGCGCCTCAAGACAATGTAGACAGTGCCAGTTGCGCCACAAGACAGTCGAGACAGTGCCAGGTGCGCCTCAAGACAATGTAGACAGTGCCAGGTGCGCCACAAGACAGTCGAGACAGTGCTAGGTGCGCCTCAAGACAATGTAGACAGTGCCAGTTGCGCCACCAGACAGTCGAGACAGTGCTAGGTGCGCCTCGAGACAGTCGAGACAGTGCCAGGTGCGCCTCAAGACAGCCGAGACAGTGCCAGTTGCGCCTCGAGACAGTCGAGACAGTGCTAGGTGCGCCTCGAGACAGTTGAGACAGTGCCAGGTGCGCCTCAGGACAGCCGAGACAGTGCCAGTTGCGCCACAAGACAGTCGAGACAGTGCTAGATGCGCCTCGAGACAGTCGAGACAGTGCCATATGCGCCTCAAGACAATGTAGACAGCGCCAGTTGCGCCACAAGACAGTCGAGACAGTGCTAGGTGCGCCTCAAGACAGCCGAGACAGTGCTAGGTGCGCCTCAAGACAGCCGAGACAGTGCCAGGTGCGCCACAAGACAATGTAGACAGTGCCAGTTGCGCCACAAGACAGTCGAGACAGTGCTAGGTGCGCCTCGAGACAGTCGAGACAGTGCCAGGTGCGCCTCGAGACAGTCGAGACAGTGCCAGTTGGGCCTCGAGACAGCCGAGACAGTGCCAGGGGCGCCTCAAGACAGCCGAGACAGTGCCAGGTGCGCCTCAAGAAAGTTGAGACAGTGCCAGGTGCGTCTCGAGACAGCCGAGACAGTGCCAGATGCGCCTCAAGACAGTCGAGACAGTGCTAGGTGCGCCTCGAGACAGTCGAGACAGTGCCAGGTGCGCCTCAAAACAGCCTAGACAGTGCCAGATGCGCCTCAAGACAGCCGAGACAGTGCCAGTTGCGCCACAAGACAGTCGAGACAGTGCTAGGTGCGCCTCGAGAAAGTCGAGACAGTGCCAGGTGCGCCTCAAAACAGCCAAGACATTGCCAGGCGCGCCTCAAGACAGTGCCAGATGTGCCGAGTCAAAAACGTAACACTGAACACATGTCGAGAGTATCTGCATACAATTATTTATGACGAGTACGTTATCGTTTAAACAGATGA
This sequence comes from Bulinus truncatus, assembly GCA_021962125.1. Taxonomy (NCBI): domain Eukaryota; kingdom Metazoa; phylum Mollusca; class Gastropoda; family Planorbidae; genus Bulinus; species Bulinus truncatus. The sequence goes on along the minus strand of JAGDYQ010000038.1, from coordinate 3,703,614 downwards.
TGACGTCAACGATAACGGATTAGTGGGGACATATTTTGTTTACGTTAATGTCAGACGAGAAAATAAAGAATGAATGAAACACACAGTCACAAGGTAGCCTCTATGATGAGAGTTTTACAAAAAGGGTTTTTTGGGTCAAATAAACTCCATATAAAGAAGATCTTTTTAATTGCGAATGTTGACATCATTATGAAAAGAAGCGCGCTCAGAATACCTGAAGAAGTTTTATTTTCAAATAGTTGTACGTTGACTCTTTCAAAACAAAATACTGGTCAAGAATATTTGAACATGGATTCGCATTTCGTATATGTTTACTGAATCAGAACTAGGGCGAATTATAATCTACTAGCTGCAAGTACCCGGCTTTGCCCGGGTTTAAAATAAGGTTTTCTGTTTACCTTCTTGTCAGGGTTCGATGTTGTGGGTTTGATCTGATCTAACTGTGGAGGCGTTATGTTAGCGTGCATACAGCTTTCAATACAAATTAGTCATATTCATATTTTAATATGGACGTAAACTTCAAGGATAATATAAACAGTACTTCAAATATCATATTCAATTTCAGATAAAGACACATGATAAAGGCACATCTTCAAAGTTAAATAAAATACGTCTTACTAGTTTAAGATAAAAAAAAAGTAACTGCCTCTATCTCCAAGGCTTGTATCTAAGCAAGTGACAAATGACGTCTTACTACGTCACATAACAACATAAATATTCATACTCCCTATAGTCACTTAAAAAAAAGTGTGATTAACACACATGCACAAACAAAAATCAAACAGTGTGTATTGAATTCAAACTTTAACTCCTTCAAACTTCTGTTTTCTCCCTATCCCCCCCTCTCCCTTGGAGTAGATGAAGAAAACAAAACCATAGTGTCATAAATATTTTAAATAGCAAAAAGTTCTGTTAGTTTATACGTTGAATACAAACTGGGTAGTTTATTTTCAAAAACAGGAAAGATAAACTCGTTATTATTCAACCTGGATTTCATTCTATTACAGTTATGTCCCTTGGCTTTAATAAATAATTAAAAGCGGTAGTAATTTCGTCTCGCCTATTTATTTTAACGTCTCCTCATTGACTTGATTGTCCAGTCTCTTATCGTCGTCATGTGATCAATTCGTAGTCTAATCTCGTCATTTTTTCACCACTTTATCATCTCTTCATCGTCATCTCTATTCATCATGATGCATCATAATTGCTTGGTGAGTGTACTAGTTGTGTCTGTTCATCGTATTGTATAGTTCCGCCAATATTTTCGTCTCTTCACTCAATCTCCATTACGGACGTTTACAGTGTAAAGTATTGAAAAAATACAACAACAACAAGATAACAGCCATGCGCAGCTCTCTGCGTTATATTGTACCTAGTCTAATTTTTCAGCTCTCTGGGTTAGATTTTAACTCCCTCTCCCTCCCTCCCTCTCTCTCCCTCCCTACCCCCGCTCTCCCTTTCTCTTTCCCTACCTTTCACCCTCCCTCCCTAACTCTCCCATCTCACTCTCTCCCTCCCTCCTTCCCTCTCCCTCTCCCCCGTCCCTCCCCTCCCTCCCTCTCTACCCCTTCCTCCCTTCCGCCTTCCCTCTCTCTCCCTTCCTGCCCCCTCTCTTTATCTCTCACTCCCTCCCATTTCTCCCATCCTCTCAATCCCTCTCTCCTTCCCTCCCCTTTCTCTCTCTCCCTCCCCCTACCTCCTCCTCCCTCCCCCTTCCTCCCTCCCTCATTCCCTCTCTCCTTCCCTGTCCCCTCTCTCTTTATCTCTCTCCCTCCCTCTCTCTTCATCTGTCTCCCTCCCTCTCTCCCCTTTATCTCCCTCCCAACCCCCTCCCTTCCTTTCTCTTTCCTTCCCTCCCTTTCTCTCTCCCTCTCTCAACTCCCTCGCTCTCCCTCACTCCTTCTCTCTCCCCTCTCCCTCTCTCCCCCTCCCTCCCTCCCTCCAACCCTTCTTTCCTCTCTCTCCCCCTGCCCCCTCTCTCTTTATCTCTCTCCCTCCCTCTCTCGCTCTCTCTCTCTCCTTCTCTATGTATATATATATATATATATACACCCATACCTCGCTTTACGGCCTAGATACGTTCCACGAAATTTGGCCGCTTAAAGTGAAAAAAAAGCGTATTAATGAATCAATTATTCCCTAGTACAAATCGCTACTACATATGTCAACGAGATCGATTCCCAAATTGTTTAAATATGTAACATGGTTTATCGTTCAAATAATATTTTCTCTTTCTATTTCCATTTAAATTAAAGTTACATACATTGTGTAGATAATATTATACCAAACTTGGCAATCAGCTATAGTCTATAAACAATAATGTGAAGTAATTTCATATTGCATTAAATATGAATATGTATAATTTTTTTAAATGAAGACAATGAAGAAATGGTAACCTGCAGATCAATGACGTCATCATTTTCCGCTGGTAATGATGGGACTGGCCTACAAAAATTGTCCAACGTTGTTTGTCTTACCTTCTTGTCTATTTCGTTCTTCAATGAGTTATAACAGCTAAGGGCTGAGTTAATTCCTCGTGATCGTTTTCAAGGAGGATTTCTTGTTCGAAATAAGAAAAAGTTTTCGACAAATTTTGGATGTTAGCTGTTCGGATACACCAGGCTCTGCCTATTTGTCAAGTGCCGGCTTGCAACTGAATGAGTTCCTTATATGAAAGTGGTTCCCTATCAGCTTCAAGTAAATCAAGCACATCACGTTCGTTCAAACCTTCCAAGTCGAGATCTTCTACTAGATCCAAAATGTTTTGCCTAATTTCAGGAAGAAAATTAACTTTTGTATCCAGTGCCGAACCGAGGGATTTAAGGGCCCCTCTTTGGAGGCCTCTGCATTTTGATATTCGACAACATGACATGAGAGAATGAACTTTATATTTAATGTAAAAAAAATGTGTGCCCACCCCTCAAACTGAGGCCAGGGGGGACTTTTGAATTTGGACCCCCTCCCCCCACCCTAGGTACGCTTCTGTCTGCATCAGTACATCAGTACATTTTACACATTCTGGCCATATTTTTGTCCATACATGGTTCATTGTGGTTAATTTTAATTCCTTCCATCATTCATTGATGTCAACAGTATCCTTAATGTTATAGTTTTTCCAAAATGTTTTAATTGAAGATTCACCATCGGTTTCCCTTATGCTGAGTTGTCGGAAAGTTCGGTGTAGGTAATGTGCCTTAAAAGTGACTATTGCACCCTTATCCATTGGTTGGATCAGAACAGTTGTGTTTTTCGGAAGGTACTCAATCATGACATCTTCAGATAGTTCGGATAAATTAGGTAGGATGCCCTGGTGCATTATCCAAAATTAGCAATATTTTTTCACTTCTGTACAAAAGTGTTGTTTTTTTTTTGGCCGTTATAGCGAAACATTTTAGGCCGTAAATCGAAAACGTGCCTGAATTGACGAAGGCCGTTATAGCGAAATGCCGTATAAAGAGCGGCCGTATAGCGATGTCTGAGTATATATATATATATAAATATATACATATATATATATATATATATATATATATATATATATATATATATATAGAGAGAGAGAGAGAGAGAGATATACATATTATTATGGCTTCACACTTCTTCTAAAATCCTTCTTCATTCCTTTACCTTCCTCAAACTGTACAAATCAGGGAGCATGAAAAAACAACAACAATTCTTTGCAGCATAAAGGCACGATACAGCACCAGCGCGCAAGTTCTATTCGACTTTATTAGTAGGAAAATTTAAAAATGTAAAATGTATCATCGGGAAATGACGTCACAGGGGAGTTTTATTTATGGCGATGGCGTGATTACTTTAATATAGTAAAATACTAAAATAATTAATTACAATTAAACTACCCATTGAGATGAAACGAAACCTGTCCCATGTGATTATGTGTACGTGTACCTAATTTCACGTTGTTTGGTTGTCTGGATCTTGAGTTGTAAGGGAACAGACAGACAGACAGACAAATGCGTCTTATAAGTATAGAGATATCTAGCTGTGTGGGTTCTTCGTTAAATGGAAAGTGGAAAACAAGAATTCAAAATGGCGTATTGCCCGCGTCTCGATTCGATAAATGTTTTTTTTTTTTTAAATCTACATTTTTGAGTAGTTTCTGAGTTTTTCAAACATGGAAACCAAAGGCCAAGATGTGAAATAATTCCATTTCAATTTAAATGGCCAGAAGTATGGCTGCTTTTTTTTTTTTTTTAGCAAAAATTATCTCGAGTTAAAATGTGACGGATCTCACGAGATACAGATTCTTTTAAGTCCAATTTAATGAGTTTTTGATTTCCATCATATGTGAATTTAAACCAAATTTTTAAGTAGCTATTTTAAATCTTCTTCTATTCTGAGCATACTATAGATGTAAACAAGTTTTTACATTGTTTACTTTTTTTGCTAGAAATGAAAATACTGTAAGAAACTAATGAAGACAATTCTATACATTCAAATAATAAGCAGATTATAAAACGTTAATAAATAAAACACAGACAACGATAATACTTCATCAGAAATAACCATTTATCATTTTTACTAATATAAAAATCATAAACATACATGTAGGTTTTTTAACTTTTCTAATTTTATATAGATTAACGCAAAAATGATTATAAACTTAAGCTATCCTCAAACCAAAGCGAATTTCGCGTATCTAGGTAGCTCGCGAAATTCGCTCCTCTTTCGCGGCAATGTATTTATATGGAGATGCTCAAGCCGCGGAGAATTTCCGCGTCGGTGCAGAGAAATTTCGCGGCTTCGCTTCTTTAAAGCTATCCTCAAATCAAAGAGAAGCGTTTCGCTGCGCTATTTCTCACGTGAGATTTTTCAAAGCGCGAAAAACCCTCGCTACACCTCAGCGAAGCGAACGTAGGCGTCAGCCGACCGGATATAATGATTTTTTTAATTTTCTTTTTTTTTAATTGAAGACGTCGGCAGACATTTTCTTCTTATGATATATTTTCTACAGTTATGGTATTTTACAAGTAAAAAGTGAAAAAAACACTTACTTTTTGGTATAATCTGATATAATTCAAGTTGCTATATATAAATGTAAGTCTTATTTGTTAATTTTAAGACATTTATATCAATTTTAACCATGATTTTCATTTGAGTCGATGTTTCTAGGCAGCCATTTTGGATTGTTTACACTCGCGAAACGCGAAAAAACTCTGAAAGAAGCGATGCCGCGAAATTTCTCTGCACCGCCGCGGAAATTCTACGCGGTTTGAGCATTTCCATATAAATACATTGCCGCGAAAGAGGGGCGAATTTGGCGAGCTACCTAGATACGCGAAATTCGCTTTGGTTAGAGGATAGCTTCAGAGTTTTTTCGCGTTTCGCGAGTGTAAACAATCCAAAATGGCTGCCTAGAAACATCGACTCAAATGAAAATCATGTTAAAACTGAAATAAATGTCTTAAAATTAACAAATAAGACTTACATTTATGTAAAGAAACTTAAATTATATCAGATTATACCAAAAAGTAAGTGTTTTTTTTACACTTTTTACTTGTAAAATACAATGACTGTAGAAAATGTATAATAAGAAAAAAATGTCTGCCGACGTCTTCAAACAAAATAAAGAAAATTAAAAAAATCATTATATCCGGTCGGCTGACGCCCACGTTCGCTTCGCTTAGGTGTAGCGAGGGTTTTTCGCGCTTTGAAAAATCTCACGTGAGAAATAGCGCAGCGGAACGTTTCGCTTTGATTTGAGGATAGCTTAACTCCGTTACCTGGTATAGCAAAATTTAGGACAAACCTAATAACATAGAACACCTAATTTTCCTAACACATGCCACCAAGTTTTTGAAAAAGTTTTAGTGTGCCGCGATTTGAAAAAAAAAGTTCACAGAGAAATATTTTAGAATGTTGGCAAGAAAAAGGAATTAATTTGTACTATTTTTGTAGAGAAAGATATCTTGAATCATAACATTGATTTTTGAGATTGTATTATGGTAATAATTATATGTTTTCTTCCGAGCAGTGACATTGATTTTTTTCTCAAATGGAAATAAATATAAAAAAAAACATTTTTTTTTTAAATGTTCGTTTCTTATGGTTTAAAGTATTTTGTATTGTTATAACTCTCTAGTTGCCCTCGGTGGTGCATGATGAATGGGGAATTTCCGTAAACAGTGCACCGTGCAATTTAGATATTAAAGGTTGTTATTTTGTGACGTAAGAGCAGCCAAGTTGTTACGTGTAGAATCGTGGCCATTGTAGTTGTTGATTATAAATAGATTATTAAATGATGTGTTTTACTGAACCTACGCCCGTGCTTAGGATAATTCCAGTGAAGCAGAGTTCTCAATCTTTTTCGAGGCTGTACCCACAAGGGTGCGAAAGTATGTCCTCGGGTACTCACTCACACGTAATTGAATGTGCCTACCTTACACTGCGGTACTTGGACTTGAAGTTAGGTGATGAGTCTCGCAGTAAACTAGCGATCATGAATGTTTTAAATGAAAGTTATGTATTGCTACGTACCCCCTGGATAACTTTCCCCGCACCTCTTGGGGTGCGCGTACCACAGGTTGTGAACCTCGGCTGTAAAGCATTTAACATTTTTTAAATTTATTTCATAGACAAAATTCATTTCTTTTTGATTATTCAATTTATGAATAAAGGTAAAAAAAACGTCCAAGTACATAACATATGTGATTTGTTATGAGATACGTGTTTTCTTAATGAGACTCTATCATGAGATATACGTGTTTTCATAATGAGGCTCTATCATGAGATATACGTGTTTTCATAATGAGGCTCTATCATGAGATATACGTGTTTTCATAATGAGGCTCTATCATGAGATATACGTGTTTTCATAATGAGGCTCTATCATGAGATATACGTGTTTTCATAATGAGGGTCTATCATGAGATTTACGTGTCTTCATAATGAGGGTCTATCATGAGATATACGTGTCTTTATAATGAGGCTCTATCATGAGATATACGTGTTTTCATAATGAGGGTCTATCATGAGATATACGTGTCTTCATAATGAGGCTCTATCATGAGATATACGTGTTTTCATAATGAGGTTCTATCATGAGATATGCGTGTTTTCATAATGAGGCTCTATCATGAGATATGCGTGTTTTCATAATGAGGCTCTATCACAATTGGCAAACATTTAAGTACCAGTCCTCCAGGGAAACTACTCAATCACGATGCACTATGTCATAATGTGTCAATTTATGCATTAATACATAAGAATGAAAAATTGTAAATACATAAAGTTCTGACAATGCGCAAGTTACAGTTTTACCACCAGTGACTAAGTGTGGAGAGCAAGTAGTATTTTAACAAACTTAATTTAAGTGATATTGAAATTTGCTTCTGAAATCCCTTTTTTTTACTTTTTATTTACTGCTCGTTTATAAAAACATCTGTTTATTTCTGCCAGTCTCATTGATCTTAATATATCTACTAAACTAATGGCCAGATTTTTAATTATCTTCTTCTTGTAACTTATTTAAATATTACTGTTAAATCAAATAAAAAAAAAGAATATATGTTATGAGATATACGTGGATAAGTTGGATACAAATGTTTATTTAATTGTTAAGAAACTAGATGAATGGATGAACATAAATGCATTCTTAAAAAATTGTTTATAAAAAAAAGAAAGAAAATAAAACAAACAAATTTTTAGAGTAATTTCAAAAAGTTTTTATTTTCTATGCACTAAATTGATAAGTAAATCATAAAATTTAAAATTCATTCAAAAGCTGTCTTTTTTTTCATCATATTCAATTAAACTGTAATGTTGTATCAACATTACATTTTTGTTTCCATTTTCTTAAAATTCGTGTTATTAATGTTATATAAAAATAACATGTGTATTATTAATATTAAGAAATTAAATATTATTTTTAAAACGCTTAATCGGTTTAAAAGTTATAATACATGTTTTTTTTTTAAATTAAAATGGAATCCTCACAAATGAAGTAAAGAAATGTGTTTACATAAAGATAATGTGGACCAAAATCATTGTCATTTTCTTAAATAATCAAAGGACATACATTATCAGTATGTGAGAAAGTAATACAAAAACCATTAATTAATTAGAAATGTTTCTGATGCTTACAATGGTTTTAAACCATCATACTTTACAATATATACCGATCATTTACTTTTAATACATTTAAATCATGCAGCTTTAGTTAGCTTAAATTTCTGGTATTCTGAGATGATATGCCCAAGTGTAGTAATCATTGTCATTAATCATCAGAACAAACTAATTATCGTTCGTGTTTGTTAATATTGTGTTTATTTTCGTAGCTTTCATTCTGGCGTACAGTAGGTCACTGGTTCTCAAACTTTTACTCAATTCGACCCACAATAAATCATGTTTTATTTTTGATGGAATAGTATGAAACAAAAAAAAGATGGAGATTAACAGCGTCTGTAATTACATTTAGGCCTCTCCGTTCACTTTGCAGTTTTACAGTTACGGTGTACTCGAGGGTGCGTTGGACAAGCCAGAAAAAAAACAACAACATATCAATGTGGAACCCTAAGGGGGCCCTGTCCTGTATCCCTGCCCATAAATGTCTGTGTGGTGGGGTCTAGCTCTTGAGGAGCTGAGACACTTGGGTATCTCTGTAATAGCATTGTTTGAGGTATCACCGTTGGAAACATTAGTGCAGTAGGGGACCCGAGGGCGAAAAGACGGTCAGGTGGCTAGGCGTCAGACTTTGCTTGTGTCCATAGGTATCCTTAAATGTACTCTTTATTTTTTTAAAAGAACAATGTAGTCATGTACCTTCTGTTTGAGATATGTATACATGATTTACTAATCATACTTTTGTTTACATCTATGTAAGATGTGTGATTTTATCAATCTGTAAAGAGGTCGTATGTATGTCATTAATGATTTCAGTAGGTTAATTCAACTGTGTGTCTGGTCTGATTGTGGGACTTCTGCTATTCTGCTAGCAGGTACGCCGAGAGGGAGGGTCAGGCGGTCATTGCCAGGGGGCCCGCATCTGTAAGGGGGACCTGCCGCCCCGACAATGTCTATTTTTTCACGACTCATTGTTTATTAAGGGGCCCGCAATGATGTTCTGCCCTGGAATCCTTGTTGGCTCTCGGCGCCTCTGTCTGCTAGACACGTGATCTTCTTGCTAAACCAGGTCGTGACAATGTGAATCAGTGGACCATCAACCGAGTCTCCAACGTTTCTTTTGTATCGTACGTCAACTCCCACTCAGATACGACAATAATATTTTCATCATTGACTGCACTCAGCAGTTCAGTCGGAAGTTTGTGGACACAGCTCTGGTGCACCATCACTACAACCCTGGAACTATTCGCTGGACTCTGGGCATAGATGGATGACCTCATTATGAACATTGACCAGTCATCGCTCAGAAAACTTTCACCACACACAAGAACGATTCTCCAACTTTTATTGATGGCATCAACTACACCGCTGGCCTTATCCAAGGAAGGCAGCAGATCTCGGTCGTTTATAAATGTTGACAATTTCAAACTGTTTTCAATATAATGACGTAATTCACCGCAAGGGAAACGATACTCCATTTCTGCGTACCCCACAAATACTCCGATATTATAATCATCTCTGGTCAGAAGACGGAAATTTCCAAGAATTTGAAATATGTATGAGACCAAATACCTCTTATTTCTTAGAATTAACAATACAATCATGAAGCCGACAGAGTACAGACACAATATAATTAGAGCTAAGTACAGATAAAACTGTCCCCAACATTCTCTCCATAATAAGTCAAGATCAGAATAGGTTGCACTGTAGGACAAGACACCGTCTTTATTAATACAAGTAAAGTTTCCTCCTTGGTCCAGTGTTACCTTTGTGTGTCGCATCCATTGTAAGAAATATAAATCACTGCAGCCACAAGATAAAATATTTCCACCTAAATGAAGTATAAATTGCCCCGACTTGGTCCGTAGGTGGTCTAGGTCATTCAGTTTCTCTTGACTGATTGTAGTGATGGCATTGTTACTCATGTCAAGCTCTTGGAGTTCGGGCGTGTGTTTCAAATCGAAAGGAATTTCTCTAAATTGATTTCCCGACAAGCTCAGCCGCTGTAATTTAGAGTTATAAAGGAATGTACCAGAATTGAAAATTCTCAGATAATTAAAAGACAGATCCAACTGTTTTAACAAAGTGAGATTTTGAAAGACTCTTTTGCTGCAGAGTGAGAAAAAACTTGCATCTAACTGACATTTAGCTAGCGCCAAGTTCTCTAAAGTTGGAAATGGATCAAAGAAATTGACAGAAAGCTGCGACATACCGTTTCCGGAAAGAATTGCGGTTTTGATTGAAGTTAGACCATGTATACTGCCTGTGAATGTATGAAGTATACTGTCAGATAAATCTAAATGTTCCAGATTTTCAGCGCCCACAAACTTTATGTCAATGTTTAATGCAGAGGAGCTAATCGCTTCCCTAGCTATAATTGTTTTCAATTTATCAGATACCTGAAAAATAAATGTTATGTTATTTTCATAGTTTAAATAATCGTTGATACGATCTTTATTGGAGGTAGAAATATAATCGATGCTACTGTTATATCTGATGGTATTTTGCATGGATGTGACATCGGTTCTACTGTAATCTATGACGGTTTTGTGTATTGATGTGACATCGATACTTCTATTATCTATGTCGGTGTTATTGATTGGTATGACATCGATACTTCTCTTATCTATGACAGTTTTGTGTACTGGTATAATATCAGAGGCCTGTGGAAACTCGGGAAACCTGTTGCAAATTCTTAGTAATTCGTTCGCTTTAAAAGTATATACATTTCTGTAATTAAGTAAAGTGATGTAAGCAATCCTGTCTCCTTGAATTGGATTGTAAGACAAATCTATGTTACTTAAACATCTGTGCCATATCTCTGTTGTTCTAAAGGCAGTTTGAGTTATAAAGTAAATGTTGCAGTTAGTGATGGACACATTCTTCACACAAATGTTAGTTAAATGCTGCGTGTCGTTTTCGGTAATGTAGCCATCTTTCACCGATATAGGTACAGTGAGACTTGTGCCGATCAAATCAAAGTTGATCTCCGACATATTTCTACCTTCAAATGTTTTTAAGAGAGATAAAATGTATTGTACCGGGAAATAAAGATTATGCAAAAAAAGAGAGGATAAATTATGTAACGGCACAAAGACGTCTTGACTTATGTTTGATAATGTTTGCATAGATGAAATACTCAACATCTGCAAACCGTCAACATTTTCAAAAGTTCTGCCACTTAAAATTCTAGAAAATCCAGTGATTTCTAAATGTTTCAAATTTTTCAGCTTCAGAAACTCTGGTCCAAAATACAACATTTCCATATTCATTTCAAGGGATAATTTATAAAGTTTAGTCAGCGATTCTAAAAATATATATGAAATGTTATCGCGTTTGTCCTGTTTATTGTACATCAAATTTAGCTCGGTCAAATGTACCAACGGTTCAAAGATCTTACTTAACTCACTAGTCTTTGCAAGATCGATTGAGTTGTTATAGAAACTTAAATTCTGTAGACTCGGGACACTTTCAAAAGTTGCGCTTTCTATATGAGAAATTTTATTACAAGACAAATCTAAACGTAGTAGACTCGGAAGTTTTACAAAATTGAAATGGGACAGTTTTGTCAGACTGTTGTTATTTAGTAAAATAATTTCCGTGTTGTCTGTGAACCAAGACTAATCGATCTCCATCAATGACAATCCAGAACAGTCAACGGTTACATTGTGAACAGTGCATGGTGACTTTGATTGAGATTTAGATTCAGACAGTCTCCTTCTGATCAGGCTGCTGTGATGAATTGGTGCTCTACGTTCATCTTCTTCTACAGCACCAACATCAGTCTCCAGGGGTCGAGGAGTCACTTTGTCTGAAATACGGTAAAAAATAGTCTAAAAAAATTACCAATGTCTTAAAAATTGTGACCACGTTGTCGAAATTTATCACTAAATAAGGGACAGGTAAACGTAAAGAGTGTTCGACTTCACTCCTGAAAAGGGATGAATGATCGCGCGGTCTAGCGCTCGATTGTCGACCTGAGGGTCAATGGTTTGATCTCCAGTGAGGACAAGGTCATAGTAAAAAAAATACCTCGTGATGCCTCTATGGCCATTATTACACTGTCGGCTATGGTGGGAATGAAACAAGGGTTCCTTAATCATCGTACTGTTAGTAATTTATGGAATCTCAGAGATCTCATCTTATCCTAACAGAGACTTCACACACACTATAGATCTGAGAGTTACCGGTTCGATTCTCGATGAGAACCAAGGGAATTTTTCCAGGTCCTGATGTTAGTTGGTTAATGTCCTTCAAGTCCAGTAAACTTCTAATGTGTATCTGACTAAATGGGGAAGTAAAGGCGTCCGAGTATTGTGCTAGCCACAAAATCCTTTTTAAGAATCGTGGTTACAGAAGCAGATGAATTCTACACTTCATCTGCTCTGATGGCCCTTTAGGGTTAAGGGAACTTTAAAAAAATACCCAGTAGAATAGTATAAACTAACATTCATGAATCTATCCTGCTTACATTTCTTTAACCCTTACAGAAGTAGAGTAGGAACGAAGTTTTATTTGCATTTTGGTTGACCTAGATTTAATTCACTCCCTATTTATCTATAGCTATATAGGCCAAGGTTATTGCTCACTATACTGCACTTTTTAGTCTATGTATAACAGTAGTTTTTTTTTATTTTAAAAATATTGTTAAATGTAAATAAATATAACAAATATAACAGATATAACATTTATTCACAGTTTAATGAAACTGGTTGCTGAATTTCATCGTTTTATGATTCGATTTTCGAAATATTTCGAAGTTGATACTTATTAAAATAAAAAAAAACGAAAAAAATAGAAGTTGTATGTAGACACATACACACGCACACACATGGAACAGGCTAGTGGGGAAAGGGTGGGGGGCGACAAAGATAAGTAAAGAAACTCTGGTTCAATAGATAGAAAACTTGTTTCAAGGACCGCAACCTTGAATAGTTTAGTGTCTTGTGCAGTGCTCCTTTTTAAATAAGTGGGCCCAGCTTGACTTAAAATATCCTGCACGCTTGACTGACTTACACACACAGAAAGACCAGTGTTTCTCAACATTTTAGTACCTAGTGTTGTTTTAGTCCCAGGTCATATTTTAGTTTCAGTTTTTATTTCGCTTTTCCTGTAATAATTTCAGTTTTCGTCTAGTCTTAGTCTTGCTTCTAATTTTAATTTTAGTTTTAGTTCTCGTTGACGAAAAGTCAACATTTTCGTCAACGAAGGTTTTAGTTTTAGTTTTCGTCAACGAAAACAACACTATATTTTAGTTTCAGTTTTTATTTCGTTTTTCCTGTAATAATTTCAGTTTTCGTCTAGTCTTAGTCTTGCTTCTAATTTTAATTTTAGTTTTAGTTCTCGTTGACGAAAAGTCAACATTTTCGTCAACGAAGGTTTTAGTTTTAGTTTTCGTCAACGAAAACAACACTATTAGTACCAATCCCCACCAGAGTCTTTAAAAATGCAGTTTGCACAATCCCCTCTCCCTCCCTCCCCCCCCCCCCGGGGGACCATCTCTCGCCATTGTGTAACATGAATTTTTTTTTTTTCAAAAATGTTATACGCATCCGAAAAGCCAGCGTTTTGCCTAACCTTTAGATCATGGTCAATACAAGTTTCTCTTCCAAATTTTATGGTAGGAACAATGAACTCCTAGAGCCCATCACCAAACTTGCAAACAACACCAGTGACTATGGCAAAACGAAAATGTGGGCAATGTCAGAGTGACTGTAAAATGTAAAAAGTCATGCATGGAAAGAGGCTGTGGGTGATTGGGAGCTTAATATTCTAGTCATCCAAATTCTGTAATGGAGGAACGGGCACAATTGAAATCTGCACTAGAATTGCAACAATAACGGCAGATATGACCAGACTTGACCAGTTCAGTAAAAACAGGCCCATCTTCTGCTCCAGATTACATGTTGAATCAGCCAATGGTTATCCATGTCATGTTGTATCAGCCAATGGTGATCCATCAAGTTGTATCAACCAAAGGTGACCCATGTCATGCCGTATCAGCCAATGGTTATCCATGTCATGTTGTATCAGACAATGATGATCCAAGTCATGTTGTATCAGCCAATGGTAATCCATGTCATGCTCTGTGGGTGCGAATTCTATTAAAATGTATTCTGATACTGGAAGATGTAAAAGGCGTTACAGGATAAAACCACGAAAGATGTTTAGAGATTTGAAACATGGATCCTAGAATAAAAATCTATGTAAGTAGTGATCTTAGAATCCTGGTCAAGCACAAAAATCTTAGAAGCCTGTTCATGCGAAGTGATCTAAGCATCCTGGTCAAGCGTAGTGATCTTAGCAGCCTGGTCAAGCGTAGTGATCTTAGCAGCCTGGTAAAGCGTAGTGATATTAGCATCCTGGTCAAGCGTAGTGATCTTAGCAGCCTGGTCAAGCGTAGTGTTCTTAGCAGCCTGGTCAAGCGTAGTGATCTAAGCAACCTGGTCAAGTGTAGTGATCTAAGCAAACTGGTCAAGCGTAGTGATATAAGCAACCTGGTCAAGAATAGTGACCTTAGAAGCCTAGTCAAGCGTAGTGATATAAACAACCTGGTCAAGAATAGTGATTTTAGAAGCCTGGTCAAGTGTAGTGATATAAGCTACCTGGTCAGGCGTAGTGATCTTATAAGCCTGGTCAAGCGTAGTGATATAAGCAACCTGGTCAAGAATAGTGATCTTAGAAGCCTGGTCGTGTAGTGATATAAGCACCCTGGTCAAGAATAGTGATCTTAAAAGCCTGGTCAAGCGTAGTGATATAAGCAACCTGGTCAAGTGTAGTGATATAAGCAACCTGGTCAAGCGTAGTGATCTTAGAAGCCTGGTCAAGCGTAGTGACCTCCCAGTGACTTCTGCATACAAATAAAAGCGTATCTAGCTCATTGTTATCTATTTGAAGAAATGTATTTCATCCTAAATTTATAAATCCATAGACGGATGCGTTATATTTCCCGTGGTGCCTCCATGGCCATCGCACTATTGGCTTTGGTGGGAATAAAAAAAAAATTCCCGTTTGAAAAAACTGTCTCATTAGTGGTTTATAGGATCTAAAAGATTAAATCTTATCCTTGCAGGGATTTCACACCCCCCCACACACACACACGCATTATAATACCTGTCGGGTCCTATTTTATATCATACTTAATAGGATATTTTAGTGGGCAATGGAGGAGGGTTAGGCAGCTGTCAAGTTTGTCTGTCCGTTGAATGGCTTTGGCCTAGTTCATGGAAATTAGGAAGAAGAAAAACTATTTAGGAATGAATACGATTTAGACAGAAATCTCAAGCGTTAAGTAGTTTATGAATTTTGAGACTAGCTAGCTATGATTTTTGTACCCCGGGCGAATGGGCTTTTTACCCTATTGATCTCCCCCCCCCCTTCCAACCACGATGAAAAGTTTTAAGCTGTGAGGGTATCAGACCCACTGTCATATAATTTGTGTAGAACAGGCATTTACAGGGGAGCTGAAAATATATAAGATTCGAACTATACTGGGTTCGAAATGTCCATGAGTATAATCGAACTGTACTGGGTTCGAAATGTCCATGAGTAGAATAGATCGTCTCTAACGGACTAATTTTCAAAGATTTGTCTCTTTTAACTTTTCTTCTCTCTCAACTTTGTCTTGAAAGAAATTAAGATATTCAATATGTTGAATTATATTTATTTACACTTATTACCTCGTCCTGGTTCTTGTATTGTGGACGTAACGACAATATTCACACAGCTTGTTGACAGAAGCATGGCCATGGCGATATTCATCCTAACTGAAATCTCCGTTTAAAAATGTTTTATGGATATAAATATGAACACAATGCTGAAAATATCCTTTTCAGACGTCATCATATTGATGAGTAGCAAATGCAAATGCAAAAATATATTTTATTATTGTTTTAGCCCTTAGCTCACATAGTTTACCTTGTAAATGAAATGAACAGAAATTCGCGTCTTTTGATTTCAATTATGTGAATGACTTGACTAATAGTTTGACATATAAACAGTTAAAACATATATATGTATAGTAATGTACCCACCCAAATCTTCTTATTTACATTTTGAAAAACGATTTTTGATGTGAGAATTGATTTAAAACAAAAGCGTTTTATTAACGAATTTTGTTTCAATATACCGGCATTATTTGTAGATGTAAAATATTGGTGTTTTGATGTCAGGAAGCACGAAATATCACCAAAAGAATAAAAAAATAGGTTAAATTTCATTTAGTAGCGAGCCTGTTTTACGATTTTTAAGTAATATCTCCTATGTTTATTTCGATGCACCGCCCAGAGTCTATAAATAATTCATTATTTTAAACTCAATATTGTCTCTTAATTATCAAAGTTTTATTTAGAACGAGAAAAAAAGATATTGCCAGAATTTTAGAAAGTATGATTTGTTTTCAAATAGACATTATAAAAATAAAACTAAAGATACACGAAAGTATGTTGTAAGCGAAAATGGATCACAGTGTTCAATAATTTTCTTTGAAAGTTTAAGATTTAACGAATTTTTTTATCGTCTAATAGGATATAAAGCCAATCAAATGAATGTAGATATATCCTTGGATTAAAGCTGATGGATTCTGAAAATACATGGTCCTAGCCACTAGCAGTACAAACAATAACTGTTTAAACATGAAATGTTGGATAGAAATCCTTAAAAGAACCAGCTAAAAACACAAAGTTATCGTGTCGCAGTTTAACGTTTCTATCACAATTTTTTTTTCTTAGAATAAGAAGTTTATTACATATGATATTACATGTTCAGTTTGTAATATAAAAATAGGAAATACAGAGAAATAATCCACATCTCTGACATATCATAAAAAAATATGCACATACACACACACAGCTACAAAATAGAAATTCAATTTCCACTGTTCAAACTTTGGAATTATTTGGACTCAACCACCTCTAGTACTCTGAACCAGTGATTCTCAAACTATTTCGTTACATGACGCACCTATAATTTAAAAGCATGATAAAAGAAAATGAAAGGCATTATTCATTGTATATACAAATGTTCTCCACTTTACTCAGTGCAATAACATTCTATTTATTTTGAAGCAAAGGTTCAGGGTCAGCGTTGAGACGTAACCAGAATTTATAAAAATACAAAAAAAAACTTTTCGGATTCTAAAAATATGCGAAACAATAACGTAGTATTTGTAATCTTTAAATATGATTTAAACACTTGTGTGTGTATATATATATATATATATATATATATATATATATATATATATATATATATATATATATATATACACATATATATATATGTGTGTGTGTGTGTATACATTGAACACTGTAATCGAAGAGAATGAAGGTACTACTACACGTGAATATATATATGTATATATATATATATATATATATATATATATATATATATATGTGTGTGTGTGTGTGTATGTATACATTGAACACTGTGACAAAAGAGAATAAGGTACTACTACTACACGTAAAAATACTAGACAGTTGGTCTCAAAGTGTGGGGATGTGATTCATTAAACCCACTGGCAACTTGCAGAAGCGTTATTATTGGGTTGCAAAAGAATAACATTTTTATAATTAACTGATCGTAAAATCTTTGCGAGAACTATTAACACTATTTTTTTATGAACCTAAAAACAATGTCTATTTGAACAAGTAAAATATTATAAATGCTGGCTAGCTCTTTGGTAGCAAGCTGGATCTTCACGACCCACATTATGAAGGTATCGGGTTCGACTCCCGGTGAGTGTCTATCATCTACATTTGTCTCCATGACCTTTGCACTATCGGATAAGATAGGGATGAATAATTGTCTTATTATTGTTTATAGGATCTGATAGGTAAACATCTTTTCTGGGACTTGTTACAAAAAAATGGATTTATCGGTTACCTACCATTCTTTGTATTTTTTTAATTAGTAAACTCCTCATTTTATAACTAATGTTCTTCCTCTATAAAAAGTTCAAATTTTCGTCCTTCTTATCAATATAAGTATCTTTGTTAGATCAATGACAAGTTAGTTTTTTTGTGAAAGTGTAACAGTGTGACATTTTATGCAACAGAATACAAGAAAGTAGGTTTTTTTTTAAAGAAATTACAAGACAAAATGTATTTTAGATTCTGGAAAGTTAATACAATGAACAAAAATACTTGACATTGATGAAGGGTGGATAGTAATATTTGATGAGTTAAAAACTCAGTGTATTTCATACGAAAATATTTAGATTTTGTTCATTTTTGTCTCAATGTTCGATGTGAAGATGTTATTTGGTTTTTCCGGTTTCTAAATGGATTTCAGACCAGTGCAAAATTGACATAAAGTGTTTATTATCACTACACCCTTACATCATCACTACATCACTACACCACTACATCAATACTACATCACTACATCACTACACCACTACTTCATTACTACACCACTACATCACTACTACACCACTACATCACTCGCCGTACAACAAAACATGAATGGAATTTCTTGTTCTGATTTTCACATACACAAAAGCTGAATAAGGTCGCTAGGTACCTGTGCATAGTAAAACAAATACTTGGTCGTTTTATATGGGCAGGGACAGTGGAAATACATTTACAAGTGTTACTTTATATATATATATATATATATATATATATATATATATATATATATTCCTATTTCGAACTTTGGGAGACAGGCTCAGATTTGATACCATCGGGGGACATTTTAGGAAACGCTGTAAAATATTAATATCCTATCAATGATAAGTTTTGAAAGACTTTTTATAACGTATTTGATGTCTACTTTACGATACAAGTTTCAATTTTAAAAAATAGTTGATATTAAAAGATATACGTTTTTAGTGCCACTCGGGGGACACGCCTTCAAACGCACTTTGGAGCACACGCCAGATAATTGGTCTCTCGGGGGACACGTTGTTCAACGTCGTTTAACTCAGCTATTTTGAAATATTCTGTTAACTTTTTTCCCTAGACGCACTCATTGACATTCAAGCAATTATTTAAATATTGTTTTTAATTAAAAAAAGTTAATTTAATATTAGTTTTAATCATTTTTGTTACTAATTGTACACTTTGTTTTAAGTATCGGCCTACTTTTATTCTATTATTGAATTTTTTTTCTACTATCAAGGAACGTTAAATAAGAACATTATTTATATAACATAAAAAAACAAAAAAATAAGTTTGAAACACTTTTTAATGACTTTTTGTTAATCTAATATATTTGCGACTTTGGGGGACACATATATGTCCCCTAACTGACGTCTCACGTCTTATCGTCCGTTGGGCGACATATACGATAGTGCAAAATATCACTTATGTTCGTGACGTATGTTACGAGTGTGGAAATATAACTTTATTAAAGACCATATTAAGTAATTTATATCCCTACATACATTACGCAACATCTATATCATATAATGTTTAGCTACATGAATTATTAAGACCTTACACTATAACTTATAATGTAATTGCAGTTACGATTGGTATTAATAATTTTTTTACGTCAGCACATTATACAGACTTCTTTAGCTATACTGTATGGTATTCGTCTATATTGTACCAATAGAAACTTTCAGCCTTCAATGTATACACCCATTTGACCATCAGGGATTTGTTTATTTACGATTGACCTAAAATGACCTTTGTACTTTGGGATCCGTATTTAGCATTGGTTAATCATTCAATGAATTTATATAAGAAAGGCTCTATTGTTATAACATCTTATTTTAGTAAACTATCAAAGGAGAAGTTGCAAGTTGAATTAATTGGGATTGAGCGAGAAACGCTGATAAATTTGAATTACATTATTCCAGATGCCCCTCCCATGGCTCCTCCCCCAACTGTCGAGATAGTTTATCTCAAAATACTTGTAGTGGCTAGAGCCCAAGGCAAGTGTCCAGATTGTCCAATCAATTACTTGGTATCAAGTCCACACAATGTGTGGAGAGTTTACATGTCAACATATTTTATAACTTTTACGCTTAAAAAAAAAATTTAAAAACAAAAAAATTATAAACAAAATCACACAGGTGAGGGTTTGCAGCATACTAATTTATTTGCAAAATATATAATATGGAAATAAATTAATGTTTTTTAGTAATAAAATGAGTCTAGCCTAAAAAGAAATGTATTTTATTATTGTTTTTTTTATTCCAATAGTCTTCTTATTTTTTGGCGCTCGTTGAATACTTTTGATATAATGGTTTGTATTTTTCTGCACTTCTGGTACCTCTGAAAGTATCTTATGTGTTCTTAAAAACTCCTGAATTTCCTTTTTCCTGAAAAATAGAACACATTTTTTAAGATACTGCAAACTATTATATTAAACCTTTTTCTTTGTGACAAAATTTAACAATTTAAATTATGTTAAAAGTTAGTGTTTACTAAAAAAAAACTTAAGTGTGTTTTAGTATATTGAGTTCTTGTTAGGTTGGTGGTTTGGGTGACTTAATAATGATTACTTATAAAAAGTCTAAAATACTTAAAGTTAAACTGATCTCCAATCCACGACATTAAGTCGAATAGTCAAGTGTGTACAGGTCCGTAGCGTACGGGGGGGGGGTGGGGGCCAACCACTCCCTCTGCGTTTTAACTGGCCCCCTCTGCTTGTTTGCTCTACTTAGTAACACTTATTTCCTGCCACACCTGCTATTGGCCTGACCCCTGCTGTGGAATGCCTGCTGTAGAATTTTCACGCTACCGGGCTACAGTGAACCTTTTGCACCTGGTAGATTATTACAAATATAACTTTGAAAATAGTTCATACTATTTGTGATTCTTCTTCTTTCCGGTTTACAAGAAATATGTAGAGCAGTTATAGATTTGAAGCTTTAAATGTGAATATACATTATCCCTATTGTGATTTAAAAAATAATTTAATTACTCATAGTTCACAAATTTCAGCTACAATGTGTATATAAAAACTGACCTTTTTTTTCTTTTCCATTCCTTTTTTCTTGTTTTAAACACTGCTGAACAGGGCTGCCTGCCAATGATTGCCTCAAACCTGTCTGTTAATATATTCATGAAAGAGATTATTAAGATGTTATGCAATTTGGAATAAATTCTAAAAGGTTTCAAATAATCAATTAGAAGCTAGTTTAAACTCACTTGTATGAGATTTGTTTGTATCGACCATCCAATGGCAGTTTTCAAGCTCACTATTTGTTATTTCAGTAGCCGCTAATGTATTTTTCGACAGTTCATTATTTGCTTATTCAGTAGTACTAGCTGTAGAGAGTAAAAACTGGATTATTGAACACCTTTTGATAATATATAAAATAATTAATTTTCATTATAAAAGTACAATGTCAAAAAATGCAAAAACTATACACTAAAATGTATACATTAAAATGTCTAACTTACCTTAAGAAACCAGCTATTAGCCTGTATCTAACTTATGTAAGCATCCACCTAAGTGAATAATTTGCTGCGTGTCAAGTGGAGTCTGATAAACCTGTTTGTTGATGTCCTCACTGTGGCACATGTGTGAAAAAAATACTGCCCCTTTCAATTTGGACATCAATTTGAGCATATAGTGTCGATGTCCTATGTCTGAATTTATCTGCAATAAAAGGAGATGTGGTCTTTTTTAATTTGAAAAAAAAAAATAACTTGGATGGAAAAAATATACAGTGTTTATGTTTAAACCTTTTCCTTACATTTTGATGTGTCTTCTCTCTTCAGAATATTTTCCTCTGGCTGCGTTATAACGTCTTCCTCTGGGTGATTTATCTCCCAATAGAGTTACAGCTACTTGTTGCGTATTACACATATCAGATATTTTGGTTTGCTTAACATAAATACTTAACGTTTCTTGCCTTTGTTTAGATAAAAGGGTGGGTGAAAGCTTCTTGATAAACTATTTTCACGGAAACCTGGAACATTCAAAATTATATTCATTATCAGATAATTAGTGTATTTCAAAATATAAAAGTAATAAAAATACACACAGGTTTAGGACCTATTATAATGTTTTATAAACAAAACAAACCTTTCAAGAGGTCTTTATTTTTCACTGTTTGGTTCATTAAAGCAGCCTCAACCATTCTTTTCCCATATGATTGATTGGTAGACATATTATAGCACCTATTTTGATGTACAGATATTTCAATATAACAGAAAGATTAAATGGATTTCTAAAATATATGTTTAGTATGGCACAGTAGCGTCACTAGGGGTTGCGGGACCCACCGGGTGACACTATTTTTTCGGGGTGACACAAAATAAACAGTTCTAAACTTCATAGAAGAAAAAAACTTAGTATAGTCAAATGTATAACCATGCAGAGCAGTAGCACAAGGCGCAACCATGCAGAGCAGTAGCACATGGTGCCACCATGCTGAGCAGTAACACATGGAGCCACCATGCAGAGCAGTAACACATGGTGCAACCATGCAAAGCTGTAACACATGGTGCCACCATGCAGAGCAGTAACACATGGCGCCACAATGCTGAGCAGTAGCACATGGCGCAACCATGCTGAGCAGTAACACATGGTGCCACCATGCAGAGTAGTAGCACATGGCGCAACCATGCAGAGCAGTAGCACATGGTGCCACCATGAAGAGCAGTAGCACATGGCGCAACCATGCAGAGCAGTAGCACATGGCGCAAACATGCAGAGCAGTAGCACATGGTGCCACCATGCTGAGCAGTAACACATGGTGCCACCATGCAGAGCAGTAACACATGGTGCCACCATGCAATGCTGTAACACATGGTGCCACCATGCAGAGCAGTAACACATGGTGCCACAATGCTGAGCAGTAGCACATGGCGCAACCATGCTGAGCAGTAACACATGGTGCCACCATGCAGAGTAGTAGCACATGGCGCCACCATGCTGAGCAGTAGCACATGGCGCAACCATGCTGAGCAGTAACACATGGTGCCACCATGCAGAGTAGTAGCACATGGCGCAACCATGCAGAGCAGTACCACATGGCGCAACCATGCTGAGCAGCAGCACATGGCGCAACCATGCTGAGCAGTAGCACATGGCGCAACCATGCTGAGCAGTAGCACATGGCGCAACCATGCTGAGCAGTAGCACATGGCGCAACCATGCTGAGCAGTAACACATGGTGCCACCATGCAGAGTAGTAGCACATGGTACCACCATGCAGAGCAGTAGCACATGGCGCAACCATGCAGAGCAGTAGCACATGGTGCCACCATGTAGAGTAGTAGCACATGGTGCCACCATGCAGAGTAGTAGCACATGGTGCCACCATGCAGAGCAGTAGCACATGGCGCAACCATGCAGAGCAGTAGCACATGGCGCAACCATGCAGAGCAGTAGCACATGGCGCAAACATGCAGAGCAGTAGCACATGGTGCCACCATGCTGAGCAGTAACACATGGTGCCACCATGCAAAGCTGTAACACATGGTGCCAACATGCAGAGCAGTAACACATGATGCCACCATGCAGAGCAGTAACACATGGTGCCACCATGCAAAGCTGTAACACATGGTGCCACCATGCAGAGCTGTAACACATGGTGCCACAGTGCAGAGTAGTAACACATGGTGCCACCATGCAGAGCTGTAACACATGGTGCCACCATGCTGAGCAGTAGCACATGGCGCAACCATGCTGAGCAGTAACACATGGTGCCACCATGCAGAGTAGTAGCACATGGCGCAACCATGCAGAGCAGTAGCACATGGCGCAACCATGCTGAGCAGTAGCACATGGCGCAACCATGCTGAGCAGTAGCACATGGCGCAACCATGCTGAGCAGTAGCACATGGCGCAACCATGCTGAGCAGTAGCACATGGCGCAACCATGCTGAGCAGTAGCACATGGCGCAACCATGCTGAGCAGTAACACATGGTGCCACCATGCAGAGCAGTAGCACATGGTACCACCATGCAGAGCAGTAGCACATGGCGCAACCATGCAGAGCAGTAGCACATGGTGCCACCATGTAGAGTAGTAGCACATGGTGCCACCATGCAGAGTAGTAGCACATGGTGCCACCATGCAGAGCAGTAGCACATGGCGCAACCATGCAGAGCAGTAGCACATGGCGCAACCATGCAGAGCAGTAGCACATGGCGCAAACATGCAGAGCAGTAGCACATGGTGCCACCATGCTGAGCAGTAACACATGGTGCCACCATGCAAAGCTGTAACACATGGTGCCAACATGCAGAGCAGTAACACATGATGCCACCATGCAGAGCAGTAACACATGGTGCCACCATGCAAAGCTGTAACACATGGTGCCACCATGCAGAGCTGTAACACATGGTGCCACAGTGCAGAGTAGTAACACATGGTGCCACCATGCAGAGCTGTAACACATGGTGCCACCATGCTGAGCAGTAGCACATGGCGCAACCATGCTGAGCAGTAACACATGGTGCCACCATGCAGAGTAGTAGCACATGGCGCAACCATGCAGAGCAGTAGCACATGGCGCAACCATGCTGAGCAGTAGCACATGGCGCAACCATGCTGAGCAGTAGCACATGGCGCAACCATGCTGAGCAGTAGCACATGGCGCAACCATGCTGAGCAGTAACACATGGTGCCACCATGCAGAGTAGTAGCACATGGTACCACCATGCAGAGCAGTACCACATGGCGCAACCATGCAGAGCAGTAGCACATGGTGCCACCATGCAGAGTAGTAGCACATGGTGCCACCATGCAGAGTAGTAGCACATGGTGCCACCATGCAGAGTAGTAGCACATGGCGCAACCATGCAGAGCAGTAGCACATGGCGCAACCATGCAGAGCAGTAGCACATGGCGCAACCATGCAGAGCAGTAGCACATGGCGCAAACATGCAGAGCAGTAGCACATGGTGCCACCATGCAGAGTAGTAGCACATGGTGCCACCATGCAGAGCAGTAGCACATGGCGCCACCATGCAGAGCAGTAGCACATGGCGCAAACATGCAGAGCAGTAGCACATGGTGCCACCATGCTGAGCAGTAACACATGGTGCCACCATGCAGAGCAGTAACACATGGTGCCACCATGCAATGCTGTAACACATGGTGCCACCATGCAGAGCAGTAACACATGGTGCCACAATGCTGAGCAGTAGCACATGGCGCAACCATGCTGAGCAGTAACACATGGTGCCACCATGCAGAGTAGTAGCACATGGTGCCACCATGCTGAGCAGTAGCACATGGCGCAACCATGCTGAGCAGTAACACATGGTGCCACCATGCAGAGTAGTAGCACATGGCGCAACTATGCAGAGCAGTACCACATGGCGCAACCATGCTGAGCAGTAGCACATGGCGCAACCATGCTGAGCAGTAGCACATGGCGCAACCATGCTGAGCAGTAGCACATGGCGCAACCATGCTGAGCAGTAACACATGGTGCCACCATGCAGAGTAGTAGCACATGGTGCCACCATGCAGAGCAGTAGCACATGGCGCAACCATGCAGAGCAGTAGCACATGGTGCCACCATGCAGAGTAGTAGCACATGGTGCCACCATGCAGAGTAGTAGCACATGGTGCCACCATGCAGAGCAGTAGCACATGGCGCAACCATGCAGAGCAGTAGCACATGGCGCAACCATGCAGAGCAGTAGCACATGGCGCAAACATGCAGAGCAGTAGCACATGGTGCCACCATGCTGAGCAGTAACACATGGTGCCACCATGCAAAGCTGTAACACATGGTGCCACCATGCAGAGCAGTAACACATGATACCACCATGCAGAGCAGTAACACATGGTGCCACCATGCAAAGCTGTAACACATGGTGCCACCATGCAGAGCTGTAACACATGGTGCCACAGTGCAGAGTAGTAACACATGGTGCCACCATGCAGAGCTGTAACACATGGTGCCACCATGCTGAGCAGTAGCACATGGCGCAACCATGCTGAGCAGTAACACATGGTGCTACCATGCAGAGCTGTAGCACATGGCGCAACCATGCAGAGCAGTACCACATGGCGCAACCATGCTGAGCAGTAGCACATGGCGCAACCATGCTGAGCAGTAGCACATGGCGCAACCATGCTGAGCAGTAGCACATGGCGCAACCATGCTGAGCAGTAGCACATGGCGCAACCATGCTGAGCAGTAGCACATGGCGCAACCATGCTGAGCAGTAGCACATGGCGCAATCATGCTGAGCAGTAACACATGGTGCCACCATGCAGAGTAGTAGCACATGGTACCACCATGCAGAGCAGTAGCACATGGCGCAACCATGCAGAGCAGTAGCACATGGTGCCACCATGCAGAGTAGTAGCACATGGTGCCACCATGCAGAGTAGTAGCACATGGTGCCACCATGCAGAGTAGTAGCACATGGCGCAACCATGCAGAGCAGTAGCACATGGCGCAACCATGCAGAGCAGTAGCACATGGCGCAACCATGCAGAGCAGTAGCACATGGCGCAAACATGCAGAGCAGTAGCACATGGTGCCACCATGCTGAGCAGTAACACATGGTGCCACCATGCAAAGCTGTAACACATGGTGCCACCATGCAGAGCAGTAACACATGATGCCACCATGCAGAGCAGTAACACATGGTGCCACCATGCAAAGCTGTAACACATGGTGCCACCATGCAGAGCTGTAACACATGGTGCCACAGTGCAGAGTAGTAACACATGGTGCCACCATGCAGAGCTGTAACACATGGTGCCACCATGCAGAGCTGTAACACATGGTGCCACCATGCAGAGCAGTAACATATGGTGCCACCATGCAGAGCTGTGACACATGGTGCCACCATCCATAGCTATAGTACAAGGCTGCCACCATGTAAAGAAGAAACAAGAGTGCCACCATGTAGAATGTCTAGAGCTGCTTCGAACAATCCTGAGTATTTTGCGAACGTTTGAAAAAAGGACGCATTTAGTCACATGGTTTCACATTTTAATGAAAGTAATACATATTGTTCTAAATTACTGTCAGTAATACTACCGTTAGTATCTCTTTAAGTATTTTAAAGTTTATTCTCTACGGTCTAGTGCAGGGAAATTCGTTCGAAATGTGTACCATTGCTCATGATGAATGTTTGGAGGGGGAAGGGGTGACAACCTTTTTTTTTTTGCACCGGTCGACACCAAACCATAGTGACACCACTAGTATGGCATATTATTTAATAAATACAAATCTAAAAATCTTAACAGTAGATATAATACAAAAACATAACATAAAATATACATTAACAGTTGGTAAAAGATAAAATACAGAAACAGTAGATACTTTAGATCAACAGCAGATACAACAAAGCAACAGTAGATACAATAAAGCAACAGTAGATACAAATTATGAAACAGTAGATACAAAATAAGCAACAGTAGATGAAAATACATCAACAGTATAGATACAATATATCAACAGTAGATACACTATAGCAACAGTAAATACAAAAAGCAACAATACATACAAAAACAGCAAACGTATATACAATATGGCAGCATTATATAATTTAAGCAAACGTAGATACAATACAGCACAAATAATACACGATACACACAGTAGATACTTTAGAGCTAAGACAGTAGATACAAAAAGCAACAGCCATGACAAAAAAAATGCGCAGTAGATACAATAAAGCAAAAGTAAATATGATATAGCAACAGTAGGTACAATATACAATACAGAAACAGTAGATTCATTATAGCAACAGTAGATTCATTATATCAACAGTAGATAAAAATACAGCAACAGTAGAAAAAATCTGGCAAAATAAGTTACTTTACAGCATAAGTTAAAACAATACAGCACCAATCGGTACACGTTACAATACAGAAACATTAGATACTCCAGAGCAAAGATACTATACGGCAACAGAAGAAACAATAGCCTACAGCAAAAGAAGATACAATACAGAGGAAGTAAATACAATACAGCAACGGTATATACCATATAGCAAAAGCAAATTCAAAACAGCAATAATAGATACATATCGGAAACAGAAGGTACAATATAGCAACAATACATACAATACAGCAACAGTATGTACAAGATACAATACGGAAACTGTAGATACAAAAATGCAACCGTAGATTTAATATAGAAACAGTAGATACAAAAAGCCACAATAAATGAACATACAGCAAAAGTAGATGTGATACTACAATACTAGGTACAACATACAATACAGAAACAGTAGATACTTTAGATCAACAGCAGATAAAACAAAGCAACAGTAGATACAATAAAGCAACAGTAGATACAAATTAAGAAACAGTAGATACAAAATAAGCAACAATAGATGAAAATACAGCAACAGTATAGATACAATATAGCAACATTAGATACAATATAGCAAAAGTAAATACAAAAAGCAACAGTACATACAAAAACAGCAAACGTATATATAATATGGCAACATTATATACTTTAAGCAAACGTAGATACAATACAGCACAAATAATACACGATACAATAAGAAACAGTAGATGCTTTAGAGCAAAGACAATAGATACACAATGCGACAGTAGATACAAAAAGCGACAGTAATGACAAAAAAAAAGAGCAGTAGATACAACAAAGCAACAGTAGATATAATATGAAAACAGTAGGTACAAGATACAATTCAGAAACAGTAAATACTTTACAGCAACCGTAGATACCATACAGCACAGAAGATACAATATAGCAACAATAGATACAAAACCGCAACTGTAAATATAATGTAGCAACAGTAGGTACAAAAAAGCAACAGTAGATACAATATAGCAACAGTAGATTAAAAACAGCAAAAGTAGATTCCATACAGCAACAGTTGACACACTATAGCTACAGTTGATACAATAGAGAAACAGTATATATTTTACATAAACAATATATACTTTGCATCATCAGTAGATATTATTCCGAAACAGAAGATACTATACAGCATGATAGCTACAACATAGCAACAGTACAAAAAATACAGCAACAATAAATACAATACAGCTATAGTATATACCATAAAGCAACAGTAGAAACCATACAGCAACATTAAATATTATAGACAAAATATAGATAAAATACAGCAACAATGGATATAGTACGACTACAGTAGATACAATACGTCAACAATATATACCATATTGCAAAATAGATGAAAATACAGATACAGTAGATACCATACAGCATAATAGATACAACAAAGTAACAGTACAAACACATACAGCTACAATAGATACAATACAACAACAGTAGATATAACAGACCAACAGTAATCAAATAATGTTATCTAGGAGGAAGAATAAGACATGTAACTAAATAGAAGAAATAGATTAATACATGGAGATTAACAATGGTAGAGTGGACCCCCCGGGGGGGGGGTGAAGACAAAAATTTTCTATAGGAGATAAGATATAAACAAAACTAAAATGAAAGAAGCTTTTTTGAAATAAAAAAAGTTATGTCAAACATTCGAAGCTTGAATACATTAAAAAAAAGTGCATAGGTATATGAATGCCTACTTACCTAAAGTGTAGATTTTCTTTACTGGAAACTTGAAACACTTTTTTACTCGATAAAGGCGGAAATTTTTTTTTTTTTTTTTTAAAAAAGGAGGGAGAGGACGGAGGAGACCTCAATATTTTTGGTTACCATTTCCCAATATCATCATTGGTTTTCCTCCGCCTCTTGGTTCCCACCTTTTGAGAATTTATTTTTAAAAACATACATAATGTATACATTTTTTAAATACTAAAGCCTTATTTTGACATTTTTATATTATATATATATACAGTGATTACTTTATAATAGTGTATTTTGAGTAAAAAAGTCATATACATATTTTTACGTGTGGTTTTCTTATTTGTTTGTTCTTGTTACAGAAACACATTTTCTCTCCCCTTGGGGGTATAATGGCTTTGGCCACTTATGTTGTACTTTGTTTTGGATTGACTTTCCTCCCCACAACTTCCTTCCCGCCTTTCTCAATTTTTTCCACTTTACCAGCTGGTGTGGTGGTTCTGGTAGAGAGAAAGGGGTGTTGAATGTATATTGTGGGGGTTTGTACAATATCACTTGTGTTATTTATTTCTCTTTTTTTTTGTCTTAGAACGACTACAGAGAATTTCTTTACAGACTATTTTACATAGTTATTATTATTATTTTTGTTTTTAAAAACAAAATTAAATATTACATATTTTTTAATTATAATTATGAAATAAATGCAAAATGCATG
The DNA here is from genome assembly GCA_021962125.1 of Bulinus truncatus. NCBI lineage: Eukaryota > Metazoa > Mollusca > Gastropoda > Planorbidae > Bulinus > Bulinus truncatus. The sequence continues at coordinate 3,673,395 of JAGDYQ010000038.1, read as the reverse complement.
TCCGGTTCTTATGACTAGGTTTTGCTTCTTGACGAATTCTGGTGTGTTCTGTGTTGTTTTTCCTGTAGAAAAAAGGCATGTTTATGGTCCCGTCGTCAGTAGGTCTTGTATTTTTAGTCTGTAAAGCCTGTCTAGCCCTTCCGGCGTTATTGTCCGTCGTTCGTATTTACTGTCTAGTCTGGCGTCCCATATTGTCTGTCTGTATGTCGCCAGGATTAGTATGTTTGTGTCGTGTTCTTGTCTGCTTACATTGTTTGGTATTGTGTTGAGTGTGATTGCTCTATCTGTGTCTAAGTGTGTTTGTGTTGTGGACTGTATTAGGTTATGTAGTGTGCTCTTTGTTTTTTGTATGGCGGGGCAGTGTAAGAAGGTGTGTTTTTCTGTGTCTTTTTGGTATCTGTTCTTGCAAAGGTGGCACATGTCTTGGATGGGTATAGGTGTCATGTTGTATATTAGTCTGTATGTGATTTCTTTCTGTCTATTGGTCATTTGTGAGATGTGTAGATTTTTGAAAGTTTCTGTGAAGTCTGTAATCCCTGTTTCTCTACCCCAGCGAATTCTTTGTTTTTGGTGTTTGTTTGCCTGTTGGATGAGTTGTGTGTATATATCTTTTGTTGTTTTCATCTGTATTAGTGAAGTGTTGGATTTGTGCGTTTGGATAACCTGTTTGTAGAACGGGGGTAATTGTGGTCCTGCGTAGTGTGGTGTGTTGTTGTTTGTCTTTAGGATTGGGTGCAGTCTCTGTCCGATATAAAAATCTACAAAAAGGGGTACTGACCTATGTTTTGTGTCGCCAGTCCGATGTATTTTACCCTAAGTGCTTGTATTTTTATTTGTAGGTGTTGTAGGTTGATTCCTCCGTGTAGTTTGTGTTGTGCTAGTAGTGTTGCGCTGAGACTATGGTGTGTGTTTTTAAAGATGAAATTTCTAATTATTTTGTTTATTTGTGTGAGTATTTGCTGTGGTGGCTGTAGTGTTGTTGCTTGGTAGAGTATTTTTGGGAGTATGAGAGTGTTTATGATGATTGCTCTGCTGAAAATTGTCTGTGTTCTGTATTGGTATAGTCTGAGTTTGTTTTCTAATTTCTTTATGCATTCTTTCCATTCTGTGAGGTTGTCTGATGGTGTGCTGTAGTATGTTATTCCTAGTATTTTCTGTTTGTTGGTGATTGGTATGTTGTGTATGTTGTTGGGTGGTGGTGTCTTTTTCCCTAAGTACATGATGCTAGATTTGTTGGTGTTGATGGATGTTCCGCTGCCTTTGCCATATTCTTGTAGTGTTTCGATTGTTTTGTTGATTGAGCATTCGTCTGTGAGTAGGAATGATGTGTCGTCTGCGTATGCTATGAGTTTCTTTTCTATGTTGTTTGGTGTCTTGATGCCTTTGATCTGTGGGTTTTGTCTGATGCTGTTGAGTACTGGTTCTAATGCTAATATAAATAACATGGGTGACAGTGGGCAACCTTGTCTAACTGATTTACCTAATGTGAATGTTTTTGTTAGTGTGTGGTTGAGTAATATTCGGCTGCGGGGTTTGTTGTATATTGTGTGTATCCATTGACAGAAGTGTGTTCCTAGGTTAGTTTTTTGTAGTACTTTGTGTAAATATGTGTGTGATATTTTGTCGAAAGCTTTTTCTTGGTCCAGACTGAGTATGATGTTTGTTGTTTTCTGGTTTTGTGTATAGTGAATTAGGTCTCTAATGTAGTGTGTGTGGTATGTGATGTTTCTGCCTTTAATGCTGCATTGTTGGTCCATGTGTATGAGTTGTGGTAGTTGTGTTGATAGTTTGTTGGCTAATGCTTTGGTTATTATTTTGTAGTCTGTGTTGAGCAGGGATATAGGTCTATAGTTGTTCACTGTTGGTGTGTTTCCTTTTGGTAGTAATGTGATGTATGCTTCTTTCATGGAGTCTGGCAGTTCTAGTTTGGTGTGTGCTTCGTGTAGTGTTGCTAGGAGTAATGGGGATATGTCTGACATGAAGTGTTGGTAAAACTCGGCTGTAAGTCCGTCTGGTCCTGGTGTCTTGTTCTTATTTAGTTGTTTGATGGCAGTGTGGATGTCTGTAATTGATATTTCTGTATTAGTGTTGCGGTCGTTGTCATCTGGTAGTGTTGTCGTGTACTGTGTGTATTTGTCTTGTATTGCCTCGTCTAGTGTGTCTTCTTTGTATAGCTCTTTGAAATGGTTGTAAAAAATGTTTACTATTTGTTCTGAGTCTGTGATTTCGTCTTGTCCTGTGATGATGTGTTCTCTTTGTCTTGATCTTTGTATGTGGTCCTCTATCTGTAAAAATGCTTTGGTGGGTGCTTCTGCTGTCTGTATCCTACTCCTAATTTTTGCTCCGTTTAGTTTGTGTGTGGCGAATGTTTGTAGTTTTTGTTCTATTTCCTCTATTTCGGGTGCTTGTGGGTTAATTTGTTTTAGGATGTTTAGCTTTTCTTTTAGTTTGTCTCTTGTCTTGTTTCCTGTTGTATATGTTTGCTTATTTCCTGAGTGACATGTCTGATTGTTTTCTTGAAAGTGTCCCAGTGGTTTGCTAAGTTATGTTTGGGTATGATTTGTGTATACATTCCTATTGTGTGTTTGATTGTGTTGGTGTATTTTGGGTCTTGTAGGAGGCTGTTGTTGAATTTCCAGTGTGGTGAGTGTTTTGCTGTGTTTGTTGGGTTTATCTCTAAAAGCACTGCCTTGTGGTCTGTGTAATTTAGGGTATCTTGAAGATGTTGTATATTGTAATTGTGTGTGTTGTCTGGGATGAGGAATTTGTCCAGTCGTCCGGTGTGTGTGTGTTTTGTTTTGCATGTTGTATCAGTTCCTTTAGGGTATTTTTGTCGGTAAGGGTCCATGAGTTTGAATGCTTTAACTATTTTGTCGTATCTTTTTATTGTCCTTATGTTACTTTGTCCGCTTGTCCGTGTTGCTCTGTCTTGTTTGTCTATGGTGCAGTTAAAATCTCCACCAATGATTAACTGGTTCTGTTGCCTGTTTTGGAGGTTGTCGTGTAGTGTCCGGTAAAAGTCGTATTTGTCTTCCGCATTGGGGGCGTGTATGTTGCAAAGTATGTATTTGTGTGGTCGGTTGGGTTTCTCTATTTCTACAATTGTTTGCCTTCCACTATTGTTCGTGTGTACTTGTGAGATATGCCAGGTGTCTGAGGTCTGGAGAATAGCGCATCCTATCATGTGTCTTGTTGTCTTGCTGAATGCAGTGTTCGTGAGTCCTAATTGTGTTGTAATTTGTTGTGCTTCAAGTTCTGTGTTTATATTTGTTTCTTGTAAAAAAATGAAGTCTGGTTTGTGTTTATGAATGAGTTCTATAATGTGGTGTGTCTTACGTCTAAGTCCTTTTATGTTGAGGGACAATAATTTTAGTGTTAGTTCTGTCATTTCTGTCTCTGTTCAGTTGGGTTTTTGGTGGGGGTGTTTAGCTGTTCTGTTGTTTATTCAGATATTGTATGTCTGGGGTGTTTCTGTTTGGGGTGATTCTGACAAGAGTCTTTTTCTGCTTGTCTCTAGTTTGCGTGGCTTGAGTGAGGGTGTTGGTGGATTTGTTGGTGTTTCGGGTGTGTTGCTTGTACTAAAAGTGTTGTAGGTGCTTGATGTTTCTGTATTGTAGCTTGTGTTTAAGGTTGTTTGTTCTGAAATATTAGTGTCTAGTGTTTTTGAGGAAAGGCCTGTGTTTGTGTATTCTGTGGATTCAGAAACATTTCTTGAGTCAAGTATCTCTGAACCCAAGCTTATGTTTGGTGTTTGAGGTGTGTTGTCTTCTTTGGGTGTCTCTTTTTGTTCCGACCGGATTTGTGGCGTGGGTGTTGAGTTTATTGTGGTGGGTGTTCTTGGTGTGGTGTGTTTTGTAGGTGGTGCAATTGTTTTAGACTTGGCAGGTGTTGCAGCTAGGGCAGGTGATCTGAGTGGGGCTGTTTGAATTTGGGTGTATAGTTTTGGTGTATTTTGTTTGGTTGGTGTGCTTGTATTTGCGGGGCTGTTTTGTAGTTTGTATGTCAGTTGGCGTCTAACTGACTTTGTGTTGGGTGTCGGTAGAAGTGTTTTTTTTTGTAATGTGTTGTGAGGGCTTGCTTAGTGTGTGTCTTGTTTTTTAGGACGTCTGCGTATGTTCTGTTTGTGTGTTGTCTGTTTGGTTTTTGTGGGCATTTGTTTGTAAAGTGCTCTGTAGATGCACATTGGAAGCATTGTTGCTTCCGCCCTGGCACTTGCACCAGAATTTTGTGATGTTTTTTGTCGTTGAGAGAGATTGTCACGTAATGAGGAATTTCTGTGTGTTCGTCTCCGTCAAAGAGAATTGTCCAAATGTCTGCCCTGTCGGGGTGTCTTGTTAGGATTATATTTTCGTTTTTTATGAAAGTTTTTGTTAGTGTTTTTATTTGTTGTGTGCTGAGCGTTTCTGGCACCCAGTGCAATATGGCTTTGTGTGATTTTCTGTTCATTGTTTTAAATGTGAAAGTAGTGTTGTTGATGTTGACGGTGCTGTTGTGAATGTTAGAAATGTTTTTTTTGTAAGTATTTTCCTCTATGTTAGAGAACCACACTGTTGGGTTTTCGAATCTGTAAACTGCTTTAATTTGGTGGTGTTCTATTTTGTATTTTGTCTGTAGGATGGTGGTCAATGTCTGAACTGTGATTTGGAAAGGATTAGCTCCAGCTATTTGTATATGTACTGTGTTTTTGTTATGGATATTGTTTGTGAATTCCATGTTCTTGCCAAAAGAAGTGTAAACAAGAGGAAATAATGAAAAAAAAAATAGCACAAGAAAACCGAAAGCCTAGGAGGGTAGGGGCAGAAGGCAGCCGCGTGTTGTTTTTTAACTGGTAAAATAACGAAAAAAAGACAAAGGATACAAAAAAGGCCTTGTGGGGTAAAGATGATGTTTTTTTAACTGGTAAAAAAACGGAAAAAGAAACAAGATACAAAGAGGGCTTTGTGGGGTAAAAGTGGTTTTTGAAATATTGAAGGTTGAAAAGGATATAATAATTCAAAGGAAGGATTGAAAAAGGGTAATGAAAAAAAAGACTAAAAGGGGGTAAAGTGACAAAGGGGGTTTTGAAGAAAAAAAAGGATCGGTCTACTTAAAAGGAGTTAGGAAAATGGTTTTTTTTAAAAAGAAAAAAAGGGCACAGAAATGGAGAAAAGAAAAGAAAAAGGCGGAAAATTGAATCACTTAGTAAGGTAGTTTCAAAATGTTCGCTTTAAAGTGTCTTTTATACTATTTTATACTCAGCCGAATTTCCTTAACCAACCAACTGGCGACCTATGTCGTAATAAGATCAAAAAGTATAACGCAAGAACGTTTCTTTCGCACAGTAATGAAACCGTGAAATTCTCACCATGTATCCAATTCTTTACCCGCTTTGTTGTTCGCAAAAAAGAAAAACGGCGGAAGGTGGGGTGGGGGAGGGAAGAGGGGGGGGGGTGGTGAAAAGGTGGGGGGGGGGGGGGTAACCAGAGGTCTGATTTTTTCCTCAGCATTAGATTGAACATCACCTTATGACTCTTGATGAGCGAACATAATCAAATGAATAGTATTACACTCATGAATATGATTCTATGGATACATTTTTAACTGTTACTTTACTTTTATTTTTTAAAGAGGTTTTAATAATCAGATTGCAGCTAAATTAGTTTGAAAAGTTTGTATCGTATTGAATAAATAAATCATATTTATGTTACACTGTACTGATTTAATACAGTGGTCCCCAACCTGGACTGTGGTCCGGTACAAATCTATACAAAAAATTTTACTGGACCGAACAAGAAACATTAAATTAATATCCATATTGATATTGTGGTGTATTTCCTTCGAAATTGTGCGACTTTCTAAGGACGAGAGGCTAGCAGGGAGCTAAGCGGCTGTGAGCAGCTGAGGCATTGTAAATTAAAACAATTTAAAATGTAAATAAGCATCGTCTTCCGTCACTTACGGACAAAAATTTAATAGGCACAAAATTGTAGTGAATAATATTGTTTATATTAATTCTCAATAATATTAATTAATTAAATATATTGCTTATATAAAATATGAGAAAGAACATTTTCAATAGAATACGCAAAGAAAAGGGGGGGGGGGGAAGCTTTAAAAAAAATGGTCGGGTGGGGGTGTGATGAGGTGGGAAGACAGAAATATACCATCGAAATATGAAAGCCAAGTAGTTGTCAGGTGGGGGAGGCGATGAGCTGGAAAGACAGGAATGTATTATCGAAATGTCAGAAGCTCAGTAGTGGTCGGGGTAACCACTTTTTTAAGAGTTGGAAAGGGGGGGGGGTGGGCTTGGCGAACGTGGATGAACACTGAACTAAGCTTCAAAGAACGTGCCGACCAGTGGCGATACCCGACATTACGTCACTCACTACGGCGGAAGGTGGGGGTGGGGGGGGGGGGTAACCAGATGTCAGATTTGTTCTTCAACATTAGATTGAACATCACCTTATGACTCTTGATGAGTTAACATAATCAAATGAATACATTTACATTCATGCATAAAATCTATGGATACATTTTAACTGTTACTTTACTTTTATTATTTAAAGAGGTTTTAATAATCAGATTGCATCTAAATTAGTCTGAAAAGTTTATATCGTATTGAATAAATAAATCATATTTATGTTACACTGTACTGATTTAATACAGTGGTCCCCAACCTGGGCTGTGATCCGGTACAAATCTTTAAAAAAAAATTACTGGACCGAACAAGAAACATTAAATTAATATCCATAATAATATTGTGGTGTATTTCCTTCGAAATTGTGCGACTTTGTATTGAAGAGAGGCTAGCAATGATTTAATAGACACAAAATTCTAGTGAATACTATTGTTTATATTAATTGTCAATGATATTATTTAACTGAATATATTGCATATATAAAATATGACAAATAACATTTTAAATAGAATGAGCGAAGAAAAAGGGGGGGGGGAAGCTTTGAACAAAAATTAATGGTCGGGTGGGGGTGCGATGGGGTGGGAAGACAGAAATATTCCATCGAATTGTCAAAGCCAAGTAGTTGTCAGGTGGGGGGGGGGGCGATGAGCTGGGAAGACGGGAATGTATTATCGGAATGTCAGATGCTCAGTAGTGGTTGGGGTAACCACTTTTTTTAAGAGGTGGGGGGGGGGGCTTGGCGGACGTGGATGAACACTGAACTAAACTTCAAATAGCGTGCCGACCAGTGGCGATACCCGACAGTACGTCACTCACAATGCATTGCTACCGTCTTTCCTCTCTACACGCTACGTTGGGTTTTTCACAATAGATTTATAAAAAAAAAATAAGCATACTTTTGTAAATGCTGGATTGTTTTTTGAAAAAGATTATTGTGATAAAGATTTCCTCAAACGATAATGCCAAATTGTCATAGCAAACAACATTTATAATTATTAACCATTATACAATTAGGGAAATAAACAGTAAATATTCTTTAACACGTCGAAATGATTTATAATTGCATCGGTGGAAATATATTTCTCTTTATATATAGAACAATATTAATACTAAAAAGTAAATGCAAATAAATATTTTGTTTCTCTTTTCATGAAGGCGATAGCAAAATATTGCACCTGAGCAGCAAATAGCCTAGACACTGATCAGCTAATGACAAATATTGATTCTATTACTATAATCGAGTGAGTTCTGTTTAATAACTTATAGCAGATTCACTTCTTATACAAAATGATTCGAGCGAGGTAAATTAAAAATCGAATATCATGGTGATTTTTTATACTTACTGTTTCAATTACTAAATTAAAGTACACCAATAGATATTAAAAAGCTTATATCAGATGACCAATAAAACATAACAACTCCGTCACTGTATGCATTCGAATAATTGACTGTATGTTAAAAGCTAATACCAAGTTAAATTTTAAATTATAAAACTCATAGATTGTATCACTATTGTGGAGTTTGGAATATTTAAATGTTCATAGCATATTGACTTATAACACTTATTGATTCTGTCACTCAATTTGATCTACATATGTGATACAAATTTTAAGAAGAAAGTTGACCGATGATAAGAAAATATGATTACAATCCCCTCAAGTCACCTAAACTTCCTAAGCGATTTATGTTTAGGCTGTTCGCCTTGATCGTAAAGTCACTTGAATAGGATGGGGAGAGGATTCTGACAATTCTAAGATACAGTAAACCTAATATGTGGTCTAAGCCTAGCAGCCTCGTAGCGTGAAAATTCTACAACAGTTTGCCCCCGTCTATACTATAACCTGGTCAGCCACGTGGCCACACGATTTATTTATTTTTCAAGGGCAACAAAAAAAACAACAACAGTTTATTGCTACAAACATTTCACAATATAAATACTACTACGTAGTTGTTGTGTGCCTGTGAGTTGTTGTGTGTCTGTGAGTTGTTTTTTTTAAAACAAAATGTAAAGGTTCTCGTGAAACTTTTCGTCAGAAAGATTTAAGTAGTTGTAATATTTTTCTTTAAATCCCTATTATTACTTGAATTTTCGTTTATATTATTTATGAGTTGATACTAAAAAAATCTTTGTTTAGATAATCATTTTTTTTCTAACAAAAAACCAATCATTGGTCAATGATATTATGTTAAAAAACTATGCCCATTGTAGGGGTGGGTGGGAGATAGATAATGAGCCAGATTAAAAATAGAAGCTAGCGCAGAGTTCAATGGGTGGGGGGGGGGGGAAGAAATGTACACTAATGTGTCAAAAGCCAAGTCGTCGCAGGGTATAATAAAACAGGATGGTCAAGGTAGCAAGTGAGTGTGTGTAGCCGTGGGGGGAAGGGGTAGTAAATGGCGAACGTACAAACCTACCCGTGTGGGTCATTAGCATTTTATTGCCTCTGGCTATTTGGGGAAAGAAGGGTCGGGGGTGGGGGGGGGGGTCAGCCACAAACGAGGATTTCAGTCTTTACTATCTGTTAAGTACGTCTCGCATTTCATTGCCACTAAGCCATTACGTCATTGGAATTTTCTTTCAGAGGAAAATACTTTGGTAAAGATGGTTATTTATTAATAGTGAGTCTATCATAAAAAAGTCAGTTAACATATATGTCTTTATTAAGATGCACTAAAATGTTGAAAAGCATTCCTTAGATCATACATGTATTTATATAAATTATCGTTTAACCTATCATGCTGGCCAATGCCTGAAGTATACCATAATATATACATAGTAAATAATAGAATAACAGAATAGAACAAAAATAATATGTAAATTACTGGACTAACAAGTTACTAGTAAGTTACTACTGTACTATAACTCGACCTTCCAAAAAAATTCTTCTATTACGATTTTTAACAAAAGCTGAAACCCATCTCCAGCCTTTAATTATAATATTACTCTTTAATGAGTTTTGTTTTCCAGTATTGACTGTTTGGTTTATAATTATCCTGCGACTACACTATCCGGCGTAGTAAACAATAGTTATCCGCAAAAAATAAATGATTATATAGTTTGAGTAATAATGATACAAACATTTTCTTGAAAAAAATTTCAGTAATAAAATAAGTTTATTATACTAGTATGTGTAAGGCAGTTAATTAGTATGTGTATGGTTGTACTGTCTAACCGTCATTTGCAGAATTGGGAATGTGTCATTAGTTCGGATCACAGATTATATATAATCTATGGTTTGGATAGTTTGTATCTTTCAAGTGAAATAATATTTTATTAGATTTCAAAATCTGTTACAGCTAAACGGGCGTTAATAGTAATAATTAAATAAATGTAGCACCCAAAGTTATCAAAACAGATAGTCTTCACCAAAACACTATACCGGTACATTAGATCCCGAATCGTCTTCACCAATACACAATATCGGTACATTAGATCCCGATTAGTCTTCACAATACAAAATACCGGTACATTAGATCCCGGATGGTCTTTACCAATACACTAAACCGGTACATTAGATCTCTAATAGTCTTCACCAATACACATTACCGGTTCATTAGATCCCGGATTGTTTTTACCATAACACAATACCGGTACATTAGATCCCGGATAGTCTTCACCCAAAGTTATCAAAATAGATAGTCTTCACCGAAACATTATACCGGTACATTAGATCACGGATGGTGTTTAGACTCTTTACCAATACACATTACCGGTTCATTAGATCCCGGATAGTTTTTACCATAAAGAAATACCGGTACATTAGATCCCGGATATTCTTCACCAATACATAATGCCCGTACATAAGATCCCGGATGTCATCCTCTATACAATACACAATACCGGGACATTAGATCCCGTTCTCTTGTCCCTGTATAGCCTGTAAACTGGGAGCGAATCTGTTATGATAACGAAACCAGTCCCCTACTGCAATAACTCATCAATGTACTTCACTACCTTCAGATTGTTTACTATACTTTTATCATCTGTGGTAAGTCCACAAAAAAAGGATTGTGACATTTCACATATTTAACATATACTATTTTTGAGTGTGTCACAAATGCACAACGGACAAAACCCCCAGTGAACATAACCCCTAGCTGACGAAACCCACAACGGACGAACCCTCAAAATATAAAAATCGATTTTGAGTCAATATTATTCATATTTCTATATATGCAAAGTTGACCATGGGCTAAGGGAAATGTTTGTCGATGTAAGAGATCATGTCTGTTAACACAGTCTATCAATAGGCATGTTTCTAATTGTTTTACGTAAATAAAGGATTGGCTTTCGACCACTGTGGTTGTTAAGCTGTTTTTTACCGTCTGTTATAAAATGTATGTTTGACATGAGAATTAAAAGGTAGAATAAAGATACGGTCAGTCTTGACCTTGGGCTAAAACCTTTAATTTTGTTTGTTTTACCTGGTAAGATAAGCAGCCTGTTAATGTAAAGCTAACAATGGATTAACTTTCGACTACTGCGCTGGAAGGGCTAATGCAGCTTACTAGGATACTTTGAAACAAAAATTCACTTCAAAATACGTAAGGTAAAACAAACAGCTTACGAACCGCTGTGGTCGAAATCCAATCCTTTATTTAGGTAAAAAAACATAGGAACATGCCTATGATGACAGACTTGTATCGACAAATATTTCCCGTAGCCCATGGTCAAGGTTATTTATACAAAAGTATCAATGATATCGATTTAAATACGATGTAATATTTTGAGTTTTTGTCCACTGATGTTTATGTCCTCTGGGGCTTTAGTCGTCCTACACTCGTTTTTTCGTGGGGATTTTGTCCGAATACCGAATCAGTGCCATTTCGACATTAATTTCTGACAAAAAATAGCAGACTGATACACGTGTCATGAAATTTCAAAATTATAATAGCTACCGGTAATCTAAATCATTTGGTTTTTATCTACCAATCATTGATGTCATTTCCCAAAAGATGAAATTTATTGATGTTTAGAATATGCATCCTTACCCCCCCCCCTTGCACTTCTCCATGTCAACAATTATAAGATATTTTCAGACCACCTTACCCTCTCTAAGCTGTTGAAGAAATTAATGGACGAACCCTTATACCTTGTTCTTTGATAACCACGTTGCGAATTAATGAAATGTATGCACTTGGTCAAAGTGAAGCTGGGACTATAATTGTTACTATTATAACTGTCAATCACATAGCTTATAAATAAAACATCTTGAGTAACGTCAGATTGAATACACTATGACTAATTATGTTACTATTTTAACTAGTCCACACAAACACTCTATATCTTTGGTCAATTAGCTAACTATCCTTTCATTTGCATGTGTGTATATGTATATATTTTATGGCTGTGTGTTGTTATGTGTGTTTAATAACGATTTTTTATTTTGAATGGCATTCTTTATATTTATTACTAGATAAAATTCAATGCGTAATTATTACTATTTGTCTAGTTGAAATAAAATTAACCTCAATACTGTAAGGCTGTGGAGATATAATTCAGAAGCCGGCTGACCTTCAGCTTGAAAGATTAGGTGTGAAATTTAGCACCGACTCTTTAACATCTGGAAATGTCCTCCTTCCCGCTCCTCTTTTACACTTCTGCTTTTGTATCTACCGAACACATCTTTCTTATAATGTATATACACTACCACATTCAGAAGCGAATTTAACTAGTGTGATGTAGAAGGAAAGTTAACGTTTGCACTTTACTATGAAATTTTTAATTCATAACTGCAAATATGAGAATGCCTTTGTTATATTTATATATTACCTTTTTTGACTCTATGAAGTTATAAAGGAATACATTAATGCAACATTGTACTTTAGTTACTGTCTTATGTCTTCGGATTTTCTATCAAACATTGTACTGCTAAATTTCACTGAAAAAAAGTCAACAAAATACTTAGCCAACTTTTATACAATTTGTGACGTCTTTCTTTTAACGGGAGTAAAAACTGACAAATATATATTTCTTTTTTTCTATAGCACTGGAATAAGCCTAAACAAAGTTAAAGTATGCTTCTGTGGTCTTAAAACGACCGCTTGCTAATCTTAAGCCCGTATTAATTTTGACAACTGGGGCCCCATCGTACCAAAACTCTAAAGTATTTTGTACCGATCCGTAGGAAACTGCTATTTTGTTTTTTTAAGTATGACTGCCGTAATGTTAAACATGCACATAGCATTCCTTTTGTACAAACAAACACTTTGGATCATCAAAAAACAAACGATTACGCTTAAATTTGTATTGTGCTAAGGTAAAAAAGTAAAACATTTAAAAGATCACTTTTGTATATACTAGTAGATAATAATAGACAAAATGCTCAAGTCATTATGGCAAAAGAAACAATTTGAAATATTTGGGAATTTTATTGCAAAATGCATTAAATATTCCACACGCTCACTTCGGTCTATTCAGCAAATTTTGACTAAATAAAGTAAATCATAAATGTAAGTCATGTTTTATTTTGGAGGAAAAGGAGGGGGGGCGGAATAAGCTTAAATGTCAGCTTTTAAAAGATATGAAAATGGTTTTCCTATTATAAAAATCACTGAATTTCCCTATAAGAATTGAATAACATCACCATTAATTTATCTCGACCAATCATATTAACAGCAAATCATCGTTTAGATAACCGTTAATAAGAAACTTACTTTTTCCACGCCCATGCCATATTTGACCAATGAACGACGTAGGCTACGCGTGGCGGGTGTCGTCGGCATCCGTCCGTCTCGAGAGACGATGGTGTAGCTGAGTCTACAAAACACCGCCGGGAATGGCTGTGCAGTCCGACTCGGGAGTGGCAATCCCTGCCGCACTTGTCACACTTGAAGATAGTGGGTTGTTGTAGTTGT
>JAGDYQ010000038.1:3642834-3659640 GCA_021962125.1 Bulinus truncatus | reverse complement strand
TCACATTATTGGTTGCAATGTTCACATCAATGTTCACATTATTGGTTGCAATGTTCACATTATTGGTTGCGCTGTTTCCACCGCCTTGCAGCGTGATGACGTCATCATGATTTAACCCTGCGAGAAAACCACAAGACCTGCGATTTGTGGCCTAGTGTAGTCAGATTATCTCCTTTGTTGCATTCCGTCCAATGTAAACGAATAGACTTTATGACATTTGAAATAGAGATATTGGTGAGCATCAATACAGTATGAGAAATACGAATAGTAGAAAGGAGAGGGTGTGGGTGTGTATGTGTGGGAGGGGCACACAGACCAAGAACGAAGGGAAGATAAAGTTAATCTCGTTATGATTGTTTTCATTCGATTGATTTAACCATTTATTTACCACATCAAACGTTGAACTGTTATTTTTGTACACATTATAATGTATATCTTGTCATAGACAAAGTTGATGCCAGAAAGACATTTTCATTTTCTGTCTAGCTTGGTCGGTCTCAATGGAGAAGTTAACTTAAATCTTCTGTTCCAGAGGTGGAGCAGAGTTAGAGGGGGGTGGGGTGGGGGGAGTGAAAGGGGAAATAATGAATTAGGAAAATCAGTTCTAGCCAGGGCCGTATCCAAGGTGGGTGTGTTAATGGCGGCTGCAGTGGTAGGGCTCATCTATAAATTGATCCCAATAAACGGTATCAAGCGCAATACGCCGCTGCTGAAAGAAGGCATTGGCCCATTTAATAGCTCTGCAACATAGGGGCGTATTACGTCTTAACATTTTAATAAATCTTTTTTTTCAGTAAATGATTGATTTTTTTAAGTGTGTTATTTATATTTAATTAGATATTTTTAAATTAGTGATGGGACAATATTACATTTTTACAGATTCTGAGACCGTTACAGATTTCTAAAACTTCCAATAGTTATATAATGAAGTTATAGATTTAATAGAATACACGATAATGCAAGATATAGGAACATTAATTTCTAAAGATGCAGTTTTGGAATCAGAGTTTATGCTAAAAGTTTCCAATTCCACATTAGAAATAGTCCAGATATTTTAGTATGTACTGTTTAATATGAATCTTCTTCCTTTGGCTCTACAGCCCATTTAGGGCCCTGGCCTACCATGTTTAATATGAAAACATTTATAAAAAGATCGTGTTAAAAAGCTTAGTCATTTAGTATATGTGTTGAATATATCTTTGATTGAATACTGCACAAATTCATCTAAGACATATGGGACATACTACTGAGAATACTAAGATACAACATTTTTATATTTACTACAGAACATTCTGCTTTAAATTAAATAAAAGTCCTCAATAATTGAGGACTTCTCTCCCTTTGAGCTTTTAAACTCTATGACAAGAGCAGCTAAGATGTAGAAAAATAGCTGAATGTATATTGCTTTTAATATAGGAAATGTGTGTCTTCAAAAAAAGAAATGTGCAGTACATAATGCTTCTAGAAAATTAAATCATACTAATTAGTTGCAAATATTTTCAACAGCTTAAATTTAAATTACTATCACTTTTAATTCAATAAAATTAAACACTAAAAAGACAAGGAACAGAAAAGTTAACTTAGAAAAAAAAACTGAAATTCAATTTTTTATCAAACAAGTTTATCAAATTTATTTTAAAAACAACAGTCATTAAATTTGAAATGACAAGAATAAATCTATTTAAAAAACCAAAAAAAGATTAATGCATAAAATGGAACGCATAAAGTTGTAAACTCATTGGTCTCAACACACACACAAGTTATAAAATGCAAAGTGTGAAAAAACAAAAATCCAACGCATGAACAATTAAAATATCAATAATAACATCTTAACACAGAATTTATGCTTAAAATAAATGCATCAGAAAACAATGTTTAATTAAGCAAGTGAATACAAAATATTTTTTTTTACTGTACTAACAACTTTAGTTTCACAAACGCCTTTCGATTGAGATCTTAAACCTCAAATGTACACAGATGCAATGGAACCATTCCATCTAATCTCACGCTGTACCATATTTATCTCCCCAATCAATCCACACAAGTATAACAGAATTATCGGTATATTTCATTTTTTCAACTCTTGATGTCAATTCAGCCCAAGATTCACAATTAAAACCATTTGTAATTAGTGATGTAATGATTGTAAATAAAACAAGCAATTAAGGATTAAATTGATTTCAAAAACTTTATAGGGTAATGCTAGCAGTAAAAAAAGATTATTGGGATATTTACTAAAAAGAATATTGAGATATTTACTAAAAGGAATATTGGGATATTTACTAAAAGAATTATTGGTACATTTACCAAAAGGAATATTGGGATATTTACTAGAAGGAATATTGGGATATTTACTAAAAGGAATATTGGGATATTTACTAAAAGGAATATTGGGATATTTACTAAAAGGAATATTGGGATATTTTCTAAAAGGAATATTGGGATATTTACTAAAAGGATTACCTAAGCTATCAGCATTAGTAGCATCTTAATTTAGGCCGTGGCACATAGAAAGCAAACTACTGAATTGCTTAGTAAGGATAAATACAGAGTGATATCCCAAAATGAGTTTGGACAACAGGAAAAATATCTCTTCTGGTGTCTCCATCTTCATGGCGAGTTACAAATGCGAATGCTAAACAATGTGGCTTGTGTTTTAAAATCAGTGATTTGATTTTGACAGGTATATAAAGTGACATTCCTCGATGGGTCCTAGAAAACTTATCATGTCTTCAAAATGATTGTAAAAAAAGTTTTTGCAGATGAATAGCTTCGTGCAGAAAATGTTGTTAAATGAACATTGCCAGCAACACTCCAGACATTAAAAAACACCCTTCATTATTTAATGCTAACAAATAAAAAAAAAGTACACTTATACACAAGCCAGATGTTAGACTTTGCAAATCGCAATATAATGTCTGAAGTTGCGATGCAAAATGTTTGACGAAGTATAGTAAGCTGAGAATCAAAACTTAAAAGTTTATCCAAGGAGATGCTCAATGAGCAGTCAGTTCATTCGAACAATGTAATAATGAGTGACAAGAAGTCCCCAACAATATTTCATAGTGTGAACACCAGAAAGTGGAAATAATTATCCAGGTTGAAATAACCATCTGTAATTTGAAGTCTGTCCCACCTACACACACTATAGTGCAAAACAAAAACACAATCACCAACTAAAACATGTGAAAGTCCAGCAGTTCCAGAGAAATATTTATCTACACAAAATAAACCTAAAAAAACTTGCATTTCACTCCCATCTTTGGATTTAACTTTGAAATTTTGTTCTTTCTCAATGTGTATTCTGATATCACAAGTCGAGTTTCCACTACCTCAATAACATCCGTGTGGCTGTTCCCAAATAACAGCTCTTCAGCCTGTTTGAAAAAAGAAAAAAACAATTGAGACATTTTTTACAGTATAATAACCATGTTTCTATCAGCATCTTAATCCCCATCATGAGAGATACCAGATTTCAAAAACACTTGATGCCTAGAGGCGCTCATAATGATGTTTAGACATTAAAATAAGTATACTTCTATAAATAAATGTATATATTATTTATTCAAATGCGAAAAACATGTACACACAAAAAATGATTTTAAAAAAAAAACTTTGTACTTCTTTAGAAAAGGTTATCAGGTCAAAGATCAAAGATCACAAACAAAACTCATAAGATGCTTCCAGCCTTGACCTTTACACCGCTACAAATGGATGTGAGCGGAAGAACAAACTTTAATTGTACTGAATAATAATAATAAAAAAATAAAACAACGTCATTTTACAAATTTCATGTCAGAAAATATTGAAATAAAACCAATTATAGTAATAAAAAATGTACTCACTTTTGATTCGCTTGGATTTCTTTCAATTCAGTTCGACTTATGGTGTCTAATTTACACTCAAAAGACTCCAGATAGATACACCACTAACATAAAGAGCAAGACAGTAAAAGTCCCGTCAAAGGTATGGTTATCTGATATTTGAAGACTTGCGGTTGTTCAGCACGACATCTATTGTCAGAGAATATAGGAGACAATGATTAGCTGGTGATGATGCTGTATATATGTACAAATAAAAAATATAAATATAATTTAAAACCAAATCATTCTAAGCAAATTTTATTTAAAGCCTAGAAACTTGCATTTTTTTTTTCAAACTGATATGTACATTAATCAGTTTTTTTTTTTAGATAAACAAAATATTCAAAAAAAGTAACACATTTAAAACTACAAAACATGACCGAATTGTTTTAATAAATTATTTAAATTGTCAAAATATTTATTTATGCTTACTTTTTCAGCAATTTTCTTGTGGATGCAACAATGATTCTATGAACTATGATGGCTGATCAGGATTAATCAAATTAGTAGAAAAAAACGTACTCTGGCTGGAACACCAATAGCCACCATGAAGTTCTCTGTGAAAATGAAAGTTCCCAATTATCATATTAATATGAAAAGGAAATGAAAATAATAATAAGATTATGGCATTTACTTCACGAATAGGCCTATATGTTAAGAATTTAATATTTACAATTTCCTTGCCTTACTTCTAAATTTATAATTGTGCATGTAGAAGATGAATATGACCTAAACAAAGTTGAAATTTGCCTATAGGCCAGTTGTGGCGAACCTTTTTGGGGCCAACTGCCCAAAATTCAAACAAAAAAAACAAATATTTATAGCTAAGTGCTAAAACTCCAGTTAAAATTAAAGGAAGTGATATTTTAGTTTGTGTGGTGACTGATGAAGGTCATAGGCAGGTTATTAACAATACTCTTAAATTGTATTGTCAATACCAATACCAATACTTCATGAAAAGAGTATTGCCAATACCAATACAAATACTCAAGTAAAAATGTATTGCCAAAATCGATACCGATACAATAGCAATACTTTTGAGAACAAAAAAATATTATTATTTAAAATATAAGGGTGCATGTTTTTATGTAACTGATAGATCAATGAAAAAAGAAATTAAGTTTTCTTATCTGTCGTTCATTGAAACATTGGATAGAAAGAAAATAAATGAATGTAAGAATATAAGAATAACATTTATAGATTTTGCCGCGCAAAGCAAAAACTTCAAAAGAAAATTAAAATTTAATTTTTTCCTTCAACTCTCCGACCGTGGTTGTATTTGTGGGAAGGTGAGTGGTGTTAATATCGGTAGGGTTGACGGCTATGATTACTAGTAGTGATTGAATTTATATAAAATACTTTTAAAACAAGGTATTAAAATCGCTATTGTTTTTCTGCTAATAGCTAGTAGTGGCAATAGAAAAGTATTGGTATCGAGTATCGAAAATTTTTCTTTTAAAATGAATCAGTGATACACAAATCAATACTTGTTACAAAAAAATAGGATCTGCAATACAGCAACCAATACTAAAAAGGTATCGCCGATACTGTATTGGCTGGCCGATACTGATACTTCGATACTAACAACCCTGGTCACGGGTTCGCCACCATTGTCCATGGCCATACCATCATTAACCCAAACAGTTTGAGGATGCCTATGGCTATGACGACAATATAAGACATTGTTTTATATTCTATTTACACCGAATTATTGACATATCAAATAAATAGCTCAAAGCTTTCAAGTAAAGAATACGTCTTTAGATGATATTCTATATTAAGTCTGCAGTGAAATTATCTCAGCATGTTTTCAAAATTGAGAATGATCAGAATCCATTATCTGAAAATTTATTGATCAGAGAAGGTGTTAATTTTCCATTAAAAGAAAAATGGTTTAAAACTTGTTATTTTACTATCCATTTCGTTTTATACACACTAAGACCTTTACATTGTGGGCGGACTGTCGTAAAGAATTACCTCATACCCAGAACTCTAGCAACTGCGTACCTCAGAAAGGATAGGTATTTGATGACAGGTTAAAAGCTGAAAATACTAAAAGTAGCATAAAATGTTAATTACATTAATTACTATAGGTCTATACCTAAAGAATAGCATATATTTGCAACAAATATTAATGCTCAACGATCAATTAATCCATGGATCAACCTCGAATCTTGATGCAACTCTCTTGCCTTAGAAAATACGTATTTAGATTAGATCAAGATCTGTTAATGATCTCCCTTGGTTATTCTTGCACTGAGCTATATAGGCATATAGTGCACTTTGTTTCAACTTTCTATGTACCACGCACATGCACAGCCGCTATTTGGTGTGTCGGGAGGGGGGTAGGGGGAAGGGGTAGGGGGTGGGGCCTAATTAGAGACTAAAATATACATGGGGGCCCTAAACGAAAATACTCTTATAGCCCTTTTAGCATAAGTTTTTGAAAGGAATTAGTACTAAAAAAAGGGGCCATTTGGCAGTTTACGTATTCCCTGGGAAACTGTTTACTATATATATATATATATATATATATATATATATATATATATATATATATATATATATTATAACACCCTATGTGGTAGTTAATTTGGGTTGTTCTTAGCAAGGCAACGATCTGCCATCATTCAGGTATTTTATGTATGTTGTTGTCTAGATCTTTTCTAACTCACAACGCCCCTGCCTCAGAACAACTGGCACTGCGGTGGTTTCCGGTGCCACCCCCACCCCCACCCCCCTCCCCCACACACACACACAAACAACAACGGGTATAGTGGGGGTCATGGGCGTCGCGAGGAATTTTTCCAGGGGGGGATCCAAAAATTTTCCAAGGGGGGGGGACAAATAACAATTTTATGACATTTTTTTTCAAAATGTAGGGGGGGGGGGAAATGCCCCCTTGCCCCCCCTCACCCCCCATGAATACGCCCATGGTGGTGGTTCTCATTTCCCCATATTATCAATTTCGATTTCCAGGTCTTTACATTTGGACAGCTTTTTAACTAACAGCCACATCCATAAACATATCAATATTATTATTATTATTATTTTGTTGCAGTATAAACCTGTAAGATAGATTTGTTCCCCCCCCCCTTTTACGATCACATGATTAAAGTGATGACATACTACAGGTACAAGCAGTACTGAACTAACCTACAAGCGAAAAAAGTACTGACTTCAATTAAGAAACGGGGACCACACTAACAACTGCAGTTATGGCTCACGGGCGCAGGCGAAAATATTGGGCCCTTTAGGGAAAGAGAGACATATCAAAGGGCTTAAAATTGGTCTCGGTGATGCCCCTAAGCACGTGGGTGAGTAAGCGAGCACGTAAGTGGGTGAAAGAGCATGTGGGTGAGTTGGTGAGCACTTGGTTGAGGGGAATGAGCACGTGGGTGAGGGAATGAGCACATGGGTTGGCAATGGAGCACATGGGTGAGTGAGACAGCACGTGAGTGAGTGAGCACGTGGGTGAATAAGCGAACACGTGGGTGAGTAAGCGATTAGGTAAGTGAGCACGTGGGTGAGTATGTAAGCCCGTGGGTGAGTACGCAAGCACGTGGGTGAGAAAGCGAGCACGTGAGTGAGTAAGCGAGCACGTAGGTGATCAAGCGAGAAGGTGGATGAGTACGCGAGCACGTGGATGAGCACGCTAGAACGTGGTGAGTAGGCAAGCACGTGGGTGAGTACGCGCGAACGTGGGTGAGTTCTTAAGCACGTGGGTGAGTAAGCGAGCATGTGGGTGAGTAAGCGAGCACGTGGGCGAGCTTGTGCGAGTTTGTATGTATGATGTGTGTGTTTTTTGTCTTTGTGCGTTTTTTTTATTTGTTTGTATGTATTTGTTCGTATGTGTTTGTATGTATTTTATGTGTTTGTATGTACTTGTATGTGTTTGTATGTATTTGTATGTGTTTGTATGTATTTGTATGTGTTTTTATGTGTTTGTATGTGTTTTTATGTGTTTGTATGTATTTTTATGTGTTTGTATGTGTTTTTATGTGTTTGTATGTGTTCGTGTGTGTTTTTAATCCAAGTTTGAAAGTTGGGAAGCACCACAGAAGGCTGGTGTTTTTACTTGAGCCTTTTAAAATGCACGTGCAGAAATGGCGGCAAAATTGTGGGAACACCTAAAACACGCACACACACACACACGCACGCACGCACACACACACGCGCGCTTTAGCATTAAAAAAACATAGAGAGAGAGAGAGAGAGAGAGAAAAAAAAGTGTCATTATGTTAATTACGTTCAGTTGAAGTTATCGTCGTATTACAGATTCGTACATACACACTAACAGGACAATTGGTTTAAAGAGAACTCACAGCGACATGTCTTTTCTCATGTTATCCGTTATAAACATTTTGAACTATTTTAAAACCAATAAAGAGCAGCATTTTACAACCTTTATAGCTAATTCAAATGTTGTTTGTTGTTTTTTTTGCGATTTAGGGGCTGTCCATTATTTATGTCAACACATTTTTGGCGATTTTTAACTCCCCCCCCCCTCCCCCTTGTCAACAACTTGTCAAACTTCCAGAGACCCCCCTTCCTATAAAATTACGTCAACATTTGATTACCCCCCCCCCCCCAAAAAAAAAGGTGCCTTCAAAAATGTTCATGTGGCAAAATTAGTAGGAATATAGTTAGTTTAATTAAAATACTGAATGTTAAGCGAGTGTGTAACACAGGACTACAAACGCTGCTTAATTTTCCTATTTATTTAAGTAATTATATTAAATTTAAAAAAGTAACATTGTTGACGTCAACTTTTCTTGACCTCCCCCCCTCCCCCTATTTTGTTGACGTAATTAATGGACAGTCCCTTAAAAAATTTAAACATTTTTTTTAAATCGTAGAAAATGCACTCTCTCTCTCTCTCTCTCTCTCTCTCTCTCTCTCTCTCTCTCTATCTATCTATCTATCTATCTCACTGATCTCTCTCTCTCTCTCTCTCTCTCTCTCTCTCTCTCTCTCTCTCTCTCTATGGTAACTTCAAAAGATTTTCTCGTAAAAAAATCAAACAAGGACGAAAATGGGACATGAACAGCAATTTCAATAAACATAGAAAAAAAAATATAAAAACAAGCTTTTTTTTAAAAAAAAAAAGACATTTAGAAAACGTGATATTTCTCTCATTTGAATTCATTTGTGTTTTTAATTTATAAAATGTCTTTTTTTTTTTTTAAAAAAAAAAGAAAAAAAAACTTCGTTCAGTTCTAAAGAAAAGAATTCACCAAATTAAAAAAAAAAAATCAGTTTTGATATGTAGAGGATAGGTTCAAGTGAAAGTACTTGAATTTGTTTTTTTAGGAAAACGTTTAGATAAAAATGTCAATGTTTCATTTCCCGAGAAAATCGTGGCGTGTTTATCGTGCCACTCAGATAAAAAAAATTTCTGTAAAAACAGGAAGTGGGACAGTAACGATCTTGTTCAATCTATACAAAAAATCCGCAGCGACAAGGCAGATGTATTGTGTGTTATTTGTTTTTCTGTCGTCTGGTGAGATGGCCTTGAACTGAGTCAGAGCTGTTTGGGTGTCCGTCCGTCCGTCCCCCCCCCCCGCAGGCCATCCACGGGCAAGCTATTGCCCGTGGGTCAAATTCGGCCCACCGTACTGCAAACACATATAAACTCATACAAAACACACACTCACACAAAGACATAGAAGCACGCACAAACAAACACACACACAAACACTTACACATACAAACACGCACACAAAGACATACAAACACGCACACAAAGACATACAAACACGCACACAAAGACATACAAACACGCACACAAAGACATACAAACACGCACACAAAGACATACAAACACGCACAAATACACGCAAGCACCACATAAACACACACATCACGCATACACAAACTCCGATCGGGCCAGTCATTTCAGGGTGTAGCAGTTCATGCCAATACTCCATCCGTCTGCTCTTCACACGTACCGCCGGTCAAATGTATAAACCCGATGTGGCCCGCGACTCAAACATTTTGCCCACCCCTTGCCCTAGACGGTGAGTATCCAGCTATGATAGATTTTTTTTTACAGAAAACGATTCCTTTCGACCAGGGGTCGGCAAACTTTTGAGACGGAAGAGCCAAAAGTTATAATTTACAATGTTTTCTGTTTTTAAAGAGCCACTAAAATAGTTGTTTCAATATTATGGTATTTGATTAGGATTAGGTATATAAAATAATATAATTATTATCATCGGCACATACAACTGAAAGGCCCCAAATCGAGATCAGAAGAGCCGCAACCAGGGCCGCTTTATCAACTAGGCACAGTAGGCACTTTTCAAGGGCCTACGAAAGCCAGAACATAAAGTGAAAACAAGTTCAGAATGCCAGTAAAATTTATTAATGTGTATTAAAGTAACTATATATAACTGTGTGAGATGAGCACGTCAAGCTGCAATGCTGTAGATCTGTAAATTACAGTATGTTAACTTTTCGGCTCTTTGTATTAGCACAGACACATATGACGTCATCAAAAGTTTATTTAGATTTCAAATTGCAAAGAAGTGCGGGTGCATTCTTGAAAAATATTAAAAATGAAGTTGGGGAGGGCCTACGACTTTGAAAGTGCCTAGGGCCTACGATGACCTTAAAACGGCACAGGCCGCAACTTGACATCGAAAGAGCCGCATGCGGCTCGCGAGCCGTAGGTTGCCGACCCCTGCTTTAGAGATTTGGTCCTCTGTGTTATCGCATACGTTTGTATAACTATTAGAATGTTCTATGATAGAGCTTAAACAAATCTAGGTGATATACAACATGTTATGTGCCCTAGGCAGAAACAAAAAAAAATATTTACCGGGAATTCCCTGAAAAACCAAACTTAGTTTTATGTTCGGCCTGTATTTTTTTTTTAATTGGCTGCTTGTGTAATGACGAGAATTAATATCGATCCCATTCTTAGGATTTATTGATTTGACCGAGTGAATGGGTCATAGCCAATCATAGGTTATTGTTGTTTGTTGAAGTTTTTTTTTCTTGTTGTTTTGACTTTTTTGTTAAGCCTGGAGATTCTTTTGAAAGCATGACGTGTTGTTTTGTGTGTGGGTGGGTGGGGGGAGGGGAGGGGTGGAATTCCGTGCTGGTAGTGGTTATCTGGAATGCTGACGTCATACACGTTGATGACCGGCCTGCTGTGTGTGAGTGTCTTGGGTTTCGACAAACGTTTCATCAAAGAACAAAGTTGAATAATAGTTTCCCCGTAAACTAAGTAGGCCTACCTTCAAATCTGTCGCTGACTCTATAGGAATAATTATGTCAGCTTCTCTTATAACGAGATAACACACACACACACATTATATATATATATATATATATATATATATATATATATATATATATGTATATATATATAATGTGTCAATAATATTTGTATTATTTGTTATGAACTGTGAGTTCTTTTGATGATCAGTCTCTTTTTTCTTCTTTCTAAACGTGTACTCACTCACAGACATGGGCGTATTCATGGGGGGGGGGCAAGGGGGGGCATTTGAAAAAATGTCATATAAGAGGGGGGTATTTGCTCCCCCCCCTACATTTAAAAAAAGTCATAAAGTTGTTATTGGCCCCCCCACCCCCATGGACAATTTTTGCCCCCCCCCCGTGGAAAAATTCCTAGCGACGCCCATGCTCACAGACATCACAAGTAAATGATTCAAACTGCCAAGTCCTATTAGTATACTTTTTTTTTGACGATTACACAAAACGTAATTTCAAAATACAATTAGAATGAAACTATACACTCCAAAGATGCATATTCATTGAAACATCACTACTCTATCCTGTGTGCTGCCTATTTATTTCGACTGTATGTCTGTACCTCGCTGTAGTTTTTTCGCAAAGATCTGTTCGCTTTTTTTATATGACCCATATCACTGCGTCTTCTAATCCAGTGCTTCTCAAACTTTTTGAAGTCACGGCCCCCTTGGAACGCCAATCAATATGTCGCGGCCTTCCCCTATTTTTTTTTTTTTGGTTTAGATTGCTTAAATGTATAATTTTTCGAAATTCCACGGCTCCCCTCCGTACAGTCCACGGCCCCCTAGGGGGCCGCGTCCCACCACTTTGAGAAGCACTGTTCTAATCTAACACACGTCCTTGTCTCTGATTGGTCGGTCCCTAATTGGTGATATTCTTTTGTTTCAGTCAAAACAGCAGTAACCTTGGACTTTTGTAATTTAGTGACAAACTAATTAATTAACTCTCATCCCTGACCCAATGATCCATATTCTTGTAAACACAATGTTTGACCTATATTCTTGAAAATACAATGTTTGACCTATATTCTTGTAATAACAATGCTCAACCTAGAAACTTTGGGACACTGATTCTTTGTATCATTAATCAAGTCCATGAGGGAGTTTGGTGCCATGTATACGAAACCAGACAGTAGATAATTAGCTTATCACAACATTTATCTCTCGAAAATACAAGGGCGCTAAGCCTTGCTTTTTAAATTCCAGCCTAACCAGGTCATCTAACTTTTCCCAGGTATGTGTCACCCAAAAATACAAACTCTCACTAAGCATGACCGACATTGTAATCTCAAAGTACCTATGGAGCGTCTCCTGGCCCTTCCAAAGTGTGTGTTATAAAAACATCTGTGACTGTGGTCGATACATATTTTGTGAAATCTTTACACACTGAATTAGAGTTCCTTGTAGTCCTAACTCCGCCGCCTAAATATAAACCTCATGTGTAACTGAGTATTTCACTTCATGTACGACTAAATGACCACTTTAACTGTTGGTGAGTGTGTGTGTGTGTGTTTGTATATGTATATGTGTGTGTGTGTTTGTAAAAAAAGGGGCGTGGTACAAACTACACACCAATCGAGAGGAAAGACCAAAATAAAACTATGATGAGCAGTGGCGCAACCAGCAAAAAATGCTGGGGGGAGGTGGGGGGGGAGGTGGCTCAAATATTGAAAAAAGACAGTTTGACAGTTTGACAGTTTGACAGTTTGACAGTTTGACAGTTTGACAGTTTGACAGTTTGACAGTTTGACAGTTTGACAGTTTGACAGTCTTTTTAGTAACTTTATATAGTAAAATATGTATTGATGGTTTGATCTGGGGGGGGGGGAGCTCAAGCCTCGCCTGCATCCCCCCCCCTCCATGGTTGCGCCACTGATGATGAGCGAAAGATAAATTTTGTTCCTGTGTGTTTATTAAATTGTTTTTTTTTTTTACAAATGCCCTCGATGTATGTATGAGAGATTTAGTTTCGCATTTAAGTTTTTAATTCTAAATTTTCATAGCAGCCAATTGCTTTTTTGCTAAGGACGTAACATTTTTTTTTCCCCTTAAGTGGCTTTGGCTAGTAGGCCTATTTATAAATAGAACGAAAAAGGGGGGTTTTCCCCCTCAATGCTTTTTTGAATGAATTGCATGCCTATTTTTAGGATTGCTACAGTAAGCTACAAAAAGCAACTTCCTCGGGAAATGTGAAATACTATCAGTCCATATAAAATGCTTGGTTGAAGCGAAACTGTGGGATTACAGCACATTTTTATATTTAAACAAAATGGTAAGTAAATAATATATCTTTTTTTTTTTAATTATTTGAGCATACTCACTATTACAAGCAGGGTCGTCGTTTGTTTGTTTGTTTGTTTGTTTATCGTCGTGAAGGGGGGCGGGGTGCGACCTTAGGCCTATTGGGCCGATTTTTCCAAGTTTACATTTATACGAAGGGCCTCACAAGCATCCGTTAAATTGGGCCCCGCAATTCGTAAGACCGGCTCTGGGGAGGGGGGGAATGGGGGGGGCTAAACACTTTTGCCCCTAAAGGGCTAATGTTTATTCGTTATAGTTCGGTCTGTTTAGGGCATTAATGCGGGCATATTTCTGCCGTTTTTCAGTCATAGAAATCTGAGTCCTTGCTCGTGATACATGTTCAGGGCTCAGAGTCCTTGCTCGTGATACATGTTCAGGGCTCGATTTACCATAGACATTTATCCGCGGCTCTGCAGAAATTTGTGTTCATCCCCGGCACTGTTTTTAAGAGCATTTTCGAAAAAAAAATGCTCTATTGTCCCCGTTTTGTCTGTCTGTCTGTCTGTCATCACCCTATATCTCAACAACCATAAGTCCTAGACCCATGATGTATATATCATTTTGTAGGTCTTGGCCTGCCAAGAAATGACTTTTTTCCATTTCGCGATCTGACCTCTGAGGGCCGTAAAAGGGGGCTTAGTACCGTTTTTTACTATATAAGCTATATTAATAAAGGAGCGCCCATTCTCAGCAACTATAAGTCCTAGACCCATGATGTATATATAATTTTGTAGGTCTTGGCCTGCCATGTGTACATCAAAAGTTCATTTCGCGACAGGACCTCTGAGGGCTGGGCTTCAGGGCTCCTAAGGGGCTTATATATTATATATACACCTTGTACGTTCAATAACCCATTCATTTGGTGCGAAATACTGCAGCACGTAGTTTCACCAAGATTTATTAAGAAACTCATCAAATGAAATAGTAAGCTTGTGTTCTGAGTTTCATTCAAAGAATCAGAGCTATGCAACAATTGACGGAGTTTTCGGACGATTAAATGACTATAATTTCGAATGTTTTCAATTATGAGTCCTATTTCAGTAACCGCAAACCACTTGTAGTTAGATTTAAGAGAAAATAATTTTGTTTTCAAATATAAGAAAACGTCTTTTTAATATCTTTTTTCAGATATATGCATTACACAATTGAATTTATAAACATTTACAAAATTTACAAATATTTACTGAAAGATAGCATACGTACTGATACATAATACGAAAATGCTCTAACACGTCCTGTGTCCAGAATGGAACAGGCTTAATTGCTTGTTTTCTTGAATCGAGCACTTGTATATGTTTCAAATTGTTTAACTTCTAAATAGTTAGCGATATTTGGTTGTCACTTGTTATTATTAATTCTCTATTCTTTCTATTTCAGATATTTTTTATTCTTTTAGCGAACTTGTGCCTGGGTGATCTTTCATCTGCACATACAGTGGAGAATTGTTCACCTGTTGAGGATGGTCTCCCTTACGTACTGATGTGCAAATCCCACAATGCATTGTACGATCTCAGTGATTATTAACACATACAACGTCTTGGCTGGTATTTTAACTAAAGCTTAAGTAGATCAGACTCTTAGCTAACCGTTTCAAACACTATCTGACCTGGCTGGTACTAAACATAAAAGTTTATGTAACTCAAGTGAAGAATTGACGATTCGATTCAGTCTCATTGGCCCTGTGTCTAAGACCCTGAAGAAAATTCAAGAAAGCATGAGCCCCAAAAACCGTTGAATCGAAATGCCCCCTCTCACATCCCCTACCCGGTATTTTGCCGCCACTCCCCCCCCCCCTTACACACACCCGAGTTTTTAAATCACTTATACAGAATTGAAAAAAAATCATTCATGGTATATATGGTCATCTGACATTTAATACAGTTTATGAACACTGGAAAAGAGCCCCCCCCCCCGGCTAAAAGAATCAAGCGATTATCGGAGTTTTGTTTCAAAGGTTGCTTACAGATTTTTCTTTCAAAGGTTGCTTACAAATTTTTGTTTCAAAAGTTGCTTACAGATTTTTGTTTCAATGGTTGCTTAGTAAATGTAGTAGTAAAGTTCCTTTAGACTAAACGGGCCATCGGGTCAGATGAAGTGTAGAATTCATCTGTTTCTAAAACCTCGGCATATGAAGGGATTGTGTTGTTAGCACAACGCCCAGCCGTCTTTACTTCCCCAACTTAAAGTCAGGTACCCATTTAAAGCTATGTGGACTTGTGGGACGTTTTTGAAACCAATTTCACCCTTGGAAAAAATGTATCTACACCACCCGGCCATCCGTCCCACTACATACATCCATTGAGAGCACACACCTGTGTTAGGGGCATGAGTAAATAGTGACATTTGAATTATGTTCTCACCCATTTGCTGAGCACATCGAGTGAGTGTAAAAGAAAGTCAACAGACAGGTCAACTTTGTTGATATTACACGGTGTCTTTAAATGTGCGACCTAGGATGTGTGTCAAACGGACAATTTTACAAACTTAATTTCTAAGACACTGTAAGTAATAAATATTTAATAGGACGCGTCATAATATGCAGAACAGAGGCGTTACCTAGGGCTGGGGGAGGGGGGGGTCCGAATTCCCGAAAAAAATCTTTTTACATTAAATGTTAAGTATATTATCTCATGTCATGGTGTTGAATGTCAAAATGCAGGGGCCACCCAAAGAGGCCAAGCGCCCCCGGGCCCCTGAATTCCATAGGATCGGCACTGGTGCAGAAATCACAAAATGTACATATACATAATTTGTAGTTAATATGTCATCTCGACTCATCGGCTAGTGTCAGGTGGTTAAGGTATGTTAATCTCTTACATCATATAAACCACTTACTTGGCACTTACAGAACGATTTTGTAACACCCTTCAGTCAACCCCCATTATAGTTCAATAGCCACGGGCAAAATATACTGGTGGTTGGACGCCGGGAGTTGAGCGCGAAACGACCGGTTCGTTTAGTTTACCTCAAAGTAAAAGGGAGTTACCTATGTAAAGAGTAACCCCGGGGTCAAACCCTGCGAAGCCCGGTGATATATTAACTGGTTATCTATTAATGAACAGTTCAATATGGTTAAATTGGCATAATAATTAAAGCAAGCTCTTTTTAATCTTAATAATTCGTTGGCTGAATTGTGTGTGTGCGCGCGCATTGATACAGTATAGTGAATTTGGTTTAAATGTTCCCTGCTATAAACTTTGATTACGTTCAAAATTGTAAAATATGTATTAGAATGTGTGTAAAGATCATATTTTTATCATGTGGCAGATAAAATGTATTCATCTTTAATAAACAGTGTGACGATCAACTGGAAAGTCACGTGGAGAAATGGAAGTGTTGAATACGTGGATTCCTCCTGCGGT